>JAFEMH010001210.1:0-514526 GCA_022495995.1 Adenophora triphylla var. japonica | reverse complement strand
AATGGACTAGTTTTATTAGAATGAAATTATATAAACAAATAACAAACATATGATATATATATATATATATATATACATATATATATATTAATATATATATATATATATATATATTGTATTATCTAATATTATTGAGGAATAGTACAATTTTTGCACCAAACTGTTGGAGATGCTCTTGCCTCTTAGAGCATAGAACACTAGCATAAACCTTTTGTATATTGTGAAGGGAAAACAAAAAATATTACAAGCACATAATTGAGGTACTAGATTATTTCTCCTCCACTTAAAGGTGATATGTAATGGCATACGTGACTCATTTACGTTAGAATCAATGGGGCAGTAGCTTAAATACCAAGAAATCCAAACTTCATCGGCTGTTGAGCACTATTAAAAGAAGAAGAACTTTCGGATCATAACAAACCACTTGTCAATAAAAGAAACAGATTCAATTCTTTTGCAATAAAAGAAATCCAAACTTCATCACTGTTTGAGAGCACTATTAAGAAGAGCTTTTCCGAAGATCATAACTTCAGATCCTTACTGAGATAACTTTCTTTCTCTAACATATGTGAGCATAAGATCCCAACATTTCACATATCATCAGCATTTAATTGCAAGTCAATAAAAAGAAACAGATTCAATTCTTGCCCAATAAAAAGGCCAAAAGAAACCATTACAATTGCAGCAATAAACTGAGAGGAAATAAGAGGCAACTTGACATTGTGCAGGATTCATGGAAAGGACCGAGGTACCTAGCTAAGAAGCGCCTGCAACAACCTGTACGCGACAGTAGACATTGCAAGCTTAACCAATTCTTTTATAATTAAGCTGTTAGGACCCTTGATGATTAATATAAAGGACGGCCAAGGTAATGGTGAAGGTCAAAACCCCCTCAAGCAATGGCTCCGGTTCAATGGGAGGTCAACTTTTAAAGAAGGTCCACCAAGCATGTGTTTATACTGCATCGGCATCACTTCTATCAATTGCCAGAGCACCTCCCACTGCGCCATAGCGCCTGCCAGGATGTTTGATAAAAAACCCAATTTAGGAACAAACTTCTGAAATGCTCAAAATTAAAAATCACTCTTCAAGAAGAAAAAAAGAATTGAAATACTCAAGGCAACCCTGAAACTAGATTGGGGGCAAGTCTGTGAAATACTCAAATATTAGAAACGACCCAAGCCCTGAAATATTCCAAACCCCTGAGGAATTTAAATTAGGGATAAATTTCTCCAAATACACAAAACCCTGAAAAATTATATCAAGGATAGATTTCTGGAATATAAATCTAAAAATTTTAAGAACCAACCTTTTCCCACCCCAAGAAACAGAACAAAAAATATTCAAGAAAACCTCCACATGAACTAGTCATTTGAATAATGAATTTGAAATTGAACGAACAATATAATTCCAACAATTGAACAGCCAAGGATCATCAGAATTCAGAAATAAAAGAAAAAACACTACTGTCAATCAAAAGAAAAGGAAGAACCTGAGCAGGGAAACGAATGGCGGCGGAATAGAGGGTATCAGCACCAAATCCGGCGGCATAAAAAGCGGCGGTGCCAGTAGGATTGAAACTAGCGCCACCCAAAACATCAGCGATGATGCCGAACAAGAACAAAAGGATGAAAATAAGAACAGTAGTGATGAACAGAGTAGCAATCCCTTGAATACCAACAGCAGACGCTACGAATGTTGTGGCTGCACCCAATGAAGAAGCACAGAAAACCCACATGAAAGTTAACGCAAGATCACAAATGGCCGCCTTGATTACACCCATTGAAACTCAATCTACGATGTTTTGATCGAAAGATCGATTAAAATGGAGGCCAGGAAAATTGGGAGAGGACGACTGCGAGTGTGATTCACCTACTAATACTATATGAGAAATTAGGAGACAATGAGAAAAGATAAAAGGGGTGGGGGTGGGGGTGGGGTGGGGTGGGGTGGGGGTGGGGTAGGGTGGGGTGGGGTTGGGGGTTGGGGTAGGGGTAGGGGGTAGGGTAGGTAGTTACAAAGCAATCAAACTGCGTCATCCTTATTCCTCTCGTGGTGATATTTATCTACTAGTATTTGATTCAGTATCTCTTCGGGTAGGTCCCATTCGATAAACATTTTTCTTAGGAAATAAAATTATTTTTATTGATCGAAAATCTTTATCGTTTACTTTATTTTTTAATATTTACCAAATATCGAAAAATGAAAAAAATATTTTCCAAAAGAATATTTTTTTCTGAACAAACGAAGCCTTATAGTATACTGAAAATTTCATTTAAACTCGTGTTGCTAATAATACAAGACCATTTATGTCAATTCACTATAGACTAGAATGACTCTTATACTATTGTATTAGAGAAATATTTTTTTCACAATTTTTTTATATTTTTGTAAAATCGTAAAAAAAAGGAGTTTTGCATGAAAATAAAAATTGTGAAAGTGTTGTGAGTATGAAAAATGAGATAGAAAAGATAAGGTGATGTATGGAATAGCAAGTTGATTGGTTTTGTGATTATAAAAGTAAAGTAATAGAGAGAATGAGTTGAAGAAATAGTAAAAAAAAATGTCATTTAAGGAAATTGAAATCTTATACTACGAGATGTCAAAAATAGCAAAAGTGAAATCTTATTCGGGCGGATGGAGAAGCTTAGATATAAGAGTAATTTTTTTCACATTTTATTAAAAAATAATAAAAAAAAGGTCTCATATTTTATTAACCAGTGCTTCTCGTACCTAATGTATAAGAATATGTTAAAAGTGATTTTGATTTATATGAAATTTTGATTTGGACATAATGTTGGATGTGGGCTTTATTAAATTATGTGGCCTTTTATGAAATTTTGTTTGGGCTAAAGGGTATATGTGAAATTAAACAGTTTATTTATATTGTTCACGTTCCAATTACATTATGATTTATATTATGATAATTATAGGGATAAAGATAAGAGCATCTTATCCGTTAAAAGATATTTTTTTCGGAAAAAAATTGTTTTACTTTGACTTTTATACGAATTTTGATCATAATTTTATAAGAATCAAAATGTTAAACATTGTTATTGTTTAATTAGAAATACTAATAAGAACAATTGTTAGAATAGAATAAGTATATATTTATTTTAACATAATATAGTCAAAATTTGATTATGTTGACCACAAAAGTTAAAGTGAGACAAATTTTACAGAATAAATGAAGCATATATATATGAAAAAAGTGTGATTTTTTTTTTAAAATATAGCTTTTTAAAATTTTATATATCAAAATAACATTTTCAAAAACTTAAGTACCAAAGTAGCACTTTTGACTTGAAATCCGGAATTGGTAATTCCGGATTATGAAATCTCAATTACCAATTCGGATTTGATTTTTTTTTTTTTTTGTTTTCAAAATTGAATTTTGGAAAATAATAATTAAATAAATAGGGGCGATCGCGCCTACAAAATAAGCGATCGGCTCAGAGTGTACTCCGGAGGTACCAATTCCGGATTCTATTTTAATTTTTTTTTTTTTCAAAATTGAATTTTGGAAAATAATAATTAAAGTAAATAGGGGGCGATCGTGCCCTATAATAGAACGATCGCTCAAGTGTACTCGGAGGTACCAATTCCGGATTCTATTTTAATTTTTTTTTTCCAAAAAAGAAATATATACGAATTGAATAAGTAATGTTTTTTTGAAAAATTCAAATTCGGAAATGCTAATTAGGATTTGCTTTACAAACTCCAATCTTCCTCGGCAAATCTGTAAAGAAATCGAAAAACAAAAAATCCAGGTGAAGAAGAAGGAGAAAAGAAGAAAGAAGAAGAATAGTAGGTGAATTTTTTTTTCAAAAAATATTGAAAATTCAAGAAGTTGATTAAGAAGTTCAAGAAGAAGAGGTGATTAAGAAGGTACATTTAATCCTCTTATTTTTGTTCGAAATTTAAATTTAGTATTTATTTAAATTTTTTTATGAATGTAGTGATATTGTTAAATTAGATTTTTTATAATTTATTTTTCAATTTCTAGGAATAAATATGGTTGAGTTCCAATTGTTTTCATGTGTTATTGGGAGGAAATGATGAACACCCGTTTGAAGGTGAACATTTTGAAAAGGGGACCAAAATGTGCACTTAGGGCTAAAACTTCGGTGGAGTTACAAGAAGTTGATTAAAAAGTTAGCTAAGAAAATTGGGGTAGATCGAGTTGTTGTTCGGTTGCAAGTTATATGTAGATATCCTCGTCTTGTTGCTCAGGGATTGCAAACTACATTCCATTTGTAATCGACGATGATATGGGTATGGAAGTCATGTTTGATGTTTCGCTCGGTTTGGTGGGTTGAGTAGCTTACAATTGTATGTTAAGATAAATTTAGTTGATAATGTGAATGTTGAGGACTTTGAAACCTATGAGGAGCCATTACAAAATCGGTATGTTAATGACATGGATACCTTCCAGATGGGTTCTTTAAGGCTGCTATAGTCGAGAGGATGCTTTGGAGCAAGTACACGAAACATATGTGGAAGAGGAAGAGGGAGAGGAAGAGGAAGAGGAAGAGGAAGGGAAGAGGAAGAGGGGGAGGAAGAGAGCGAGGAAGAGGGAGGGTGAGGGTGAGGAATTGTATAATGATGATGATAATGATTCGGATTATGAAGAAAATATTGAGTTGCTTCTAAATGCGGATCGTGACGATGGATATGATGATTGCATTAGTCCCTCACCGATGTTAGCGAGAATGAGGGAAGATTTGGTGTTACATTTGGTTGCTTACGAAGAACCACTGACATCATGTGCACGACAGAGTCGGGTATCAATTTTATCGTGATATTGGAGATGTGGGGACCCCAGACCGGAACCTACAGCGTGTCAGAGGTTGGTGCGTCCCCCAGGCTAACCCAACAAAATACACGCTAAACTTTTAAAACTTTAATTTGACTTTCAAACATGTAACATGAATAACATAACATTTCAAAAGAACTCCACTCTACTCACGTCGGAGGAGGAGATAACTAACTTTGAAAATAGTTAAGCTGTTTAGTTACAAAAGATTTAAGGTTATGACGTAGAGTTTAAGGTTTATAATTACAAACTCCAAGAATGGAATTACCAAAATACAATTTATACGTCACCCTAAACATACCACTGACAATACCCCCAGGATTGCTCCAAACTCCTCTCAGTCCTTACTTGGGCGGTCCTCTGTCTCGGGATCTAAAACGGTAAAGGGAGAGGGGTGAGAATAAATCTCGGCAAGCTATTTATTATGATATGCGGCAATATGCCAAATAAATCTGACATATAACAAGTCGCACGTAACACATTGGAAAAGCTATAAACACGTTAAGTTACCTTGGTTTACCTTTTCCCGTCAGAGCAAATGATCGTCTGACATTGGTTATAATAATAATAATCCAATCTTACGGTGGTTTGCTTAGGCAATACTCACGTCTTATAAGACCCGTTTTTGAGGAACCAAATAAAAACGATAGCAACTCTGTAAGGCTTGTGGCTCAATACGAGATCTGCTCTGACTGACACAGCGCGGGGAGGGGCAGTGCGAGATATAACATAATCCGGTCACATTAGGTCACACTTCCCATAATTGGCCAGTATTATGCTATATTATACCCCAACGTCGGTGACTTCGAAGCACATAATCAAGCACATAATAGATACTTGAATAGAATCCACAAAAGGGATAAACAATAGCCACATGGTAATATATACTCATGTCTAAACAATATCAAAGTGCAACAATTTATGAATACTGGCTAAACAATGTAAATCGGCAATATATGTGACATCAAATAAGGAAAAGAGGGAGCATTAACCTACCCTACAATTTCCACATAATAGGATACAAGGCCTTAGTGAAGGTTCAAGTTCAATTACGAGTGGGAGTGTCGATTATAAGTGGCCAACAACTTACTAAACGATCCTAGTTGATTCAAGAAATATTGGTTCGGGGCGCTTGGCGACCGCCCGTACCTCTTGGGCGACCGCCCGAGAGGGTTTCATAAGGATACCAAGTTTACGTCTTAGTGGCGGCTCAACCCGGCCCAATGTGGGCGACCGCTCAGGAGGAATCAAAGGGAAGGCGACCGCTCAACTACTCTTGGGCGACCGCCCCGGGGCTTTCCAAGCATATCAAGTTTACGGACACGTGGGCGGCCGCTCGGCCCCCGCAGGCGGCCGCCAAGTGCGGATCGGGAATTTCCCGGGTTGCCAAATGTGTAACCTTTCCTCATTTCATTTCTTTCCAAGGTTTCTTCCTACTCTACATTTAAGAACAAGGAAAGGGATTCCTACATTGCCTAAGTTCAACCTAACTCATATATCCCAATATAAAGGAACCCTAGATCATGGTTCATTACACATTTTCCCCAAATCATATACTCTAGGTTATCAACCAAACTTTAAGTTCATCATATTTCATTTTCTACTTATCCACTCTCATAAAATTCCCAAGGCAACTTGAATCGAAGCATCATAAGAACAAGGAGATACTTAAGGAGAGTATGAGCAAAGAATAGTAGAAGGAAAGTCATAACAACTCACTTGGATTTTAGAAGGAAATGTGAATCTTCCTAGTTAGATGAGTTCTCCAAGATGATCAATCTTGAAATGTGCTCCTAAACTTGGTTTTGGGTGAAGAAATGCCTTGGACTCAAAGCTTGGGCGAGGCTTGATGGAGGTCTTCTTCTAAGCTTTCTCTAGGAGGATTTAGGATGAATGAAGGAGAAGTGTGTGAATGAAGAGAAGGAGGGGATGGGAGTAAGAGAGGTGAGGGAGGAGAGACACTTGGCACGAGGAGGAAGCTCCTAAAATTTGGCCCCCAACAAAATATCTAATTGAGGCTTTCACCCATAATTTAATCTAACCCTTTCATTTTAATTAATTATTCTACCCATTTAACCTCCCAAATATTTATCTATTTATTAAATTTCCATTTTTATTATTTCCCCCAAATTTCTTTATTTAATAACCAATAACTTCTCAAAGATTCTAAATTCACGTCTCACCCAATTTATCTTAAATTAAGAATTTAAAGACAAAATTGAACACATAAAGATAACATAAATATTAAAAGCATATAATTTAATATTTAAAATGAGTGCCTAGGGTTGGGGTCGTCACACTCACTCCCCCTTAAAGAAAATTCGACCCGAATTTTAAAAGGAAACTTACTTGAATTTTCAAACAACCACGGGTATTTCGCTCTCAAATCTCAGACTCTAGCTCCCACGTCGCTTCTTCTACGGTGTGGTTCTTCGAAAGGACTTTTACTATCGGAATACTTTTGGTTCTCAATTCCTTAACTTGGAATTCTAGGACTCTTAATGGCTCTTCAACATACGACATGTCCGCTTGGACATCATCGGGAGGAGAGCTCAAAACATGGGAGGGTCATGACAATACTTCCTAAGCATAGAAACGTGGAACACGTCATCATGAAGCAAAGAGAGACGGAGGCAACGCTAACCGGTAAGCCAATTCCCTATCTTCTCTAGAATCTCAAACGGACCTACAAACCGCGGAGCCAACTTTCCCTTATTCCCAAACCTTTTAATCCCCGTCCTCGGAGAAACCTTCAAGAACACGAAGTCGCGACCCGAAATGATAAATCCGAGTTCTTCTATTGTCGGCGTAGCTTTTACGTCGACTACGAGCTGTCTTCAATCTATCTAGAATCACTTTGATCTTCTCAGAAGAATCTCGAACCAAATCCGGGCCCCAAAGTCTCGCTTCACCAACCTCGTCCCAACACATCGGAGATCGACACTTCCTACCAGTCTGATGCTTCATACGGAGCCATCTCAAATACTAGACCGATAACTATTGTTGTAAACGCAAACTCCACTAAAGGTAAATGATCCTCCCAAGACAATTGGAAATCCATCACACAAGCTCGTAACATATCCTCAAGTATACGTATAGTTCTCTCGGATGACCATCGGTTTGAGGATGAAACGCGGTACTAAAACACAACTTAGAACCCGAGGCTTCATGCAGTACTCTCCAAAATCTAGATGTAAACCTCGGATCTCGGTCGGACACAATACTAGCAGGAACCCCGTGAAGTCTTACAATCTCCTTTAAGTACAACTGAGCTAACTTCTCTAACGAATACTTGGTTGATACGGAAGAAAATGAGCCGACTTCGTCAACCGATCCACAATAACCCGTATAGCATCCATCTTCTTCGCGGTGAGAGGTAAACCAGAAACAAAATCCATCGAGATCCCTTCCCATTTCCATTCCGGAATATCCAATGGTTGAAGTAGTCCCGCCGGTCTTTGATGTTACGCCTTAATACGGTGACACGTCAAACACTTAGATACATAATCCGCTATTTCCCTTTTCATTCCATTCCACCAATATCCACGCTTCAAGTCTTGATACATTTTGGTACTCCGGATGAATCGCAAACTTGGACTTATGGCCATCCTCTAAAACACGCTTCTTGATTTCGGCGATGTGGAGCATAAATTCTCCCTTGAAAAGTTAAAATCCCATCTCGATTCAAAGCAAAATCCCCGGCTTTCCCATCTTGCACTTGGTCACAAATTTTCTTCAATTGGGATCTTCTTGTTGAGCTTCCTTCAAATCACCATACAAAGTCGGAACGGCTCGAACATTCGCAACTATCACTTCACCTCTTCAACTCCCGAGAACTTCGAGGCATGTCACATACGCCTTTCGGCTAATCGTCAGCCGCCCACATTGGCCTTCCGGATGATAGGATATGACACAATCAAAATCCTTCAAAAACTCTAACCATCTCCTTTGCCGGTTGTTCAACTCCTTTTGGGTAAATAGGTACTTCAAACTCTTATGATCGGTGAAAATCTCGAACTTCGCTCCGTAAAGATAATGCTTCCACTTATGCAACGCAAATACAATCGCCGCCAATTCCATATCATGAGTAGGATAATTACATTCCGCGGTGATAACTTCCTAGAGGCATACGCAATAACCTTTCCATCTTGCATTAACACACATCCCAAACCCGCCTTCGAGGCATCACTATAGATCACAAAATTCTCACAACCATTCGGAAGGGTAAGAACTGGAGCCGTCGTCAACCTCTTCTTCAATTCATCAAAACTTGCTTCCTACGACAGTCTACCAAAGCATGGCACTGACTCAACCAATCCATACCAAGGATCACATCAAAATCACGGATTGGTAACTCGACCAAATCCACCGGCAATACATGCCCACATATAGTCACATCACATCCACGATATACCAAAGAAGATTGAGGCTCTCTCCAGGAGTAGAGACCTCTAACAGCATAAGGCATAGATTCGGGCAAGATATGCAATGAGAATGCAAAATGAGACGCCACGAAATGAATGGGAAGACCGGGATCTATAAGAATGCGGGCCTTAACTCTGAGAGCAGGGGACTATACCTCTAATGACGGCATTAGGATCGACCTCTCCCTCGACCCAAAGCAAACACGCGACCTTGGACTTTATCCTTAGGTTTCCATCAACATCTCTCTTCACACCACTACCTTGACCCCCGAATCCAGGTACCCGTCGCTTGCTTATTCGAAACTTGGGACAATTCCTTCGAAATGGCCCGGCGATCCACACTCAAACACTTGCCTTGTTTGCTCCAACATTTGTCTTCGGAATGCCCTATCCTCTTGCAAAACCCACATGTTGTCCCAAGGCTGACCGGAAGTCGCACGATTTGCCGGAGCCGCCACATGACCTCCTCGATTCGCTCAGGGGTGAAAGTCCTCAGGCTGCACTCTATTCTGTCCCGATCCTTGACCACGAAATGCATTCCTGTTTCCTCCTTCATTCTTACCACGATGCTCCTCTATGTCGTTCTCAATCCAGGCACGCCATATTGGCTGCTTTGCTTGGAAATTGGCGAAGTTATGCGTCAACAAGCGCTTAGAAACTCAACTCTTAAACCTTTCACTGAGCCGGTAAACTCGCCTCTCCTCATCGGCACCAAATGGGGACAATATCGAGACTGACTACGTGAACTTCGCTGAATCTGCGCTCTTTGTCATGGTCCCTTGCTCCGGCTTCGGGAACTCGCCTTCTTTCTTGTCCCTAGTAACCATCGGCACAAAGTGATCTCGGAACTTGAGCGTGAAGTTCTCCCACGTCTGCGGTGTCAAATCTCGGTCCCAACCATCCTTTACCACTTGCCGCACGATGCTCATGGTCCTTCCAATTTGAAAACGGCGCATCTCACTTTCTCGGCATCGGTACTCTCCATAGCTGCGAAAATCTTGTTCATAGCCTCAAGCCACCTCTCGGCCTTCACCGGATCCGGATCTCCGTTGAAGCTAGGAGGAGACATCTTCACGAACTTCTCCAAACCATGTTGCCCTTGTCGCCTAGATTCGATTCAAATTCGATTACTGCGTTGCCATATCTTTGAAGGAACCCTCGGAACATGTCCATCATCTCGGCGTTCGGATTACCAACACCACCCAAACCCAGTTCGGATCACCTTCATTTCCCGCCATTACCACAAACTCCTGCATTAAACACTCGGCGTCGGTTACCACACACTCTCACTCGGCTAGACTCTACCCAAGAATTCTAACCGAGCTCGATACCAGCGTGGGGACCCCGGCCCGGAACCTACACGTGTCCCGAGTTGGTGCGTCCCCAAACTAACCCCGGAAATACACTTTAAACTTTTAAAACTTTAATTTGACTTTCAAACATGAACATGAATAACATAACATTTCAAAAGAACTCCACTCTACTCCACATCGGAGGAGGAGATAACTAACTTTGAAAATAGTTAGCTGTTTAGTTACAAAAGATTTAAGGTTATGACGTAGAGTTTAAGGTTTATAATTACAAACTCCAAGAATGGAATTACCAAAATACAATTTATACGTCACCACTAAACATACCACGACAATACCCCAAAAGATTACTCCAAACTCCTCTCCGTCCTTACTTGGGCGGTCCTCTGTCTCGGGATCTAAAACGGTAAAGGGAGAGGGGTGAGAATAAATCTCGGCAAGCTATTATGATATGCGGCAATATGCCAAATAAATGCAACATATAACAAGTCGCACGTAACACATTGGAAAAGCTATAAACACGTTCCGTTACCTTGGTTTTACCTTTTCCCGTCTCGAACAATAGTCGTACAACATTGGTTATAATAATAATAATCCAATCTTACGGTGAGTGCTTAGGCAATACTCACGTCTTATAAGACCCGTTTTCGGGGAACCAAATAAAGACAGTAGCAACTACTGTAAGGCTTGTGGCTCAATACGAGATGCTATACCCCAACCTCGTGGCCAGGAGGGGACGGTCGCGAATATAACATAATCCGGTCACATTAGGTCACACTTCCATAATTGACCGTATTATGTTATACCCCCAACGTCAGCTGACTCAAGCACATAATCAAGCACATAATAGATACTTGAATAGAATCCACAAAAAGGGATAAACAATAGCCACATGGTAATATATACTCATGTCTAAACAATATCAAAGTGCAACAATTTATGAATACACTAAACAATGTAAATCAGCAATATATGTGACATCAAATAAGGAAAAGAGGGAGCATTAACCTACCCTACAATTTCCACATAATAGGATACAAGGCCTTAGTGAAGGTTCAAGTTCAATTACCAAGTGGGAGTGTCCAATTATAAGTGGCCAACAACTTACTAAACGATCCTAGTTCAATTCAAGAAATATTGGTTCAGGGCCTTGGGCGACCGCCCATACCTCTTGGGCGACCGCCCAAGAGGGTTTCATAAGGATACCAAGTTTCTGTCTTAGTGGGCGACCGCTCAACCCAATGTGGGCGACCGCTCAAGGAGGAATCAAAGGGGAAGGGCGACCGCTCAACTACTCTTGGGCGACCGCCCAAGAGGCTTTCCAAGCATATCAAGTTTCTGGACACATGGGCGGCCGCTCAGCCCCCCTTGGGCGACCGCCCAAGTGCCGGATCAGGAATTTCCCAGGTTGCCAAATGTGTAACCTTTCCTCATTTCATTTCTTTCCAAGGTTTCTTCCTACTCTACATTTAAGAACAAGGAAAGGGATTCCTACATTGCCTAAGTTCAACCTAACTCATATATCCCAATATAAAGGAACCCTAGATCATGGTTCATTACACATTTTCCCCAAATCATATACTCTAGGTTATCAACCAAACTTTAAGTTCATCATATTTCATTTTCTACTTATCCAACTCTCATAAAATTCCCAAAGGCATGAATCAAGCATCATAAGAACAAGGAGATACTTAAGGAGAGTATGAACAAATAGTAGAAGGAAAGTCATAACAACTCACTTGGATTTTAGAAGGAAATGTGAATCTTCCTAGTTAGATGAGTTCTCCAAGATGATCAATCTTCAAATGTGCTCCTAAACTTGGTTTTGGGTGAAGAAATGCCTTGGACTCAAAGCTTGGGCAAGGCTTCAATGGAGGTCTTCTTCTAAGCTTTCTCTAGGATGATTTAGGATGAATGAAGGAGAAGTGTGTGAATGAAGAGAAGGAGGGGATGGGAGTAAGAGAGGTGAGGGAGGAGAGACACTTGGCACAAGGAGGGAAGCTCCTAAAATTTGGCCCCCCAACAAAATATCTAATTGAGGCTTTCACCCATAATTTAATCTAACCCTTTCATTTAATTAATTATTCTACCCATTTTAACCTCCCCAAATATTTATCTATTTATTAAATTTCCATTTTTATTATTTCCCCCAAATTTCTTTATTTAATAACCAATAACTTCTCAAAGATTCTAAATTCACGTCTCACCCAATTTATCTTAAATTAAGAATTTAAAGACAAAATTGAACACATAAAGATAACATAAATATTAAAAGCATATAATTTAATATTTAAAATGAGTGCCTAGGGTTGGGGTCGTCACAGGAGAAGGATCGGAGATATATGATGATAACCAATATGACTTTGCTGAATGGAATGTAGAACATCAGGACATTGCCAAAGGTATTCGCTTTTCAAAGAAGACAGATGTGCAGTATAAAATGAAGTTGTTTCATATTAAGAAAAATTTGCGCTTCAAGGTAAAACGAAGCACAACCCGAAAGTGGACTATTGAGTGTTTGATGAAAGATTTTCCGTGCAATTTTTATGTGAATGTGAGTTTGAAGAATGCCGGGTATTGGGAAATTACCAAATACAAGGGTCCTCATTCTTGTTTGGCAACTGAAATTAGCCAAAATCATCGAAACATGGATGCTAAGTTCATAGGGCAGGAAGTTTTGGAACTGGTTAAGGGCGATCCCGAGTTGAAGATTGTACTAGTGAAGGCGGAAATAAAAAAGCCCATGGGAAGGAAGTTTCATATAGAAAGGCATGGTGTGGCAAACAAAAAGCTATTGCGAGAGGCATATGGAGGCTGGGAAGAATCTTACATAAGACCGCCACGTTTGTTAGCCGCCATCCAAAAGTGGAACCACGGAACCATTGTGGAGCATTACGATCCTCCTCCTCCCGGTGCTTTAGGTATGTTTGATCGTGTGTTACGGGCATTTGGCACTTGTGTGGAAGCATTCACTCATTGTCGTCTGTTATTTACATTGATGGCACATTCTGCATGGAAGATATAGAGGGTTATTCTTATTGCCACGGGTGTCGACGCAAATGATAGTCTACTTCCTCTCGCATTCGCTATTGTTGAAAAAGAGGACTATCGGCGGGTGTTGGTTTCGCATCTTCTATGCAAACATATTGTTAAGGGTCGTGAAGTTTGCTTGATATCCGATCGGCATAATGGCATCCTTTGCACGGTTGGAGACATTGCCGGTGGCCACGAAATGTTATCCACGAGATGGTGCATGTTGCACTTGCGAGCTAATTTTCTTAAAGCTCACAAGGGCGTTGGATTGAAAGATCTTTTTTGGCGTCTTTGTTAGCACCACCCAAGATAGAAAGCTTAAATGCTATCTCGAGGCAAATTCGTATCATCAACCCCGAGGCATATAAATGGTTTGAGAACTTGGATGCTAGAAAGTGGACAATGGCTCACGATGGTGGATATAGGTACGGCATTAAGACTACTAATTTGTCGGAAGTTTTTAATGGCGTTATGAAAGGAGCTCGGGGAATGCCAATTTCGGCGGTTGTTGAGACCTCATTCTATAGGTGTGTGGCATACTTTCAAGATAGACTCACTAAAGCAATTAGTGCTTTAGGGGAGATCCTAATGGCATCCCACCACCAAATGCCACGCTACAATTCGGTGAGAGAATCCATCGACGATACCTATACAACTTGGATAAGGTTTGGGTTTCATCACGTCACAAGGTTTAACACTACGTGCGTGGGTGTTTATAGTGTGACGACCTGTGGTACGTGGTGACAAAGGTGGACACATTCAAGTTGTGAGATTGCGTGATCGAACATGCACTTGTGGCAAATGGATGCAATACCATTACCCTTGTTCGCATGTGCTTGCGTGTTTCAAATCGCAAAGTGTCGATGGTATGAGTTATATTCATCCTTTTTACAGCCTTGCCTCGTACTACAAGACGTGGAGTTGCTCTTTTCATCCAATCCATGACGAGGCCTATTGGAATGTAGATCATATTGTCCCACGTTTTTACCCTAACCCGGAGCATCGACGTGACAAGAAGCAAGGGAGACCCGAGGTCAAGGCGGCCGAGAAACTCTATGGATTGGCAAGTTGCAAAAAAAAGAATCGTTGTGGGATTTGCAAGTTAGAAGGTCACACGCGAAGGAGATGTCCAACTCTTAGACGGTAAGAGTAAATTGTTATTTTTATTATTACTTCTTAAATTACGTACTTTGAACATTTAAGTATTGTTGTTTTATTTGAACTTGTAATATTGCTTTATTTGAACTTGTAATATATTGAACTTGTAATATATTTAACTCTTGGTGGAGTATGACATCAAATATATTTGTAGTTGCGAAACTTAAAACGACCAAATGGGTCAACCGCTCCATTTTATAGCAAATAAAATATGAATAAAAACTGAAATAACATTAAAATAAATATTAAAATTAGTGATCACATCCCGATCACATAGGACAGAAATACAAGTTCAACAGTTCAACAACACATACATTAATCAAACATTAAAATAAAGAGTTCAAATTAGTGATCACATCCCGATCACATAGGATAGAAATAGAAGTTCAACAGTTCAACAACTTTTACATGAAAAACCCCTTCATGGAAAATCAGATGGGATGAAATCCTTATGGAATACCTGCAACACAAATAAACTAATGTCATTTGTTGAACTAGACGTGTCCAAACGGTTATAACCGCTGGTTAACGGTTATAACCGCCGGTTAAAAATTTCGTTAAGTCTTAACCGTAACCTAACCGTTAACCGTGTACTAACGGTTACGGTTATACGGTTAACGGTTATACACGGTTACACGGTTATACACGGTTACACGGTTAAAAATGTGCTCTTTTTTTCAGTTTGGTCCTTTTTTTAACGGAATAGTTAAATTTTGTACTGTATAACCCCTTTTTATTTTTTTAATTTTTTTTTTTTAATAAAGAATACAATTTGAGATATTACTTATTAATGATTTTTTTTTGGAAAAAGTTATAAAAAAAAAAGTTAAGAATTTTTAAATAAATGAAATTTTAACGAAAAATGTGTTTAACAGATTTTTTTAACAGTTTTTTTTTTTTGGTTAAGCAAAGCTATTTGAGAAATATTTCTTTTAAAAAACAGTTTTTAACATTTTTTTTGAAGAAAATAGTTAACTTTTTAACAGAAAAACTCTAGAAAACTAACTAAAATTCCCAAAAGCTGATTGAAATTCTCGAAATACAACAAAAAAAAAAAAATCGTTAAAAAACTAACTGGAAATTCTTAGGAAACTAACTGAGAATATGAGAGAGGTTAGGATATTTGAGAGTAGAGAGTAGAGAGAGAGAGAGTAGAAGTAGAGATGTAAGGTGAAATTGAAAATAAAATGGTAGGAGTGAGGTAATATTTATAGTAGGGTGTGGAGTTTGTTTTTTAAAAGAAAAAAAATTTAATTTAATTGAAGGCTGCTTGGGCGAATGGACGCTGGATGGAAATATGGAATGGATTAATGGAAGGATTCAAAGAAGAGGAACTGAGGAAAGGAAGGAAGGGATTAATTGGGAAAAGAAAAGAAAAGGGGAAGGGGAACTGGTTACTGGCCGTTGTTTGTTTGACTGGGAGGGGCCAGGGGGACAGCCGGACAGGGAGTCAGGGAAGGGAGTGGGCTGGGGGGGGTCAGGGGTGTGGGCCTTGCCTGGGAAAGTGGGGTGGGCGTCTGGGCAGTCAAATCAAACTACCGTTGAGCGTGACAAGAGCCGTTTGGGGGGGGGATTAATAATTAATTTGAAATTTGAATTTCAAATTTCAAAATTTCAAGGTTAGGCGGTTAGTTAGGCGGTTATAACCGCCGGTTAGTTAAACGGTTATAACCGCCGGTTGCCGGTTTTTGAAAACCTTAACCTTAACCTAACCGTGTAACCGCCGGTTTCGGTTAAGGCGGTTACGGTTAAGGCGGTTGACGGTTATAGCCGGTTACGGTTACGGTTATTAACCTCCGGTTAGCCGGTTCCGGTTAGATTTTGGACACGTCTATGTTGAACAATCAACCACTCACAGTCTGTACCTAACAATTTTACCTTGAATACATTGGGGAGTGTGATGTTGAGTATATGTGTTTTACGTGAGGGGGAGAAAACAACAACCTAAAAATTACAAAAAAAACATGATTAGATGGCAATATTAATAATAGGTTCAAGTTGTTGCATTTTTAATACATCATACACGATGAAGTATCGTAACGTAACCAACAACTATGTCATCTCCGAACTCACTCTCAGTAAACACCTTATGATGAATTGCACCACCTATTGTTCCCGTTGGATCCTATCAATTTTATCTTAATTAGTAAGATAAGACACATACTAATCATGCTAGAAAACATACAAAACGCATATGCTAACCTTCAAAGTTACCGTAGCGTCACCAAATTCATTTCGTGTGATGGTCTTGACAACACCAACGGCAACATTAATCCTATCAAATCCATTAGGAAATCCGCTGTGATAGTAATGAAAGGGGTAGCGGCAATCATACCATCGCCACCGAGCAGTTCAAGTGCGGAGAGCCAAGGCTGCGTTCGAAATCTTTATCCTCCTTGGGATCTTCAATCGCTCTCCTCACATACTCTTGGGTCGGAATCACGGTTTCTGAGAGGATCCCCCTCTCGACGATCGAGGTTTCTCGGCGCAAAGCCAACCGCACGTCACCGGTGGACCGGGTATCGACGCTCTCCTTCGCGTTGAGACAGATTTATTTGAGAGAGGTGAGATGGTTGAGGGTTAGATGTTTGGCCTTTTTCAAAATGAGGACGGAGATTAGAAGAATTTTTGAGTCTACGATCCATATTTCGAGAGAGGAGAGAGGGTTGAGGGTTAGATGTTTGTAATGAAACTACTCCTTCCTTTTAAAGGGAATTCAAATTTGATAAATCCGGCATTAGCGGTGCCGGATTTGTAAGTTAAGATAAATCCGGCATTGACAGGTGCGGATTTGTCGATGAAGATAAGATCGGCATTGGCGGTGCCTGATTTGAACGTATATTATAAATGTTCAACCTATCTTCAATTAATGTACTTTTGAAAATGTTATTTTGATATATAAAATTTTAATGTCCTATATTTTTTAAAAAAATCGAGTTTTCCCACTTTAAATTAGCCGGAAAATAAACACATACCATCATGTATAGTCAAAAATATGATAACTACTAATATTTTTAACATGGAAAATAAGGAAAAATGGGGCGATCGCCTCTTCCCATCCGCGCGTTCGCGCAAAGTTCTTGGAATTTTGGGAGCGATCGCTCCCATAAGAGGGGCGACCGCTCCAAAGCCAAAGCGAGCCAATAAGCTTTTTATACTCCCTCCGTCCCAAAATGTTTGTCCCATTTTTTATTTTCAATTAACCCGTTATTGTATAAAACTCTTGTAATACTCCCTCCGTCCCAAAATGTTTTTCCACTTTTTGACTTTTTGTTGAACCTCGTTATTGTATAAAATGAAATTTCCATATATATTGTGTTTATCAACATTTTCATAAATTATTTTCCCATAATTAATATTTAATAATTACTTCCATAAATTGTAATTGTTAATTTTTAAAAATTACATATTTCCATCTACTGAATATTGGAACTCCTAACATTCCTAAATTACTACTCCTACATAAAATCAAGTTTGTTACAAACCAAACTTGACCATACCACCGGGCACACTACAAGAAGGGAAGAAATAAAATAGATTTAGCGAGTCAAACCAAAGATGAAAGTAACTACGAGTTTGTTACAAACCAAAAATAAAGATGTCTTTGGGACACACCCCAACATAAAACCAAGTTTGCATGCCAACAAAGGCATGACGAATTAAAATACAAACCAAATATGAAATATTGTTTATGAGGATCCCCTCATCAAAATAAACCACAAATCAAAGCTGAAATTAACAAAGAGTTTTAAAATTCAACAAAAAGCATTAATCTTCAATACTGTCCACCATAGCCCGAACCATCTCCCGGTGGTGGTGGTGGCATCCGTCCAAGGATATTCTGGAGCAACCGAGTCTGCTCCTCCTGTACACGATCATGTTGTGCCATCCAAGCATTTTGTTGTGCCCTCCAAGCCTGATTAGTCTCAATCTCAGCATCCACGCGGACGGATAAATGTCCAAAATCTTGCCTCATATCTCGAATTTGACTCTCCACGTAGCCAACCCGCTCTCGACGGATAATAAGCGGCCTCGGCCAGGTCTCGCTCGCCAATCCTCCTCCTCCTCCTCCTCCTCATCATCATCATCATCATCTCCACCGTGAGGTCTCTAGATAACCCCTCACCCCTCTTTACATTCGACATTTAGTGGTGAGGGTGAATAAGTTAATCTTTGGACCTCCTTTAATGTCCTTGTTCACTAGCACGAGGTTAAACCCCGATTTTGTTACCGGGGATATGATCAACAATGGAAAATTATAGTTCGTATTGGCCATACCCTTAGCCGTGTTCCATATCTCCTTACTAATTATTTTTCCAAAATCAATTTTTTCGTTGAACTATCATGTGCATTAGAAATGCACGTCTCCAATTAACCTCATTAAAATGAGAGGAGGGGAGGATCCTCTCACAAATAAATCTATGAAGATACTTCATCCAAGTATCCATGTCTCGAGCCTTAACAACTACCCCCTTCTTCACATTCCTAGGGTCAATTATCCCAAAAGTCGGAGCTAGCAAATGCAAATTTTCCCTAACATTTTTTCCTATCTTCTCCATCTCTTTGGTGTACTCACACCCATCCTCCTCAATGTCAGTGGCTAACCCGTAATGTTGATTAATGGTATTCCTATCATAATTAACCGGAAGCCCCCGCACAAAAGACTCTCCCGTATACCCCCGTTCAAAAACATTAGCATAAAATTCTTTGACTAAAAGTGAACTTCCATAGTTTGGGGGCTTACTCCCCAACTTTCCCCAATTGTAAAGGGTAACAAAACCATCTAAATACAAGTCATTAAAATCAAATTCCTTTCCGGTTGAATGGCTTGTTTTCATATAACTCAAAGAATTGTTGAGCTTGAATCCCAACAAATTTAGCAGCATCATACGGGGGACCGGTAGGGGTTGGAGTGTTGGTGGTAGTGGTTCGTGGTCTTTTAGGAGGCATTGTCAATCAAAACTCAAAAAAAAAAAATTGGAAGCTTACTTTTTAATTGGCCGGAAGTTCGCCGGAAGGTCGCCGGAATTTCGCCGGAGTCTTTGTGTTGAAAAACAAACGAATGACAATCTTCAAAATCCACCTCAAACCTTGAATGTGTGCTTCAAAATGGATGATTGATTGATTTTGGGGTTGAAGAAAATTGGATTTGGGGTTGAAGAAGGGATTTGGGGTTGAAGAAGCTTGAAATTGGGGTTTGAAATTTGAAATTTTAGAGAGAGAGAAAAGGAGGCGTTGGTGGTGGTAGGGTTATTTGATTGGGAGAGGGGAAGGTTTTTGGGAATAAACCGTGCTTTGGGAAATCCGCATAGAGGGCGATCGCGCTGGGGTCAAGTGAGCGATCGCGCCTTTTCTCTGGAAAAAGAGGGCGATCGCTCGTTTATTGGGGTGATCGCTCGGTAATTAAAAATAAATTTATAATAAAAGAATCCGGAATTAGAATTCCCGGAGTACATTGGGGCGATCGCCCTCTATAAGGGAGCGACCTCCCTCTTGTCCGTCCCTCTTTTGTTAAATTTCAATCAGTTTTTAACGTTTTTCGTTAGTTTTTTTAGAATTTCCATCAGTTTTTTAACGTTTTCAGTTAGTTTCTAAGAAGTCCAGTTAGTTTTTAAGAATTTCCAGTCAGTTTTTAACGTTTTTCAGTCAGTTTTTCAGAAAAATCATTCCATGGCAAGCTTTCATGAAATTAAAATTAACAATAATAAAATAATAAGTTTTATAGAAAATTGACCACATCCCGGTCACGTAGGATACAAGTCAAGGATAATTGGACGGGGTAAATTCATTAGGGGGATGGCGAATCCTACTCCCTCTCCTCGGCATACGACGACCACCTGATATAGATTGTTGAGATGAGGATGAGGATGATCCGTCGGGACTTCCGAAAACCGCACACTGTGCAAATGGAAACTAGGCCTAAATCCCGGAATCCCGAATGTCTGCTCGGGCGTCGATTATAATTGCTAGAAGAAGGGAAGGAGCTACGAGGCGGTTGCGTGAAATCAAGGCGATTCATCAATTCGGTAAAAGAATTACCCGGTCTGTGCAGGTGAACTCTGTCTGGGAACTCAAACCGATGCATATCACCGTAGTGATCCCGCATCTCGGGCTCATCCTGCAGCTGTTGGTATCCGCCACGCCTACGAACCCGATTCTCCCTCGTGGCTCGTCTTCGGCAGTATGATCAACCGTTGGGGGAGCTTGGGCTTGCGGTCGTTCGCTCCTAATATGTGTCGGTGTGTTAGTGACACATTGTTGAGTGTAATTCACCATGTCTTCCAAGGATGTGGCATTACATTTGTATAAGTACATCCCTTGGAGACTTTGAATACATTCAAAACAATGATGTGCAATTAATTAATACGGAAAAATGATATTGTTTTTGTAAAATCATTGTATGTAATATATAACTTACCACACCCTCATAATTAACTGAACGTGGCCTGAACCCTAGTCCCTCCACATTAGACGAATTGTGGATGAGCGATCGAGTAATACGCCTATACCATGTCAAATAGGGGTGATAGTAGCTCATATCCACTTCACCAAACTCCCCATCAACGACATTAAACTCCCGTTCATTCCACCTTGCTATGTCTTGATCATGTTGTTGCATCCGATTAACGCCCGACCGACCTTGCCGACTAATCCGATGCAAGTCCAGCGGGTGTCGCGGTCATCGAGCACACCTTGAACCATCCCAAATTGTCGCATTACGCGATGCGGAAAGTGCCATTCAACCCTCTCAAAGCGGATGAGGGCACCTTCGCCCTCCATATAGCTTGGCCACGAAGGCGAGAAATTCGGGCGCACACCGTTGTATGGTACGCCACACAACTCCGATCATTCTCTAAATATGACAGCTGGTCTCGATAGCCTTGCGGGTTATGGGCGATCGCGAAGTATACGACAATGGACCCTTCCACCTACATATGAAACAATTGACATAAAAAATAATGAGTAAAAAAGCGATATATTACAAAACGAGATCGTTTACAAAATGAAGTAATTGAAATATACTGTAACCCACTGGTTGCAATCCGGTAAGTGTTATTTCTTCATGTCTCCTAGGTTGTGTACACAACAACCTCTCCCATGCCCAAAGCTATAAAAAAATTATCATTACGTACAAAAACGAGGTTAAGTCCACTAGCATAATGTAATCATATATAATAGACATACCTGTACAATGGTTAAGAAGCCCCCACACCCTTTCGAATCGTGCTGAGCTGCTACACACATCTCCCTATACAAGAAGGCCAACGCTCCACTACCCCAGTACGAGACCAATATTATTTATATCCCTAAGAAGTGCGAGGTACATCAACTTAACTAGGTTATCGACGAGACGGGCATAATGTATGACCCCAATAATAAGAAAATGTATGCTCGAGTATATGTCTCAATCATAGGCTCGGACGCATTATTGGGAAGTTGTTCAAAATGAGGGAAGTGTCCTAGAACCCATCTCACTGATATCATTCCACCTCTTTTGATGTCTGCAGTTGAGGGTGCAACCCCAAATAAATCCTCAACAATCTCAACCCATGCCAAAGCACTCCTACTAGTTTACGAACTAGTCACCGCCATTCCGTCTACGGAAGACCACACAACATGCCAATATCCTCTAAGGTGATGGTCATCTCCCCTACAGGTAAGTGAAAAGTGTGGGTCTACGGACGCCATCTTTCAATCAAAGCCTCAATCAAATGCCAATCATATTGTATATGACCTAATAAATACACTCCATAAAATCCGGTATTTATAAGCTTCTCTTCTATCCTCCAATCAACTCTAGGTGGAAGTCTTGGACCACGCCTAGGTCTTAAATTGGGTAACTCTTGTCCCTCCCAAATATATTTAGATCTATGTGTATCCCGAGAAGTCAATACATGAGGATCGATTGGCCCGGGATCAATAAATTGTTGTTGTACATGTTCATTCATCGAAATAAAAAAATTTACTAGTAATTAAATTTAAATGGGACTTAATGTTTAATTCATTGACAATCAAAAATTAAGTACATAAATCATTTTAACAACAAAATATAAAAAATGCACAAATAAAAATTCTTAAAAAAAAAATTTATATAGCTAAAATTAACAACTGAAAACAAATTAAAATAAGAAATATAACTAACCATTTTTAAGTACCAAGCTAACACTTTCTCTCACAACTCTTTAAACTTCTTCTCTTCTCCTTAATTCTTTCTTTCTCTATCTCACTCTCTGCACTCCCTCCTTCTTCTTCTTCCTTTCTTCCATTCCATGAACAATCAGCAAGGAAGTAATTCAAAATTTGAATCCGGAAATGGCAGCCCCGGATTCAAATTAAAGCAAATCCGGAATTGACAGTGCCGGATTTTGAAGATACGCGTCTAAGGAGCGATCGCCCCTTAAGTAGAGCGATCGCCCTCTCCTGTTTTCAGAATATATTTTTTTATTTGCTTTATTTCTTTTTTGGAAAAAAAAAAAATTAAAATAGAATCCGGAATTGGTACCTCCGGAGTACACTTGAGCGATCGCTCTATTATAGGGCGCGATCGCCCCCTATTTACGGAATTATTATTTTCCAAAATTCAATTTTGAAAAACAAAAAAAAAAAATTAAAATAGAATCCGGAATTGGTACCTCCGGAGTACACTTGAGCGATCGCTCTATTTTAGGGCGCGATCGCCCCCTATTTACGGAATTATTATTTTCCAAAATTCAATTTTGAAAAACAAAAAAAAAAATAAAAAAATCAAATCCGGAATTGGTAATTCCGGATTATGATGGAATTGGTAATTCCGGATTTCATAATCCGGAATTACCAATTCCGGATTTCAAGTCAAAAGTGCTACTTTGGTACTTAAGTTTTTGAAAATGTTATTTTGATATATAAAATTTTAAAAAGCTATATTTTAAAAAAAAAAATCAAAAAAGTGTAGCAAAATCACTGAAGTATAACCCTCTTGTGGATTTGACTCCCACTATAGTCATTTCTGTTCAAACAACACATTCAACTCATTTATTTTTGCATCTAAAGTCACTAACGTCGTCAATTTTTTCTTGTTAAAAATGGTCATGTTTATCGCATGTGACATTTGGAAGGAAATTTTAGGTAGTTCTTACATTTACATTTACTTTTAAAGGTTGAACTTGTTCTAAATATTTCTCTGGGCAATTGATATTTTCTCAAAGTAGTCACTAAATTTCTATTTTGTTACACTTTAACTATTGATTGATGTAGGATTTAAATTAAAAGAGAATAAAAAACTAAACCTAACAAGAAAAATTCAATATTTTATTATAATATTTTTCTAAACTAAAAATCACTGAGCTATAACCCGTTTGTAGGTTTGACCACTAAATATTTATTTTACATAATCACCCAATCACAATCATCAATTTGAAATTCAATTAGTAACTTTTAAAATTTATAGGGGTTGATTTTATACAATAAATTAGTTAAAAATGAAAATGGATTGAAGCACAAATATTTTTTTTATTTTACTTTAAAAATATAAATTAAAAGTTCAATTAATTCTAACTATTACGTTAATTTAATTAATTTCACTATGCCCCATCGAGTATCGATGAGGCATACTGCTAATTTTACTGTTCCTTTTACTGATTTGTTAACATTGTTCTGTTATGTATAATACTACCTCCGTCCTAAAATGAATGTCCAAAAAATTTCAATTAGTAAGTGACATGATAGAGCTAATTTTTGAACTTTAAAGCGTAGCTCACCTAACTCACCCAACTAAGCCTATTTTCAGTTAGATATGTGAATAAGAAAATTATACATTTTTTTATCTAACATTAGCAATGGTATGATTTTGTTATCGTTATTGCTTCGTTAATATTCTGATCAATGTTATAAATTACTAATTTTTTGTATTCCTGAGTTTATCGTATAAAAAATATTTGTTTGTTTTTAATATACTATATAGGTAAGCAAATCAATTTTGTTAGTATATAATTATACATATATACAATTAATTAATTGATTATTTGACATAAAATATATTGTTATTTTAATATATATACATATATATATATATATATACTCCCTCTGTCCCGCTACAAATCACACACTTTCCTCATTGGGCGTCCCGCTACAAATCACACACTTCCTAAAATGGCAAAGAATCTTTACTATTCCCTCCACTCATTCTCTCTCCTACATTATTTTAATAGTCACAACGCCATTATAATTTACTATTCACTCCACTCATTTTCTCTACTATTTTACTTTTACACTCACAACATTTATATCATTATTTTTTTCCTTAATCCACGCGTAAACAGTAACTGTCTCATTTGTAACGTGACGGAGGGAGTATATATCTATATATAGGTAAGCACGTTGTCGAGGCGGTAATATTGTCCGGAAAGAATGTTGGTAAGAATGTGTTGATACCGAGGATGATTATATCACCTTCTGATATAATAAAATTTCCGGTTAGGTTTCTACGAAAACAATTCCCACTAACCGTTTCTTTTGCAATGACGATAAATAAAAGTCAGGGTCAGACGCTCGCTCATGTTGGCCATTTTCTTCCACGACCAGTATTTAGTCATGGACAATTATATGTTGCTTTTTCTAGAGTAACTAAAAGGAAATGACTTAAAGTGCTTATACGTAATAGTCATGAACAGTCGGATGACACGACTACAAATATTGTGTACAAAGAAATTTTCGACAAGTTGTAATATATTACATGAAATTATCTCATTAATTTTTTGAATTGTATTTATATTTAACTTTTACCTCAGTGTTTTATCCCCCGTCGGGGACCGACGGGTTACTCACTAGTATCAACCAATAACAAAACCATAAAGCTGATGAAAAAAAAACATATAAAAAAGACATGTTTTTAGAATTTTTTTTTTCTCAAATAATTCTTTTTTAAAAATCTATTTTCCAAAATAACTCACTTTTCAAATCATTTCCCAAAATGACCAATTTTTTGAAAATCGCTACACGGTGTAGCGATTTTGACTGTGACTGGTCAAAATCGCTACGCGGTGTAGCGATTTTTGGCTTTACTTAATTACAATATAAATTAAATTTCCAGATAATCAGTTAAAATGGTCATCTTGATCGCACGACCAACTGGCATTTTAAGTGTATGTTACAATTTAACTAGCAATCATGATAATTTTAGCTCAAAAAATGGAAAATGCAACTACATTTAAGACATTCTATGAGTTTAAATTGCAAGATCTTAGGTTAAAAATGTCATTTCATCATTTAAAATATCAATACAATTTCTAGGTATTCATATAATGTACTCCCTCCGTCCCGTCCGACTTAGGACGTTTTGCCATTTTGGGCGTCCCACCCGACTTAGGACGGCCCAAAATGGAAAGTTTATATTACTTTTATATTAAATGGGACCCACTTGTCATACTCACAACAATAATCCCATCACTATTTATCCCACTCATTCTTTCCTATTTAATTTTTCACACTCATAACACATCCTTCACTCATTCTCTTTCCTAATATTATAATAGTATTCTTTAATCCTCACACCAAATGAAAAATTTCTAAGTCGAACGGGACGGAGGGAGTACATATTAATATATCAAAAGGCATGTAATATTTAAATGCCTTGTAACTACTATTATTTTTTCCATAAGCAAATTATTATGAATACAAAGTTTGCAATATATAAATGCATAAAAGTTACAAATCATTTACAAAATAATTTATACAAAAACTTTGCAACATCAAGGCATTAGTTAAAGTTACTATTCATTACAAGTTGTACTAAATAACTGCAATTTGATTGATAAAATTGATGAAGTATTAGTTTTCCAACATATTCAAAGTCATGTGATATGCACATACATGATTTGTAACTTTATTCACTTCCATGCCACTCATTCCACCTAATTTTATTTCACTCCTTCCCATTTCCTTTCTCTCTCTCTTTAGCCACTACTATCTAGGGGCAGGGTGCAAGTGAATATGTTCAAATCGCGATTTGAAATTGAATCGAATTAAATAATGTGATCTGGTTTAGTTTTCAAAGGATGGTCAAATTCGATCTCAAAAATTGGCAAATCACATAATTCGATTTGGTTTGTTATCTGACTCTCCCAAATCAAATCAAACCAAATCGCGATTTAAGATCACAAGATCGAACCACGAAGTCGAACCACCAGACTAAATCATCAAATCAAACCACAACTCACCAAACTAAACCACTAGACTAGAACACTAGACTAAATCGCTATACCACATATATTAACTATATATTTGTTTATTGATTAATATTTACTGTTAAATCCCTATAAAAACTATATTACATAAGCTAATCTTAACCCCCGTTATATCTTATTCAATATTAATTTCATCATTTGTTATATTCATTGAGATAAATAAATAATCAAGTTCTTTCCACGGTCGACATTGTATAATGTATTTTCTTTTTTCGTCTCTCTCTTTCTGTAGTCTCTCTTTTCCTCCAACCTTCCTCTTAAACACCCGCATATCTTGCTCTTCCCCCGTGATCACAAAAAATTTAAAACAAATCTGATAATGAGTTGTGGTCTAAATCATGGTTGAATCAAATTCTAAACCATGGTCTAAATTGCGATCTGAACCTTGGTCTAAACCACGATTTGAACCAAATAATTGAACTGCGACTTGAATCAAACTGAAACAAACCATAACGGTTTGGTTTGAATTTTTTTATGGTTCAGTTCAGTCTGATTTTTTTCCAAACCAATAACTAAAGATTTGATATGTAAATTGACTGAAACTGAACCATTACACCCCTACCCCTATCTCTCGTCTCTTGTCATAACCACCCAATATCAATCACAACAACAAATTGAACTTGACTGCATCAGATGCTAGGAATATTGGGCTTATAGAAAGCTGAACATGATGGTGATGGTGATGGCCACAATCGCTCGTGTCCTTACAACAAAAACAACAACAATAACAAGTCTCAAATAATTTGGGGTCGGTTAACATGAATTTTCACATGTCATCGTTGTGCAAGAAAAGATGTAAGAAAAAAAAAGTCAGAAGAAGAAACAGGTGGGGGAAAAATATAAAAATAAAATTAGAAAATGAAAAGAGAAGCAGATAAAAATAGTGATAAAAATAATAAATATAAAATAGATAGGGAAAACGAAAATAATAATAATAAATAAATAAATAAAATCAACCTCTATCATCCAAATGAATTTTCACCCTCCATTTCGCCCTGTTCAACACCATATTTTCATTCAATCCAAGTAAATTCATATCATTTCAATCGCCCTAATCCAAGTTTGTTTGAGTCTCCCCCTACCCTTGCTAATTTATCACTTATCCACTCTTCAGGCCTTCTAATCGGTGCATCACTCTATCTCCGTCTCAAATGACCAAACCACCTTAGACGATTCTCCCTCATTTTATCCTCAATAAGCGCAACTTCTACTTTACCCCCGATCACCTCATTTCTCAATCGATCATTTCTTGTATGCCTACACATTCATCGTAGCGTACGCATCTCCGCTACATTCATATTATGAATGTGACACTGTTTCACGACCCAATATTCAGTGTCATAAAGCAGTGTCGACATAATTATCGTGCGGTAGAATTTTCCCTTTAATCTATGAGGCATGTAGAGATCACATAGAAATCATGTGACACTCTTACACTTCAACCAACCTACTTTAATCCTATGAGCCACATCTACGTCCAATTCTACATCATGCATCCAACTCTGCTAAAGTTACACTCTAAATATTCAGTCTTGATTCTGCTCAGTCTAAAACCTTGAGATTTGAAAGTGTGTCTCTACAACTCCAATTTACTTTCAACAGACTCTTTTTTCTAATCAATCAACAAAATATCATTTGCGAACAACATACACCATGTTATATCATCTTGGATTGACCTCGTGAATTCGTACATTATCAGAGCAAAGACAAATGGACTAAGTGCAGAACCTTGATTCACTCCAGTCGTAATATGAAACTCTTTTGTCTTCCAACACTGGTCCGTACACTATTACTAACTCCATTATACATGTCATTGATAATATCAATATATTTCTTTGAATTACTCATGTCCTTCCTCAACATAAATCTATAAACCTAAATTTCAACTAAAAACAAATTTGCGATATTTTAAAGAAACCTAGATAAACAAAAATCACAAGAACTAACAAAACAAAATGAGTTCTTCGATAAATCATCAAAAAATAAAAATAAGATTTAAACAAGATATATGAGTAAATGCAATTAGATTTGAATCTGATTGCTTACCAAACCCTATTTTTTGGTAATTTGATTGTATTTAGGAATGTTGCTTGATCGAGGTGTTCGAATAGCTCATTGAATTGAAGACGAACTCGAGACCCATCAGAACATTTCGTTCATAAAACGTGATCGCAAACAAACTTTTCTCAGTCGATCTTAAATATTATGATTGAACATACCAAAAGTGTCGAGATGGGCCAAGCAAATAAAGCCCAATCCTCAAAGCAACTATTGTCTCAGCATATCCAGTGGGCTAGGCCCAATCTGTACATGGCCCAAAGCCCATCTCATGTATCAGTCGACTAAGTTCATTGTCCGACCTGCCAGGTCCCGACCTAACTTAGTTCGGCCTAATGATCCAAACTCTAATATGGGTACGATCCACACTCTACCCGCCAGTCAGGTCGACCACTCGCCATATGGCGACCTCGACCTAATCAACAAGCGTCGAGCTAACTGATGTGGACGCACGTGGGTTCAGTCTTTCCATAACCGCATCCCTATAAATCAGGGACCGTTATAGGCACGTTCACATTTCTAATAACTGCCGCTAAAATCTCGGAGCTCATATAGCACCACCTAATATACAACGGTCATTACCTATAAATATTTCATCACTACCAACGGTGCAAAGGTAACTGCTATTTTGTTGTCAGAATTTTATTATTCAGTACATTTTAGCTCTCCAATCATCAAATACTTACTCTCACGCCCGAGGGTCTAAGCCGGAGACACATCCGGCTAGTCGTGGGTTCTGATTTCAGGTCAAGGAGCCAGGTGATCAGTCCTGCCACGTGGAGGAAGATTGATAAGCACTTTTCTTGCGGCATCAGTTTGGTTCCATTGCCGGGAATCGTGCTTTAGCTTGACCTCGAAATTTTTCTCACCCTACAACAATGGTGACTTCAGACGGACATGTATCTGAGGCCTTACTCGGGCACGAAGAAGCAAACAACAATGCAAATGCTGAAAACACAAATCTGCCTCCTCCCCCACCAAATCGCCCTCATGGTAGAGCAACGCGCTCTACCAGTGTTGCTGATGGCAGAGGATTGCCCGATACGAGAAGAGGGAAACGACACATGGAGGGACAAGGAGTTCCACCTCCTCCTAAGCGTCCAACTGCTCATTTGAATGTTGGAAATAGGGCAGGTCCCTCATCCAACCCATTGAGTAGAAAGGAAATGCTGTTGGAGCGAGCCCAGATTCTAGCCGAGTTATTGGCCATGGAGGAGGCTGAGCAGGCGGATAGAAGGTCAGAGAGGGTGGCTCCCTCTCAAATTTCCAACAGGGAACAGGCCAGGAGTGCTAGGCCTAATGAAACCATGGGACAGAATGGCGATAACAGTGATGCGCAATGGGGTTCCATCCCTCATTCATGTGTCAAGCAACGACCTAAGGGCTAGCCTCACCGGGAATAGGGAGCGGGAGGCTCGGTCGATTTGAGGACGCACTTAGAAGCCAACCGAAGCCGACGTGGTTCGCTGCCCGGAGACACAAAGATCACGATCTCATAGGGACAGGAATGGGCGCAGGTCGCCTATAAGGGAGGAAAGGCGCAGGTCGCCACCCGGAGATCATAGGCGCAGGTCGCCTCTCAGAGATGAAAGACGCAGGTCGCCACCAAGAGATTACAGACATAGGTCACCAATTCGATCAGAAAGGGTTCCTTCTCACAGAGATAGGAGAAGCAGGCAGGTAACTCCCCCCAGAAGTGAGGGTCAGAGGTCAAATGTCGTTCCCCCTGCAGGAGATGACAGACCCGACGCTAGGGAATGGTTGTTGATGAAAAATAAGTTCGAACAATGGGAGGATGAGAAGAAAAAGGATACTGGAAAGGTCGAACGAATTGACTTTGCTCTTCGACCCTTATCCAAGGACATGATTGACAGTCGACCTCCTGCTGGTTTTAGATTGCCCCTCCTAGAAAAGTACTCAGGGGCAACCAATGCAAAGAGTCATATAGCGCACCTGGAAGCCACAATGTGCTTTGTCGCCAATGAGGATGACAATATGTGCAAAGCCCTCATAAGCACACTCACGGGAGCAGCCCTAACTTGGTTCAATGGTTTGGCAGCTGGTAGCATCTCCACCTGGACGTGTTTCAGGACAAAATTCCTAGATTGCTTCTCAACTGCTGGAGCTCGGAAGGTGACTGTCACCGATGTAAACAACTTGGTGCAAGCAAAAAATGAAAGCTCAATGAGCTACTTCACCAAGTTTAAGGAGATGGTTGATAAAATCGAGGAAGATCTCACTGACAGGGAGGTGATCAATTGCTTCCGAAACGGTATTTCCTCGGAAGACATGGATTATGAGCTGACGGTTCGTACAGTCACTACTCGACAGGAGTTGTTCGAGAAAGTTTATAATGTCGCATTAGCCGAGGAGAGAAAGGAAAAGAAGAATGGGAAGAGCCCCAAGGTGGAGGCCGCTGATGACAAGAAAGACTCCAACAAAAATGGAGGTAACAATAAGAATGGCAAGAACAGGACTAGGGTGACATAGAAGGTGCCTGAGGCTTTCACTCCCTTAACGGTGAGTCGAACAGAAATAATGAATGCAGTCGAGTTGGCTCCACCTGCCCCAATGAACCCAGGCAACAAGTTCAGAAGGGACAATAGCAAGTACTGTGATTACCATAAAGATACGAGACATCTCACGGAGGATTGCTTGGGCTTGAAGCGTATCATCCAAAGAATGGTCGACCAGGGAAGGCTCGACGCATATGTGAAAAGGCCTCAAGCTGGTGGAGGCGAGCAGCCAGCAGTTGGACAGCAAGGACCAAGGCAACCTAGATTGAATTTGGGGGTCATTACAGAGCAGGCTAGCAACACAGCCATCAAGCATAAAATCTTTCAGCTCAATAAAGCCCCACATGTGCCTCCAAGGAGAGATGTCAGGGATGAGGTGATCAACTTCTACCCCCCACGAACTGGCAACTAATATGGCGGCTAGGGAGCAAGTTCTCGTCATCCCAGGTCTAATCGACGGATGTACGACGAGCAGACTCTTAGTCGACACGGGGGCCTTGAAATAGCCCGGATCCGAGAAAGGCTTCGCAGCCCCGGCATCTGGCAATCTTTCGCGTTGGAGCGGTTCGTTCTCGCCGTTTTGCTTTCGCATTTTGTAGAGTCGCCACGCCGTTTTTATTAAGCCCAAAACATTGAAAAAGGGCATCAGTTTAAAGATAATTTTAAACTGTTTTTGTGTGATGAGATTTTGAGTTCGGAGGTCAGATGACTCCTCGGGAAGAGAATATTAGAATATTAGAGCTCACCCGAGTCGCCTCGTAAAACGAGTCTTTCGGATACCCCTAATATCCTTTAAATGTTGTGTGTGTGTGTGTGTGTGCTTTTAAAAATGCATGCTGTATCGGATGTCTACATTGTATGCTATGTATGGAAATGTATTGAAATAGTAATGGAAGGAAGCCTTACCAATGTTGGTTCGTGTCTGTCTTCCGCTGAGGAATAGTGTTTGAGGTCGGAGTAGCGTTCCGGTACGGATCGGGATTGCTTCGGGAGATGTCGGTTGTCTGCGGACAGAGTTTCGGCGTGAGTTGAGGTTGCAGGCTGCGTTCGGGCAGAGGTTCGGCGTGCGTGGGGATCGTCGGGATCACTCGGGCAGACACTACTAGAAATTCACGTTTTAGCCACTGCCTTTAGTCACTGAATAGAGTCGGTTGCTAATTTAAAAACGAGTTTGCAACCGAAATTTTGTGGTTGCTAATTTAGCTACTGAATTGCAACCAAACATTTTTAGTGTCTATGCTAGCAACTGATAAGCAACTAATCTTACTTAGTGGCTAATTTTGCGTCTGACTTGTAACAAAATTTTATTTGTGGCAAGTCGGTCTCTAAATTTGTTGCTAAACGGTTGCTAAAAATAATATGCGCATGATTGTAATTTTTTTAAAAATATTGCAGTAACTAAATAGTAGCTAAGTTTAGATATATACAAGTCAATAGATGGGATGCTAAATTCGTTGCTAACGGATATGTTTTAGCCACTGCTAAATTGCCACTAAATAGTTTTGTTCCATATTAGCAACTAATTTGCGACTCATCGTTTTTCTGTTAATAATTTAGCCACTGGACATTTTTGGTGGCTAGGTTGGAGGTCAATCTGCAACTAAACATGTTTCGTGGCTCATTTTAGCAACTAATATGAAATCAAATTTTATTGTTGTATGTCAGTCACTATTTATCAGTTGCAAAACGGTTGAAAAAAAATTAAAATATATTTAAAATTCATCCATTGTTTTTTATTTTCTTTTAATTTTTTATTTACTAGGAAATAATATTTTATACTATTTTTACTTGAGATGTTTTTTATAAAAAGGTATATAAAAAAAAAAAAAAGAAGAAAACTAAACAAATGAAAGTATATAGAAGAAAAGAGGGACGGACTACCATACCACTACCACTAGTACCACCACTACTACCACTACCACTACCACTACTACGACTACTACTACTACTACTACCACTACTACTACTACTATCACGACTACTACCACTACTACCGCTACTACCACTACTACTACTACCACTACTACCACCACTACCACCACCACCACAATTACGACCAGTACTACTACCACTACCACCACTACTACAACCACTACCACTACCACTACCACCACCACTACTACTACTACCACCACTAGTACTACCACCACTACTACCACCACTACTACTACTACCACCACCACCACCACTACTACTACTACCACCACTACTACTACCACCACTACTACCACCACCACCAAAGACCACCACTACTATCACTACCACTATTACCACCACTACCACCACTACTACTACTACCACTACCATCACTACTACCACTACCACCACTACTACTACCACTACCACTACCACCACCACCACCACCACCACCACCACTACTACTACTACTGCACCACTACCACCACTACTACTACCAAGACCACTACCACCACCACCACCACCACCACTACTACCACCACTACTAATATCACTAATACTACCACTACCACTACTACCACCACTACTACTACCACCACGACTACCACTATCACTATTACCACCACTACCACCACCACCACCACTGCTACTACCACCACCACTGCTACTACCAGTACCACTACCACTACCACTACTACCACCACTACTACTACCACCACCACTACTACCACCGCCTATCACTACCACTATTACCACCACTCACCACCACTACTACTACCACTACCATCACTACTACCACTACCACCACTACTACTACCACTACTACCGCCACCACCACCACCACCACTACCACTACTACCAGTACCACTACCACTACCAGTACCACTACCACCACCACCACCACTACTACCACTACTACCATCACTACTACTACCACCACTACTACCACTACCATTATTACCACCACTACCACCACCACCACCACTGCTACTACCACCACCACTACTACTACCAGTACCACTACCACTACCACCACCACCACTACTACTACCACCACTACTACTACCACCACCACCACTACTACCACTACCACTACCACCACTACTACTACTACCACCACCACTACTACTACCTCTACTATTACTACTACCACCACTACTACCACTACCACTGCTACCACTACCATCACTACCACACTACCAATAGCATTTACTTCTAACAGTTTTTGAATAAAAAAGTTAACTTTTTATTGTTATATAGTCCCACTCAATATCTCCTACTTTATTTATCCTCCTCACAACAATTCATTCCACTAATTCTCTCTCCTACTTTTTCTTAAATTTTGTGTGCTTATTTTTTTGGTATCAAGTGAAGTGAGACGGATATATACTAAAACGTGGCATTCAAACACACATGCACCGACAACCATTTACATAAACACCAACACCTTTTTGATATTTCACGGCTTGAAGTCATAGATGATCAATCCATTTTAAAAAAATATTTTACTAATTTTAATTTTGTAGATCTTAATCCAACAAATACTTCATTAAAAAAAAGTCTTTTAAAATTTGCAATTTTTTCATTAATAAAAGCAAAAAAAAAAAGATCTAGCAATTTGTTCGTACCTTACTTAAATTGTACTAAAATTCTTTTGCTTTTAAAAGATTATATTTTTCAAATTACAGTGAAATAAATAAGTAAATATATTTTATATTTTTAGAAAACAATTATAATTATGAAAAGAAAAAGAAAAAAAAAAGAAAAAGAAAAAGAAAAAGAGGCGAAATTTAGAAAGCGCCAAAAATTCCCACAATTTTTTTTCGTTATTCAGCAAGAAGCAGAGTTCCTCCTATACACGCACGATCTACTACGATCTTTTCTCTCTACTCTCTCTCTCTCTCTCTCTCTCTCTCTCTCTCTCTCTCTACTCGTTGTACACAACGGCAGCGCGATTCACCGGCGATATCCTCTCCTCCGACGTTCTCTGCCCCTTTCGTCCACCCCCGCCGTCCGATTTACAGAAGGTATGTCTATTTTCGCCCTAATACTTGCTGTGTCCCCCATTTTTTCTGTCTTCCCAGCCTTAATTTTATTTTTGTCTCTCTCTACTCGATTTCTCTCTCTCTCTACTCGCTATACACAGAGCGGCGGCACGGTTGTTTGATTCACCAGCGATATCCTCTCCTCCGACCTTCTCTCTCCCTTCCAGCCATCTCCGCCGTGCAATCCGATTTGCAGAAGGTACGTCAATTTTCGCCCCAATACTTGCTGTGTTCCCCATTTTTTCTGTTTCCTTCAAGGTAATTTTGGGTGATTTTGTTGCACAAATTGAGTGAAGATTTCGGCATGTTTATCTAGGAGTTCGGATTTTGTTGCACAAATTGAGTAATTTAGATATTTGCTTTCATTCCTTGCTCTTTCATTCGGTCCATCTCACACTTGTAAAATTATTTTTCTTCGGTGTTTTGTTCTTAAGTGCAAACACAGTGGCCTGCCTGCCTTGATTCGAAGGTGGTGCTTGGTTTGTTTCTTTAAAGAAAAGAGAAGAGAAGGTAGATCAAATCTCCATGTTCAGTTCTGCAAAGTTTCTGCCTGGTATAGAGAATAGTTGTTGTCCAGTTACCCTTATAACTGTTTCACTTTTGATCCGCAACATTCTCACCTGTAAAGGCCATCTGCATCTTTGTGAATGTGTGCCCAAAATTTTTGTTTATTGGAATTCACGCGAGTTTGAAGACATCCGAGTTATTTGAAAAACGGAGTCGCCACGCCATTTTGATTACCTCAAAACTTTGAAAAAAAGGTTTTATGGGTTCGGAGGTTAAGTTACCCCTTGGGAAGAACGTTTGGCGTTCACCCAAAGTGCCTTGCCGGAGCAAGTCTCCCTAGATTTCATTAATCGTGTTTGCTTGCGTGCTTTCTTTGTGTGCATGTGTTTGAAAATAAGGGGGGGGGAATGTCCCAAGTTATCTTCCGGACGTACAAACCATTTGTTGGTTGTCGCTCGGGATTCCTTGGAATTTATGTATTTGGGATTATGATCCCGTCCTCATCTTATGACTTATGATCATCGCATTTTTAAGCCTTGGGACCCTCGGGACTTGCGTGATCGAGAGAATGACTCTCTTTTGGGTCAAAGATGAGGTTCTTTAGGAAGGAATGTCCTTAGCCCATCAATCCTACGCTTTAAGACGGTCGAGCTCGTATAAAGGCTTCATACTCATTCTTAAGCGATAATCGGAGATATAGGGTTCAAGGTTATCCTTTTCCTAAAGAAATCATGAACCTTTAATGGAAGAAACGATGCAAAGATGAGAACTTTTACATCGGTCCGTTCCAAGGTTGGGGGAAAGGGAAATGCATGATAAAAAAATGACTCTTTAATGAAAAGATGACATTTTGGTTTTAGCAAATGATGCTTTTTGATTGAAAGAAATGATCTTTATGCAAATGATGCATAAAGATTTGATTTTTATGCAAATGATGCATTGAAAAAGGGGTTTTGATGCAAAGGATGCGTTTTCATTGAAAAATATTTGATCTTTATATGCAAATGATGCATAAAGATGACATTTTTATTGGAAAATAGGGATTTTAGGTGCAAAGGATGCACCTTTGTGAAAAAGACTACATTTTTATGACAAATGAGGTCTTAATGCATGCAAAGGGGAAAGGGGGTGATAAAGATATGATCTTTATGAATAAATGCCAAGTCCCAAGCAAGATATATGAATGCAATGAGCAAGTATATCAATTAAAATGCAAGGTTAGGGCGTGCGAGGTTACCAATCGTTTCCTTCGCTTCTTCGGACGGAGCTAGGAGGAGAGGTTCTTCTTGGGTCTTCAAGGAGGAGGGAGATGGCTTCTTGAGCTTCTTCTTCACCTTCTTGGACTTCCAGCAGCTCCTTGGGGGATCTTCTTCGTATTATGAGAGTATTATGCTTCTTGTTGATGATTAAAATGGGTAGAGGAGGGCTCTATTTATAGGCAGTCTGGATAAGGCTAATGAAGCCGTGCGGCTGCAGGCTCTTTGCAAATGAGGCCGTGCGGGCTTATCCACAATGACTCAGCATTCTAGAACCATGCAAGGTGGCATCATTCTAGAAGCTTCCCTCCTAATTAAAAAAACGTGTTTCTTAATTAGGAAGGATTCCCTTCAGCCTTTATTTAATTAAAAACAGTTCCGTAATGTTTCCGAACGCCGGAAGGTTCTGGGGGAATTACCGGAAAACTTACCGAAATTGCCGGGAAATTTAACCGGAAGGCATGAGCCAGATTTGGGTACTTACAGAAGCCCCTCGGCAACGTCACTTGCAAGGCGAGTGGGGTTGTTGATAGAAAAGGATCCGATCTGGCGAATGCCGAGACGGATTGGGAGACCAAGGTGGTCGAGTGGCTGAACCTTTTGGAAGGCTACCTACGTATCCCGGAGGAATCAAGCCAGGCCGTAGTTCGGAATTAGGATCCGCTGGGGGAGGAAGAAGAGAAACTGGTCTCTTACTGGGGACATAGAAGAGAAAATGACCTAGGAGGTCAAGCAATTGATCCTACTGGGGACATGCTAGGAGTGACCCAGGTGGTCGAATATTTGAACTTTTATGAGGGGGTGCTTTATCACTGAGGAGTGACAAAGAAACAGGGTGACCAAAGTGGTCGAATGGCTGGACTTTTTATAAAAGGCTACCTACGTATCAGGAGGAATCAAGCCTTGATCGTAGTTCAAGCATCACTAGATAGTTAGGAACGATGTCTAGGATCCTTGAGATTTTGACAATTCGGAGATTTGTCACCTGAAGAAGCTAGAGCTTATGGCGCTATCTCTTTATGACGGAGATAGAGGTAACTTAAGTTGGGAAACTTGAGCGTACGTCACTATTCGCGGATAGTGGTAGCACAAGTTGGAATGACTTAGGCATGCGTCACTATTCGCGGATAGTGATAGCACAATTTGAAATGACTTGGGCATTCGTCACTATTCGCGGATAGTGGTAGCACAAGTTGAAATAACTTGGGCATTCGTCACTATTCGCGGATAGTGGTAGCACAAGTTGGAATAACTTGGGCATTCGTCACTATTCGCGGATAGTGGTAGCACAAGTTGGAATAACTTGGGCATTCGTCACTATTCGCGGATAGTGGTAGCACAAGTTGGAATAACTTGGGCATTCGTCACTATTCGCGGATAGTGGTAGCACAAGTTGGAATAACTTGGGCATTCGTCACTATTCGCGGATAGTGGTAGCACAAGTTGGAATAACTTGGGCATTCGTCACTATTCGCGGATAGTGGTAGCACAAGTTGGAATAACTTGGGCATTCGTCACTATTCGCGGATAGTGGTAGCACAAGTTGGAATAACTTGGGCATTCGTCACTATTCGCGGATAGTGGTAGCACAAGTTGGAATGACTTAGGCATGCGTCACTATTCGCGGATAGTGATAGCACAATTTGAAATAACTTGGGCATTCGTCACTATTCGCGGATAGTGGTAGCACAAGTTGGAATAACTTGGGCATTCGTCACTATTCGCGGATAGTGGTAGCACAAGTTGGAATAACTTGGGCATTCGTCACTATTCGCGGATAGTGGTAGCACAAGTTGGAATAACTTGGGCATTCGTCACTATTCGCGGATAGTGGTAGCACAAGTTGGAATGACTTAGGCATGCGTCACTATTCGCGGATAGTGATAGCACAATTTGAAATAACTTGGGCATTCGTCACTATTCGCGGATAGTGGTAGCACAAGTTGGAATAACTTGGGCATTCGTCACTATTCGCGGATAGTGGTAGCACAAGTTGGAATAACTTGGGCATTCGTCACTATTCGCGGATAGTGGTAGCACAAGTTGGAATAACTTGGGCATTCGTCACTATTCGCGGATAGTGGTAGCACAAGTTGGAATGACTTAGGCATGCGTCACTATTCGCGGATAGTGATAGCACAATTTGAAATAACTTGGGCATTCGTCACTATTCGCGGATAGTGGTAGCACAAGTTGAAATAACTTGGGCATTCGTCACTATTCGCGGATAGTGGTAGCACAAGTTGAAATAACTTGGGCATTCGTCACTATTCGCGGATAGTGGTAGCACAAGTTTAGAGTTTTGACAATTCGGAGGCTGTCACCTAACGTTATCCCGTTATAACGGAATAACGGAGATTGCGAAAAAGGTTGGATTTTGTAGAGAAGTTGGAAGGAATCAATAGTTTTTGTAAAGAAAAGTGGGACGCACCCGAATAATTTTTTGTAAAGAAAACTGGGATGTATTCTGATTATTTGAAAAATAAAATTGAAAATGCCAAGGGCAAATAAACTGAATCACAGAGGTAAATTTGTAAAATAGGCCTCGGGGGCACTAGAGGGAAAACTGAATTGAAAGTGATTGAAAATGTCAGGGGCAATAAAAGGGTAAAAGAAGCCTACGGGGGGACAAAATTGTAAAATGGAGCCTTCGGGGGCAAAATGGTAAAAAACAGGCCACAGAGGCTTAGTATGTCGCGCGACTTAGTAAGCCTGAACTGTGCTTTTTAATGCCTTTGGAACTGGAATGGAATTGCAGACACAGGTTGGAATTGGGTGACCAAAAGAGATCACTTACCTGGCCTTCTTGGGACAATGGCAAAGAGATATTTGGTCCCTTCCTATAAGGATGGAAACGGGGTGACCTAGTAGGTCAAACAACCGATCCTACAAGGAATGTGCCAAATCAAAAGGGGTGACCAATGTGGTCAAAAAATTGGACTTTTATGAAAAGCTTACGCACCATTGGAGAGTGGAGGAAGAAAAAGGTGACCAAAGTGGTCGGATGGCTGAACCTTTATGAAAGGCTACCTACGTATCCCGGAGGAATCAAGCCTTGATCGTAGTTCAAACTTTACCTAGACAGTTAGGAATGATGTCTAGGATTTTCGACGTTTTGACAATTAGGAAACTGTCGCCTAGAGTTACCTCGTTATAACGGAAGTAACGAAGGCGCTTTTGGGAGAAAACGTTATCATTAGCAATTGGCACGTTACTTGAGCCTAGGGATGATTTTTCTCTTGGAAACATGGTAGGGACTGGGCTGGATGCACATAGGGAATGTATTTGGAAATTGTTAAAGACGGGTTTCAAGCAAGTGGGATCGTATTCCTTGGGTGTGGACTGAACTACTGCTTTTATTGAGATGTTGTCAACGTGGACGAGAATTTCTTCTTGGGCTGAGACTGGGTTTAAACCTCGGGTCTTGACTAAGGTCCTTTTCTTAAACTCTGGCGCTTGAAGGCCGATGCTTGTGCTTTTACAACCAAAGCAGATGTTGGAGTGACCAAACCTCTTTTCTAGGGATGGATGTGACTTATCGAAGCCCCGGTCTGAGGAAAAACTTTCTGCAAAGCCCCATGTCTTACTAAAGCAAGGAAAGATCCTTTCATTTGGCAAAGCCCCGGTTGAATGAACTGAGTAGGCGAAGTGACTTGGCGAAGCCCCAGTCTGGTGACCTAATAAAAATCCCAATCTGATTGGTACTGCGAACGTGATCCTGGGGTTAATCTGACCAAGACTGAATCCATCTAGGGACCTAGTGAAGAACTCGATGCGAACCCCAAAAATGGCTAAAGAAGCCCCGGTTTAAAGGAATGACTTGGCAAAGACCCAACTTTGAAGAGTTCCAAGGCGGCTCACTAATGCGAATTGTAGCGAGAAGAGGGAAAACCTATCCGTCTTAAACTTTTTTTTTTTTTTTTTTTTTTTTTTTTTAGTCAATCGAGTCAACCTTAAGAAGATGTGAAAGAAAAGATTTTAGAAATGTATACATGCAGGGGCATATCTTTTCGAAAGGTGGGAATAAATCCCGATCTTGTGTTATTTTGATGGCCTTATTCGATGTAGGCACAAAAACTTGCTTTGGGTTTGACTCTTTTGAGAGAGTATGAGCGTAGAAAGGTTGGTAAAAGTGTATGGAAGCCCTGGCCGACGGAAAATCGGTGTTTAGCACTATTTTTCCTAAGATGTAGAAAAGGAAGACTTGTCAAGACATCTGAAAACTTGTTTTATTTACAATGATCACAAGATTGCTTAAAACCCTTTATTGATGTTCGGGTTATTCAACCATTAATCTCGATATGAAAAAACATTCTTATTAATCATGAGGAGAAAGTCAACCAATGTCGTGGATCAAGGTTGGCTGGGTGTGAAAGAAAGGTTTGTGTATAAGGAGGTCATTGATGAGACCGGGTTTTCTGGGATTTGACTGTGTCCATGGGAGAGGTCATTTGATGAGACCAGGTTTTCGGTAATTTGGATATGCTTATGACCAGGACCATTGATGGTTGCCTACGTTCCCCTCATTGTGAGGAGCTCAGGTCGCCGTAGTTCGGCCTTGGCCGGACTGTTTTGGGAAATGGGATTTGTGGTTCCTTTAGTGAAAAGGCTAGGATGAGAAGACTGGATGATGAGGCATGGGCCTCGGGATGATTCCTTGACCAAGTCATTCTTGGACGACGCTTCAATAGCTTTCGATTCTCGTCTTTCATTGGGGGAGAAAGGACTTGCATATGCCTAAAGGCTCATGAAATGCTTACGCTTTTGCTTCGATCGCCCCATTGTTATCGACAACTTTCATTCTTTGAGCTTTGATTTTGCTGTCCGTCAAGCTTTTGATGGGCGGTCTTTGGGTCCTTGGCCTCATTTTCTTTTTCTTTTATTTTTATGTGTAACCCTGTTTTTGCCTAGACCGCCCTTTTTTTTTTTTTTTTTTTTGGATTTTCAAATTCTAGGCCGGGCATTACTCTTTTTGCACTAAGATTTTTCTTTTTCTTTTATTTTTATGTGCAACCCTGTTTTTTGCCTAGACCGCCCTTTTTTTTGGGATTTTCAGCCTAGCTGGGCATTACTCTTTTTGCACTACACACATTTTTTCTTTTTCTCTTCTTTTTTTTATTTTCTAGAGCACCCGAGGACCAAGGCGAGCCCCTGCTTGAACATTCTTGATACCCTTGAAGTCTAAGCCAAGCCCCTAGGTTGTTGTCGACACGGGGTCAATCTTTCGAAGCCGAGTGGCCTTTTTGTCGTTCCTTGATGTTGTCGCCGTCGTTGACTTGGTCAAGATGAAGGTGGACATGGTTTGGGAAAGTGTATGGCTTTATGAAGGCCTTTTGTGGGGTAAGGAAAGTGTATGGCTTGATGGCATTAGTTGACTTTCTCACACTGATTAATCAGAACGTTAATTATTTCGAGATTGTTCGTTGAGCAATGCAAGTGATCATATAAAATAAAACCATTTCATTAAATGTAATGTAGGTGTGCAAATAATGTCTTAAGTCTAGCAAGAAAAGAAGAAGACTCTTTTATAGAAAATTGAAGATTTAATACAATGTCCGTAGAGGACTTAATTTAAAGGAAAAAATACTAGAACCTACGAAAGTTGAGCGAGAGACTATTTTCTTTTTCCTTCTTTTTTTTTTTTTTTTTTAAGGATAGGTAAACCCTAGTCTAGTTACTCTTCGCGGGTTGGTGCCCGGGGAGCTTGAGCTTTCCTTCGTAGATCGGCCTGAATTTCTTTCTTGACTCCACACACTTGTCTGTCACATGACCATAATGCTTGTGGTACTCACTGAACTTGGCCACATCAACTCTACTTGGGTTTCTTGGCTTATGATTCTCGAGAGGTGTGAGAAGGCTTCGTTTCACCAAATCGTTGAAAACTTTGCTCATGGGCATCCCAAAATCATCGGGCGACGTTTCTGACCTTGCACTTCTTGAATTGACCTCTTGTCATAACTTTCTGTCTTTGGCCCATGGAGGTTCTCAAGCTTCCCATCTTCTATCAACTTTTGGATCTCATGCCTCAAATAGGTGCAATCATCAGTGTCGTGCCCATGGTATTGATGGAAAAGGCAATGCTTGGACTCATCCAACCGAATACTGGGGTCCTGGGCTTCCAATTCTCCGGTGGCTTTATCAGTTTTTCTTTCACTAGCTCTTCCAGAATCTTGCTTAAAGGCATCTCTGTATTGTTAAAGTGAAAGGAGCGAGGTTTTCGGGGGACCTTGTTATTCTCAAGACTCAGATTCCCATTGTCCAATTGGTTCCACTGTTGGATTTGGCTAAAGGAAGCTGTGACATTCTTTCCTTTGTGAGGTGCGGTGCCGAGCCAGGTACGGTTCTTTGCTTGGTATTGGGTTATGCTCGGTGGAGTCATTTCCTTGCACGGTCCGACATCTTGGGTCAAGGGAGTATTGATACTCATCATGAGGTCAAGCTTCTCTTGCATCTGTTTCACTTGCTCCATCAACATTGCCACATAGGGGTCAACGGGGACTCTTGGGCTACCGGGCGCGGCAGGACTTGTAGTAGCGGCTGACGGCTGAATTCATTAAGTCCAGGTAGGTAACGGAAGCTCGGTTCATCCTTTGGCAACTCATGATCGCATTCAGGCGGGTATAGGGGCTTCAGAACATAGCCACATATCTCAAACTGATTATGTGAGGTTGGAGCATAAACTGGCAGGTATTGCTGAGACTGAGGGATAAGTGGGGTGAAATCCAATCCGTTCTGAGAAGCTGAGGGCAATGGGGCCACGATGAGTGGGATGTTGGAAAGGACGAGGAGAAGTGGTCCTTGGCAAGGGATCATATGTGGATGAAGGAAGGTATTGGTTATAGGCTGGGAGGCTGGAGATGGCTACTACGGAGTCTCATCTTCGACCACTACCAGAGAACCGTTGGACTCAATTGTTACTTGGATTCCATTGCGGCGAAGAGCACCGATGAGCAATGACAGTGCTCTTCATGATCCTTCGGGCATTTTCCAAAGCCAGGACTAACTCTTCCTTCCTAATCATCCGATTTCCCATACCCTCACCGTTTCTGTCAAATCGCCATTCGACTCTCGGGCTGATGAACTGCTGAACCGAAAGCCGGCGACCCAAGACTCTCGCTCACTTCTTTTTCGCTGCGGGAAAGGGATAGGCAAGGTTTAGACTCGGAGGATAGGTAAGGTTTAGACTCGGGGATAGGTAAGGTTTAGACTCGAAGGCTCAAGTAACATGCCCTTATCGCTTTAACTTTTGCTCGAAACGCATTTTCTCCTAATCCTAATTGATCGGAAAAGATGAGACCTTGAAAGGTCAAGATTGGAAGTAGAGATCGGACCGAAGAGGTCGCGATTAAGGACTTGACCGCGAAAGGTCGAGATGGGAAATCGAAAATCGGACCGAGGAGGTCTCGATTAGAGATTGACCATGAAAGGTCGGGATAAAGAAAACCAAAAATCGGACCGAAGAGGTCTCGATTAGGGTTTGACCATGAAAGGTCGGAATAGAAAATCGAAAATCGGACCGAGGAGGTCTCGATTAGGGATTTGACCACGAAAGGTCGAGACGGAAAACCGGAGATCGGACCGAGGAGGTCTCGATTAGGGTTTGACCATGAAAGGTCGGAATAGAGAATAGAAAATCGGACCGAGGAGGTCTCGATTAGGGTTTGACCATGAAAGGTCGGGATAGAAAATCGGAAATCGGACCAAGGATGTCTCGATTAGGGTTTGACCGTGAAAGGTCGGAACAGAAAATCGGAGATCGGACCGAGGTGGTCTCGATTAGGGATATCAGAGATAGGAAAATGCAATTATGATTACACTAATTGTTCAAGTTTACTTAAAACAATGTCTTTTATTAATCTCTAATTGGTTGGAAAAGGGGTTCTGCCCTTCTTTTTCACAACTACTCTAGATCCTGGATCAGTGGGTTCCGTCACTACGTCTATAAGCCCCTCGTATTCCACCTGTATTTCGACCTCCCAGGGTGGACAGCCCCGGGCGAGGGTCCTATAGGGCACGCGGATCCCACCAACCGAGAGTAAAGAACGCTCCTAACGGGTCTAGCGGGTCATAAGACCTTTCAACGCACGAGCGATGCGGATTATAGTCAAGGCAATACCGGGAAAGTCTCGTCTCTCTGCCTTGACGGATCTTTGACAGAGTTTCGCTTGAGCGAATGACGGTTTTTGACTTTCGGTAATGTCCGAGAATATAATAGGCATGGGTCGGGCGGCGAAAGCCGGATGACACAGTGTCACATTGAACTTCGTTGCATACGCAGTGCGTGAGTCGGAATCGAAGTCAATGCCGGTCAAGATCTTGCCAATTTTTCCTCGTCGGAATTTTGGCAGAGCTTCGCTTGAGCGAAAGATCTTTTGATTTTTGGCAAAGACTAGGTCTTGACTCTTACGCATTCCGTGCGGGTCAAGGTCAATAGTCAATGTCGGAGTCAAGATCCCACCGATTTTTCCTTGTCGGAATTTCGGCAGAATTTCGCTTGGGCGAAAATCTTGGCTTCCGTTTATGAGCTAAGGCTTGACCTTTACGTGGGTATGCAACTGGGCTATATGACACGGACTAGACCAAAAACCAACCAAAAGTCACGGTTTTTTGAAACGTGTGACACGGACTGTGCATTGGTCGACAGCCGGGCCGCCATGGGGAGGTTGGGATGATTCCGTGCGCGCCGGGAGCATCGTAAGGTCTGTCCGTGACTGCAGCTGGAACCACCCTCGGGTTTGAAGGACGTGCGTGCAAAAGTGTACAGGATATATCGTGTGCGCGTAGTGTGCGGTCTCCTAAAAATGTTCCTTTTTGAGTTAAAACAGAGATTTTCATAATGTGTTTTAAAGGAATGATTTTCGGGACGGGGGAAAATGCAACACGTAAGCACGTAAATTTTAAGGAGCCCTGATCGATCATGGAGCCGAGTAGCCCCAAGCTGCTAGGACCGCCAGATTAACCATGATTTTTCCCCGGTGGAATTGCCACCGAGGTCGCCCGGTCGAATCCAATGAGGATTGAGCCGTATGCCTGCATGGATCAATTTTCCAGGTTCCACTCCTTTGCTATTTTTCGGGTTGTTTCCCGTTCAAAGTATGCACAGATTCCAAGATGCAAATGATGCAATGCATGGTAAAGAAAGCAAGCATGATTAATGAAATCGGCGATGGGAGTCTAACCCGCTCAAAGGGAAAAGCTTTCTTCTATTTTTTTTTTCAAAATTATTTTTTTTTTCGAAAAGGGATACTGGTACGTGGGATTGTTAAACCACCTTGTTATCCCAAGCCCCGGGTTAGGGAGCGATACAGGAAGGGTAAGTGGGGTCCACCTATATACCAAGTATCGACTTTTGTTTTGAAAATAAAGCTTTTCTCCTTTGGGATGATCCCCAATGAGTCGCCAAACCGTGAATGTGTGCCCAAAATTTTTGTTTATTGGAATTCACGCGAGTTTGAAGACATCCGAGTTATTTGAAAACGGAGTCGCCACGCCATTTTGATTACCTCAAAACTTTGAAAAAAAGGTTTTATGGGTTCGGAGGTTAAGTTACCCCTTGGGAAGAACGTTTGGCGTTCACCCAAAGTGCCTTGCCGGAGCAAGTCTCCCTAGATTTCATTAATCGTGTTTGCTTGCGTGCTTTCTTTGTGTGCATGTGTTTGAAAATAAGGGGGGGGGAATGTCCCAAGTTATCTTCCGGACGTACAAACCATTTGTTGGTTGTCGCTCGGGATTCCTTGGAATTTATGTATTTGGGATTATGATCCCGTCCTCATCTTATGACTTATGATCATCGCATTTTAAGCCTTGGGACCCTCGGGACTTGCGTGATCGAGAGAATGACTCTCTTTTGGGTCAAAGATGAGGTTCTTTAGGAAGGAATGTCCTTAGCCCATCAATCCTACGCTTTAAGACGGTCGAGCTCGTATAAAGGCTTCATACTCATTCTTAAGCGATAATCGGAGATATAGGGTTCAAGGTTATCCTTTTCCTAAAGAAATCATGAACCTTTAATGGAAGAAACGATGCAAAGATGAGAACTTTTACATCGGTCCGTTCCAAGGTTGGGGGAAAGGGGAAATGCATGATAAAAAAAATGACTCTTTAATGAAAAGATGACATTTTGGTTTTAGCAAATGATGCTTTTTGATTGAAAGAAATGATCTTTATGCAAATGATGCATAAAGATTTGATTTTTATGCAAATGATGCATTGAAAAAGGGGTTTTGATGCAAAGGATGCGTTTTCATTGAAAAAGATTTGATCTTTATATGCAAATGATGCATAAAGATGACATTTTTATTGGAAAATAGGGATTTTAGGTGCAAAGGATGCACCTTTATGAAAAAGACTACATTTTTATGACAAATGAGGTCTTAATGCATGCAAAGGGGAAAGGGGGTGATAAAGATATGATCTTTATGAATAAATGCCAAGTCCCAAGCAAGATATATGAATGCAATGAGCAAGTATATCAATTAAAATGCAAGGTTAGGGCGTGCGAGGTTACCAATCGTTTCCTTCGCTTCTTCGGACGGAGCTAGGAGGAGAGGTTCTTCTTGGGTCTTCAAGGAGGAGGGAGATGGCTTCTTGAGCTTCTTCTTCACCTTCTTGGACTTCAGCTGACTCCTTGGGGATCTTCTTCGTATTATGAGAGTATTATGCTTCTTGTTGATGATTAAAATGGGTAGAGGAGGGCTCTATTTATAGGCGATGCTGGATAAGGCTAATGAAGCCGTGCGGCTGCAGCTCTTTGCAAATGAGGCCGTGCGGGCTTATCCACAATGACTCGGCATTCTAGAACCATGCAAGGTGGCATCATTCTAGAAGCTTCCTCCTAATTAAAAACGTGTTTCTTAATTAGGAAGGATTCCCTTCAGCCTTTATTTAATTAAAAGCAGTTCCGGAATGTTTCCTGAACGTTTGGGAAGAAGATACTGGGAATTACCTAAAACTTACCGAAATTGCTTAGGAAATTTTAGGAAGGCATGAGCCAGATTTGGGTACTTACAATCTTACTTTTGTTACTAAAGCTCGAGAAGCACATATATAAGTAAAGTGAAGGTGAGGTTGAGGGTTGTGTAAGGGGCTTAGGGATTTGAATCCATCCCACCTGGTCCTGACACACTTTGTTCCTCTTGGATAGAGAATGTTTTTCGGGACTCGAGTTAATATAAACATGATGAGATAGCATATTTTTTCGTGTAAAGTGTCATTGTACTTGGATGGCATATAACTTCTTTTTATAGCTTGAAAGCTCACGTATCGTGGGCAAGCCTCAAATAGATTCAACAATTGAGCAAAGTTTACGGACATTTTCTTCTCGTAAGTTACATTTGCTTTGCCACATTTTCTGCGAGTACATTTAAACTGCATACCTTGCTGGAGAAATTCTGCTGCTGCAGAATTTGGCGTGGTTGTTAATGTGTTCTCTAGATGAATGTAAGATGTTTGCAATAGTTTCGGTGCTCTTCAAGCAAGTCTACAGATTGAAATATTATTAATCTAAATAAATTGAATACGATTTTTTGTTCTTGTTTGTTTTGAATCAGATTGCAACACTTTATTTGCGAATTCACCTTTCACCGAAGGTAAGCCCAACGGCTACCTCAGCATGCGGAGGTACTTATATTTTGTTACAGTACTATATAATAATAAAGTCTACTTGTAAAATGACAAATGACAAATCTTTTCTTCTTCTTACCACCAAACTTGACCGATGTTGATAAAAATCTGATCGGCATGCTTCCTTTTGTCTTCGACGATTCTTTTGGGTAAGTTTAATTAGTTCCTCGAGTATGAGTTCAAAAGTGTATTATTACTTATGTAAGCATTTTAGTGACGATACTCATACCTGCCCTTTTCTAATGAACAGGTTTGAGCGGTATGTGAGTATGCTCTTGATGTTCCAATGTATTTCGTTTACTAGAAAGAAGAAGCATATAAATTGTTACGGACTATCCTTCCAGGTGCGTTTTTGTATATGATTTACCGGTTTCGAGATTCTCGAGTATGAATTCAATTTTGCCGAGGCATGCATAACTTGGCATGCAATGGAGGACTTTCTTCTGGCCGGAAAACTTGCTTGTATACTGCAGGGTGAATATCCAACCCTTAACGATTGGGAGAATCACCTGACAACAATATTTACTGACACTACTAGAAATTCATTGGAACATCAAGAGATGAGTACCAACATGGATGCAATGATGGAGACCAAGAGGATACTGTTACAATCTCACAAAGATATGCAAAAACAACTAGCACAATTGTCATCTCAGCCTAATATCGAATCCATCTCATCCTATCTCATCCTATGGGTGTTAGATACTTCTTGACCACCTTGTATTTGTTTGAATGACCTCACCCTTCTCAATTTGTTTAGTATGACATTATCGATTGTTTATTTGAATTAGTTTTTATTTAGTTCTACATTACTTTTTACTTGGATTAGTTTTTCATTTAGTATGACACTATTTTGTTATTTGAATTAGAATGATTTGATATTTTATTTAAAAGTATTCGAGTATTTATTTCACATTCTTTGAATTAGCTGCTTATTATATGTGTGTGTGTGTGTGTGTGCGTGCGTGGGAATTGGTTGTTACAAATAGATTATTTAGACACATTATTTGCAACTAAAATGTAGTTGCTGATGTAGTCACCAAATTATGGTTGCTAAATATGTAATATCATTAACTATTTATAATATTTAAAATAATTAACATTAGCCATCGAAAATGGTTGTTATATATGTAGCAAAATTTAGCAACCGATTATTTTTGAAACTTTCGGAACCAATTTAGCTACAGAAGATTTGTTGCTTATCGGTAGAAAATTTAGCGACCAATTTTTCTTAAATTCCATAACTCATAATTTGTAACTGCAAGAATATAAAATGGCCACTGATTTTCCGTTGCACTTTTTGCCGCTAAATTCTCGGTTACTAATTTAGCTACGTGCATTTAACCACTGATTTGTAACAGAATATTTCAGTGGCTATCCTAAATTTAGCCACTAACTTGGAAGGTTAGCCACTGATATTGCGGTGGCTAAACAATGATTTTCTAGTAGTGAGAGGTTCGGCGTGCGTTGTGGTGGCAGGAGTTACTCGGGCAGAGTTTCGGCGTGGTTTGGGATCGTCGGTTTGACTCGGAAAGAGCCGGGACACCGTGGAAAGACTAGGCAAGGTCTCGGAGTACCACGAGGGGCCTCAGAGTACCTCGAGAGTGCCTCGGGGCAGCGCGGGAGCGTCTCGGGAGCGCTCGGGGAGGCTTCGGAGCACCATGAGGGGGCTCGGAAGGCCTCGAAAGGATCCGAAAGGGGCCGGGAATGCCTCGAGAGGACTTAGAGGGGAGCCAAAAGGCTAAGGGAGGAAGAGAGAAGAGGGAGGTGTGTCTGAAAATGGGAGGGGGAGCCCTCTATTTATAGTAGGAAAAAATTGCAAAGAGGTCCGTACGGACCTCCCTGGTTATCCAGAATTTTGGTTTTCCTCGATTTGAGGGAATATGTGATGATGGTGAATATTCTGTAATTATGGTGTTCCCTATGCAATAAGGTCCGTACGGACCATCTTGCATGCAAAGAGGTCCGTACGGACCAACTAAGCATGAGGGTAATCATTTTCCCCGGGATTTGAGGGAATATTGTGGACTTTAAGAAGATTCAGTAATTATTAAAGCAAAGAGGTCCGTACGGACCATTATTGCTTTTCCAATTTCCTGAAAATTCTCGAAAGGTCCTTTTGTCCCTTTTTATCCCAGAAAGGCTCCTCCCTTGGTTTGGTTGGGGGTTTAGAGAGGGTTTTGAGTGAGAGGGGTCGTCGAGACTGTGTTGATGAGTCTGCGGTGTTTCCCGTGTGTTTGAAAGGGGTGTGATCCAGATTGGGGTACTTACAGAAGCCCCTCGACGACGTCACTTATGAAAGAAGTGGGGTCGCCGATAAGATAAGGGTCCTAATCTGGATCGCGTGCTGGGAGATAATGTGACCGGGGAGGTCAGTGTGAGGACGTGGTGGTGTCCTATTGTGTGACCGTTTAGGTCAGTAGGCTGGACCCTGTGATAGGATTCCTACGTATCACTGGCGGGAATCAAGCACAGTCGTAGTTCGGGTGTGGGGTGAGTGTTTTGTGAATGCGGGCGTGGTGGTGCCCTGAAGTGTTGTGTGACCGCCGAGGTCAATGGTAAGGACGTGGTGGTGTCCTGGGTGACCGCATAGGTCGATGGCTGGACCCTGTGATAGGATTCCTACGTATCCCTGGCGGGAATCAAGCCTGGTCGTAGTTCAGAGGTCGTGAAATCGTGAGTGCGGGCGTGGTGGTGCCCTGAAGTGTTGTGTGACCGCCGAGGTCAGTGGTAAGGACGTGGTGGTGTCCTGAAATGTGGTGACCGCCGAGGTCAATTGTGAGGACGTGGTGGTGTCCTGGGATGTGGTGACCGCCGAGGTCAATTGTGAGGACGTGGTGGTGTCCTGGGATGGAAATTTTACGATTTTCCTAATCGGGTGGTTTAAGGCCTTCCGGGCCGAAGATAGTTGTGAGGACTTGAATCGCCTTCTGATTGCGGTTGCGCCATGTTTGAAGACTTTGAATCATCTTCTGGCTGAGGTTGGTGCCACGCGGGAGGACTTTGAATCGTCTTCTGGCGGCGGTTGGTGCCACGCAGGAGGACTTTGAATCGTCTTCTGGCGGCGGTTGATGTTATGCGCGAGGACTTTGAATCGTCTTCTAGCCGCAGTTGGTGCCACACGGGAGGACTTTGAATCGTCTTCTGGCGGCGGTTGATGTTATGCGCGAGGACTTTGAATCGTCTTCTGGCCGCGGTTGGTGCCACGCGGGAGGACTTTGAATCGTCTTCTGGCGGCGGTTGATGTTATGCGCGAGGACTTTGAATTGTCTTCTAGCCGCAGTTGTGGAGGCATGGCTGCCTTGTGCTTTGATTGCGAGAGGCGTAGATGCCTTGTGTTTTTGCATGTTGAGTAGAAGGTTGGACTTACGATGACTGTCGGTGCTTGCGTTGCCGTTGAAGTGGGCAAGGATGACGGCCGGTGATTGCTTCACCATTTGGCATTTTGGAGGCGCTTCGTGCCTTGGGACTTGTACTCGGAGGTGTTGGCTCCTTTTTGTGCTTGTTTTGCCATTTGAGTGGGCAAGGATGATGGTCGGTGCTGGGGATATGCAGTCTTGTATGACTTCCCTTTGACTTGTTGGGGGAGGAGCTCGGGCTTACTTTGATGGCCGGTGCTTGCGTTGCCGTTGAAGTGGGCTAGGTTCGGGCTTACAATGACTGCCGGTGCTTGAATTGCTGGGGATGCGTGACCTTGTAGGGGCATCTTTTCTGTTGGGAAGATGACTTCGGACCTCCTTTGAGGGCCAGTGGTTGAGTTGTCGTTGAGCGTTTGGAGGCGTCTTGTGCCTTGATATTCGTGCTGGGAGGTGTTGGCTCCTTCTTGAATTGCCGTCGGGCGTTTTGGAGGCGTCTCGTGCCTTGATATTCGTACTGGGAGGTGTTGGCTCCTTCTTGAATTGCCGTTGAGTGGGCGTTTTGGAGGCGTCTCGTGCCTTGATATTCGTACTGGGAGGTGTTGGCTCCTTCTTGAATTGCCGTTGAGTGGGCGTTTTGGAGGCGTCTCGTGCCTTGATATTCGTACTGGGAGGTGTTGGCTCCTTCTTGAATTGCCGTTGAGTGGGCATTTTGGAGGCGTCTCGTGCCTTGATATTCGTACTGGGAGGTGTTGGCTCCTTCTTGAATTGCCGTCGGGCGTTTTGGAGGCGTCTCGTGCCTTGATATTCGTACTGGGAGGTGTTGGCTCCTTCTTGAATTGCCGTTGAGTGGGCGAGGATTGGGCTTACGCTGACTGCCGGGGATTGAATTGCCGTTGGAGTGGGCGAGGACCGGTCTTATACTGACGGCCGGGGATTGAATTGCCGTTGGAGTGGGCGAGGACCGGTCTTACACTGACGGCCGGGGATTGAATTGCCGTTGGAGTGGGCGAGGACCGGTCTTACACTGACGGCCGGTGGTTGAATTGCCGTTGAAGTGGGCGAGGACCGGTCTTACGGCGGCAGTCGGTGGTTGAATTGCCGTTGAAGTGGCGAGGACCGGTCTTACAGCTGGCACGGATTGAATTGCCGTTGGAGTGGGCGAGGACCGGTCTTACACTGACGGCCGGTGGTTGAATTGCCGTTGAAGTGGGCGAGGACCGGTCTTACACTGACGGTCGGTGGTTGAATTGCCGTTGAAGTGGGCGAGGACCGGTCTTACACTGACGGCCGGGGATTGAATTGCCGTTGGAGTGGGCGAGGACCGGTCTTACACTGACGGCCGGTGGTTGAATTGCCGTTGAAGTGGGCGAGGACCGGTCTTACACTGACGGCCGGGGATTGAATTGCCGTTGGAGTGGGCGAGGACCGGTCTTACACTGACGGCCGGGGGTTGAATTGCCGTTGAAGTGGGCGAGGACCGGTCTTACACCGCGGTCGGTGGTTGAATTGCCGTTGAAGTGGCGAGATCGGTCCTTACGGCGACGGCCGGTGGTTGAATTGCCGTTGAAGTGGGCGAGGACCGGTCTTACACTGACGGCCGGGGATTGAATTGCCGTTGGAGTGGGCGAGGACCGGTCTTACACTGACGGCCGGTGGTTGAATTGCCGGGTTAGGGACCATTCTGCACTTGGATTTGCTGGAAAAGGCCTTAGGACAGCCAGGGGCAAAGATTATAAGGGCAGGAAAGTAATTTGGCCACCCCTTGCAAAGAGGTCCGTACGGACCAACCTGGCTGCAAAGAGGTCCGTACGGACCAATGTTGAAATTTACAGTTCCCAGGTTTTGACTGGGTTTAAATGCCGAGCCCTTCCCCATTCCTTCTTCTTCCATGCGTGAACCAGAGAGAGAGAAAGAGAGAAAATCCTCCATTGTTAACCAAAATCAACAATTTTTTGCTTGAATTGCTTGCCATGGCTGAAGGATCTCGAAGGAGTCGTCGTCAACGCAGTCAAGAGGTGGTCGAGCAACGGATGGAGCTTCAAAGAAATTGGATCTCGTTCGTTCCATCTTCGAAGAACCCGGATGTCTTGTATCCGAATCCGGAGGTGCACAATCGTCGCTCTATGAACGTCGGGGAGGTAAGAAATCCGTTCCGTTTTGATTCCCTGCTCGAATTTTTGAATGCTAGAACTAGGTTTTAATTTTTCGCATTTTTGAATTTTTTGTTATTTTTTATGCCTTTTTGTGAAATTCTTGATGAATTGTTGAAAAATGGACATGTAAAAATTGTGGGTATGTGTATTTTGTGCAGAAATGTGTAGATTAGCTCTTATTTGTGAAAATAAAGTGCCTCTCTAATGAAATGCATGCTTTGGTGTTTTGTACCGTATGCTATTTATGTATGTACATTATGAGAAAAGTTTGTCGTGTAGTGACAATTTTTGTGAAAAAATGTGACATGTGCCGTGTTTTGTGACGGGTTTTGTCTGAAAGTGTGTACCGTGTAGGGACGGATTTTTTTTGAAAATGTGTTATGCAGTATGTGCCGTGTTTTTGGGTGACGGACTTTGTGGGGAAAATATGTGCAATATGTGCCGTGTTTTTGTGACGGGTTATATGTGCCTTTGCCGTGTTGGGACGGACTTTTTTGAAAATGTGTCGTGTAGGGCTTAATCCCTCTTTTGAGAAAATGTGTACAGTGTGTGCCCTGTTTTTGTGACGGACTGCATGGGAAAAATTATAGGTATAATGTGAAAATTATGTGAAATGTGTGCCGTGTTTTGTGACTGGATATATGTGAAAAATATGTGCAATGTGTGCCGTGTTTTGTGACGGGTTATTTTTCATGGCTTTCCGTGTTGGGACAGACTTTTGTGCCTTTTGTTTTATATTAAGTACTGTGATTGACGTACCTTTGCATTGTGTTTACCCGCAGGATGCGGGCTTATGGCCGGGAAGGCCAAGAGGATGAAGACTCGGGGGTCGCTCGAGGCTGTTGTTGAGCTGTGGCAGCGGATGCCCGATATTTCCGTGGATGGTAGGCCGAGTCCCAGGAGGCTGGTCTACGCTTCTGGCCTGGGGGTGTTTGTAGAGAACCTGGCCGGAGTTTCTGATACGAGGAAGAACAAGAGCGTCTTCCTTGGCCTTTCTGAGTATTGGTGGGATACCACCCTGATGAGTGAGTTTTACACTCATCCATTGACTACTTTTTGAACTTATTATTTGCTTAATCCTTGAGTTTTGTGTGGTTAATGGATGTTTTTATTGTTTTTAGTTTCAGTGGTTCAAGTTTGGAAATTGGGAACAATTGGTGAATAAATCATGTGGAAAATTGAGATGATGCAATTATGGGTTGAATCAAATTATAAGTGGGACAAAACCAAGGCAATTGTAGTGGAAGAAAGCAGCTGGGCCAACGCAAGAATGAAAGTTGGGCAAAGGAGGATGGAAATTGGGCCATTTCAAGTAGCTGGGCCGGAAGGAAAGAAAAGAAAATGGGCTTAGCAGTCTGGGCATGTGGGCGGTCGCTCAGGTTCGTATGGGCGGCCGCTCAGGAGAAAAATGTTGAAGCTTTGAACCTTCTGTCGGTGTGGGCGACCGTGCAGTGCAGTGTGGGCGGCCGCACACGAGTATGAGTTGTGAAGACCAAATGTTTCTGGAGAACTGGGCGACCGCCCAGGGGTGAAGTGGGCGACCGCCCACGAGGCGTTTTGCAGAAGGCTTCCAGGCGGATTGGCATTAATGAGGATTGATGATTTTTATTAATGGTGACTGTTTATGATTTTAATAAAGGGTTAATTGCAGCAGTGGTGTTTGGAGAACATGGGTTATTTATTTTTTATTATTATTTTTTTCAGTTTTTTTGAGAGACCTATAAGTAGAGAGTCATTATCTTTTCTTTAGGATTTTTTTTATGCAGAATTTTCTTAAACATTCCTTGGTGTTCTTCTTTTTCATGGATAGCTAATTTCGTAGTTCTTGGAATTGGAGGTAACATTTTATGTTTTAAGTCTTACTTTTCATTTTTATCTTTGTGGTACTTGGGATTATCAAGTTATTTTCAATGGAATTTTAGAACTCTTGTCTTGATCAAATAATTGTTTTTGAATTATTTAGAATTTCAATTGTGAACCGCCAAATTTACAATTGAAATTAGTCTTGGCTTGATAGTAACAATTCATTGAATCTCCGCCAAAAGATTCATAAGAATTGTGGTTTTTTTTCTTGTATTGTTCTTAAGTTCTAAAATGGGTTTCTAACTAATTTATGAACGGGCCAAGGGAATAGATTAGTTAGAAACACTTGATTGCAAATCACCCGCCAAAGTGTCCCAATCATACTTTTGTAAGAACAAAACCCCAAGTGCACTTTGATTGATGAATTGTGAAACTTGAGCATAATTTGTGAAACCAATTCCGGGAATTGTCTCCTTAATATTGAAATCTTTTATAATCACTTTTAATTAATTTTTGAGAACACATTAGTCTTAAACAAATCAACAAATCATTTACTTTACCAACTTTTTGTTATAGCAATAATTCCTACACTTTAAATTCGTGTCTCTGTGGTTCGACCCGACTTACCCTATTTACAAATCACTTGTAGATAGTTGAGTTGGAACTTTATTTTTGACGCAATTCGACACTCGTCAAAATTTGGCGTCGTTGCCGGGGACGTGAAATTTAAAGTTGTTTTAATTATTTGCTATTGTGAATAGTATTTTGTGTATATATTTTTTTGTCTTGTTTTAACTTGGTGTTGCAGATTTGAATGTTTGGTCGTAGGTCACTACAACCCGAGTTGTTACCAATTGACCACAACATTCATCGCATCAACAAGAGGAAGCACCCGGAACCAAGTGATACAGAAAGTGATTCGGTTTACTCTCAACAGTCCGAGATTTCCGATTCTGAAGAAGAAGTGAAAATGGCGGAACCACAAATGATGGGTGATTTTGCACGTCCGGTGATTGAACCATCGCCATCATGTATTGTACTCCCACAAGCAGCAAGGAGTTATGAGTTGAAGAACCTCCATTTCAACATGCTCCCTTCATTTCATGGGATGGCATCGGAAGACCCAATTACCTTCATGAGAGAGTTCTATAGCACCGTGCAAGGTTTTCCATTGGGGCAACTAACCGAAGAGCGATTGAGAATGAGGTGTTTTGCTTATACGTTGAAGGATGCTGCCAAGACATGGTTTATGGCACTTGCTCCGGCCTCTCTTAACACTTGGACGGAAGTCTACAACAAGTTCATGGCAAAGTTTTACTCTCATCAAAAGACATCCGACTTGAGGTCCAAGATAATGTCTTTCAATCAAGAGCCGGGTGAAGCTTTTCATGAAGCTTGGGATCGATTCAAGATGTTGCTAGTCCAATGTCCTCATCATGGGTTTCCTTTAGCCCTCTTAAATCAGGCCTTCTATGATGGGTTGACTCAACAAGGTCAAGCCCAAGTGGATAATGCAGCCGGGGGTGCTATGGGTGAGAAAACTGCTGATGAAACAAGAGCCTTATATGAGAGACTTGGCATGAATTCGCAGCAGAAAAGTGTGAGAGGAGGAAGAAAAGGTGTTTATGAAGTTGAGTCTAATGATGTTCTAGCGCAACAAGTTTCTGCATTGACTACACAAATGAAGAATTTCATGGGAATGATGACGGCTCAAAGTCAAGGTCAAAACCAAGGGCGAAATCAAGGAGAGGGAAGTTCGGGCACGAGTTGTGTAATTTGTAATGTGAACTCCCATGATATTATGGGATGCCCATTGAGAGACCAATTCCCGGAATTTCTTGAGCAAGCAAATGCAATGAACGCTTTTCAACCAAGAGTGAGGAATGATCCGTTTTCCAACTCTTACAATCCGGGTTGGCGGAATCATCCCAATTTCTCTTGGGGAGGAAATCAAGGGCAGGGTCAATTTCAGCAGCAATACCAACCACAAATGCAACAGTCGCAGCAACAAGGGCCTGCAAGGCCAAGTGTGGAGGAAACGTTGCAGAAATTCATTCAAGCCGCTCAACAGAATCAGGTGATCATGGACCAACGAATGGGGAACCAAGAAGCTTCCCTGAAAAAGCTTGAAAATCAGATGGGTCAAATTGCCGAGGCACTCCAAAAGCACAATCCGGGTACACTACCGAGTCAACCGGAACAAGCAAAGGCCGTCACCCTGAGGAGTGGTAAGACTCTTCAGGAGGTACACTCTTCTCCTTCTCCTATAGATGATAACAATATGCATGAGAGTGAAGTTGTGGCCGAGGAACGAGTTGAAGTGACTCCCGAGGAGAAACTTCCAACTCCACCTCTTAAGCCTTATGTGCCTCCTGTCCCTTTTCCCGGTAGATTGGTCAAGACTAAGGTTGAAACACAATTCAAAGAGTTGTATGACATGCTTTCTAAGGTGAATGTAAATTTACCTTTGCTCAATGTAATTAAAAATATTCCTTCATATGCAAAATTTTTCAAGGAATTGAGCACAAATAAAAGAAAGTATGCCCCGAACGAAAAAATTGTGGTTTCGGACCAAGTTAGTGCTGTTTTTGAAAAGAATTTGCCTCCTAAGCTTAAAGACCCCGGTAGTTTTAATGTGATGATTTCTTTGGGGGACTCTAAGAACGTAAGGGCAATGTTAGATTTAGGAGCTAGCATTAACTTGTTGCCTTATTCTTTGTTTGTGGAGCTTGGGTTGGGTGAACTAAAACCTACTACTATGACCTTGCAACTTGCGGACCGTTCGGTCAAATATCCAAAGGGAATAGTAGAAGATGTTTTAGTTCAAGTTGATAAACTAATTATCCCGGTTGATTTTGTGGTTCTTGATATGGAGAGAGATGCTAAAGATGTGAATGATGTCCCTATTTTGTTGGGGAGACCTTTTATGGCTACCGCAGATGCGGTAATTAATGTGAAAGATGGAAGTTTGTCTTTAACTGTCATGGATGAAATTGTTAATTTCTCTATCTTTGATTCCATGAAAAGGCCATATGAGGTTAATGAGTGTTTATTTTGTGATGTTGCTGAAAATTCTGTGTTACTTGAGCCTGATGTTGAAGGCTCTCTTGTTTCTGAGTTTGTGGATGAGTTAGTTATGGAAGGTGTTTTTGATCAAAATGAGGCGAGGGCCATTCTTGCTGAGATGGATGTTATGGAGGAAATTACTGAAAAGGTTCCTTTAGAATCTTTAGGTAATTTTAATCCTAAGCATTTGCCATCTATTGTCTCTCCTCCCGAGTTAGATCTTAAACAACTTCCATCTAGCTTAAAGTATGCTTTTCTTGGTGCAAATGATTCTTTGCCTGTTATTATTGCTTCGGACTTAACAGAATTGCAGGAAAGAAGGTTGTTGGATGTGTTGAAGCGACATAAGTCCGCACTTGGTTGGAGCATTACTGACATAAAAGGAATTAGCCCAACCATGTGTATGCACAAAATCCATATGGAGGATGATGCCAAGCCAGTCCGGCAGAATCAAAGGAGGATGAATCCTCACATGCTTGAGGCGGTAAGAAAAGAAGTCTTGAAACTGTTGGATGCGGGTATTATCTATCCTATTTCCGATAGTAAGTGGGTAAGTCCTGTTCATGTGGTTGCTAAAAAGTCTGGAATTACTGTTGTTAAGAATGAGGATAATGAGCTTTTGCCTACTAGAATGGTCACTGGTCAACGCATGGTTATCGATTACCGAAAACTTAATGCGGCGACTAGAAAGGATCACTTTCCTTTGCCATTTATTGACCAAATTCTAGAGAGGCTGGCTGGTCAAGAATATTATTGTTTCTTAGATGGTTTTTCAGGCTATAATCAGATTCCCATTGCTCCGGAAGATCAGGAAAAGACCACATTTACATGCCCTTTTGGAACATTTGCATATCGGAGGATGCCCTTCGGTTTATGCAATGCTCCTGCTACATTCCAAAGGTGCATGATGTCGATCTTTTCTGAGATGATTGGTAGGTTTGTTGAGGTATTTATGGACGATTTTTCGTTGTATGGTAATTCATTTGATGCATGCTTAGATAATTTGACTTTGGTTCTTAAAAGATGTTGTGATACCAATTTAACTTTAAGTTGGGAAAAGAGTCATTTTATGGTTAAGCATGGAATTGTGTTGGGTCATTTGGTCTCGAGAAAAGGGATTGAAGTTGACAAGGCAAAAAATTGAGATAATATCTAAATTGCCTCCGCCAACAAATGTTAAAGGAATTCGTAGCTTTCTTGGTCATGCGGGTTTTTATCGGCGTTTTATAAAAGATTTTTCTAAAATTTGTAAGCCGTTAACAAACTTGCTTGCTAAAGAGACGGAATTTGTGTTTGACCAAGAATGTCTCAATTCTTTTAATTTGTTGAAGGAGAAATTGACTTCAGCCCCTATTCTTGTGGGTCCGGATTGGACTCAACCTTTTGAGATAATGTGTGATGCATCCGATTTTGCGGTGGGTGCAGTTTTGGGTCAGAAAATTGATAAAAAGTCACATGTGATCCAATATGCAAGTAGAATGCTAAATGATGCTCAATTGAATTATACTACAATCGAGAAGGAATTCTTGGCGGTGGTATTTGCTTTGGAAAAATTCCGTTCTTACTTGCTAGGATCTAAAGTGATTATTTATTCGGACCATGCTGCATTGCGTTATTTGCTTTCCAAACAAGATGCCAAACCCCGATTGTTAAGATGGATGTTGCTTTTACAAGAATTTGATATTTCCATCAAAGACAAAAAGGGTTGTGAAAATGTTGTGGCGGATCACTTGTCTAGACTTGAAAAGGGGTGTGTGAGTGAAATTCCCTTGAATGAAAATTTTCCCGATGAGCAGTTATTTGTTGTTAAGGATTGTGAGCCTTGGTATGCCGACATTGTAAATTTTTTGGCTACGGGGGTTCTAAATCCAGATTTTTCGAGTCAAGAAAGGAAAAGATTTTTGTCAATGGTTAAGCAATATTATTGGGATGACCCATATTTGTTTAAACATGGTCCCGATATGGTTATTCGTAGATGCATTCATGAAAATGAGCAACAAAATCTTCTTTCTTTTTGTCATGAATTGCATTGTGGAGGTCATTTTAGTGGAAAGAAAACCGCTCAAAAAGTGTTACAATCGGGTTTCTTTTGGCCAAGTCTTTTTAAAGATGCATACATTTTTTGTAAAAGTTGTGACAGGTGCCAAAGAACCGGTAACATTGGTAAGCGGGATGAAATGCCTCTCACGAATAACTTGGTTGTGGATTTGTTTGACGTATGGGGCATAGATTTTATGGGTCCTTTTGTTGTTTCATGTGGTTTTGAATACATTTTAGTATCGGTGGATTACGTGTCAAAGTGGGTGGAAGCAGTTCCTACCCGGACTAATGATGCTAATGTTGTTGTCAAGTTTGTCAAAGATGTGATTTTTAGTAGGTTTGGCGTTCCAAGGGCGATTATAAGTGATGGTGGTTCTCATTTTTGCAACAAAATTTTTGGAGCACTCATGAAGAAGTATGGGGTGAATCACAAGGTTGCAACCGCGTATCATCCCCAAACTTCCGGGCAAGTGGAAGTGAGTAACAAGCAAATAAAGGCCATTCTTGAAAAGACGGTGAAGCCAAACAGGAAGGATTGGGCCTTGAGGTTAAATGATGCATTGTGGGCGTATCGTACCGCCTACAAAACGCCAATTGGAATGAGTCCCTACCGGCTAGTCTTTGGGAAAGCTTGTCATTTGCCGGTGGAGATAGAGCATAAAGCATTTTGGGCAATCAAGGAGTTGAATATGGATTTGAAACTAGCCGGTGAGCAAAGGTTACTTCATTTGAATGAGCTTGAAGAGCATCGGTTGGAGGCATATGAGAACTCCCGGTTGTACAAGGAGAGAACAAAAAGGTACCATGACAAAAAGATTTTGCACAAGGAACTTGTTCCGGGAAGCAAGGTGTTATTGTTTAACTCAAGATTGAAGCTTTTCCTGGGAAAGTTACGTTCTCGTTGGAGTGGTCCGTTTGAAGTAGTGAACGTATATTCTCATGGAGCCGTGGAATTGGTGAATCCGGTTACTAACAATAGGTTCAAGGTCAATGGACAAAGAGTGAAGCCTTATTTGGATGGAGTTTCGGGGTCGAAGGATGTTGAGTGGATCGAGTTGAAGGATCCGTAAGCGTTGAGAAAGTCAGTCCGTCGAGCTAACGACATTAAACAAAAGCGCTGCTTGGGAGGCAACCCAAGGTAAGTAGTGAGTTGTAGTACCCTTAAATTTAATTTTTTCTTTGTTTTCATCACTTTGAGGACAAAGTAATCATTAAGTTTGGGGGTGGAGAGTTTTAGTTTTTATTTTAGTTTTCATTTTATTGTTTGTTTTATGAAAAAAAAAAAAAAGCTTTGTTTTTTTTGGCATTTCGGGAACGTGTCGAACTACGGTGACCTGAGCCTATTGTTGTTGGGTAGTCCGCCCACATCAATGGGGACGTAGGCAGCGAAAGTGCGGTCAAAATATGGGTCGAATTGTAATGTATCAATAGATATTATGCTTGGTGTTTGCTTGCTTGGTGTTGTGCAGATAGCTGGCCAGAAAAAATCCCACTGGACATGTGGGCGACCGCCCATGGTGTTGAGTGCGACCGCCCATGCTTGGTTTGAGAAAGTATATGGAGTTTCTCGGAAGGGTGAGCGGCCGCCTGTGGTCAGGTGTGCGACCGCCCATGCTGGTTGAACAAAAAGGGAAGAACTTGCTGTGCTGGTGGGCGTTCGCCCACAGGTCAATAAGCGACCGCCCACGTATAAATTTTGAAATATGGATAAACCGCTGGACAGGTGGGCGACCGCCTAGGATGAAGTGAGCGGACGCCCACAAGGAAAATAGGGCGTTACAATTGAGCCTTGAAACAGCCGCCGCTTCACTCTCCCTTCTTTATTTCAAAATTCAAAAGCCTTCCTCTACTTCTCTCTAGAAGCACCGCCCCTCTCTCTTCATCTCTCTAAGATTTCTCTCCCCAAACACTCAAATCTCCCAATTTTCTTTCCTAATTTGCCTCTCCCTACCATACCCAACCTCTTAAACTAAAGATTTGAACCCAATTTCCACCATTGTTGCCAAGAATCGAGGAGATTTGGAAATATTGCAAGTGGTGAAGAAAGTTGCAAAAGGCTTGATTTTGGAGTTCAAAAGCAAAGGGTTCTTGTGGAAATTATTGTGCAAGGAAGGGGCTTTCTTCCCAGTTCATCTTCTTTAACTCCGGCGAGATTCCGATCAAATTCCGGCGAACTCCGGTGACTGTTCCGGCGAAGTAAGATTTTCACTTCAATCTTCTTTAATACTTTCTCTGCGGAATTTGTGAGCATATTGATAAAAAAATGTCTAGACAAAGAAATGCTCCCGCTCCGGAGCCGGTTGTTGAGTTTGATGCAACAAAGTTTATTGGGGGTAAAGCGAAGACGTTTTTTGACAAATATGCAAACAAGGGATTTTCTGTAGAAAATGAGTTTAACCCCAATGAACTTGGGTTGGATGACATCTTTGCTAGGTATGGTTGGGGTAATTTAGCAAGCCGCCCAACCAATAGAGGTTCAAAAGTGTTGGTTCGGGAATTTTACGCAAATGCGTTTGAGGCAGGGCAAACAAGGAAGTGTGGTTGGGTGAGGGGAACAAATGTGTATTACAATGGTGAGGATATCAATAGATACTATGGGATGGAAGCGCCTGGGCATCAAAACAGTGCGTGTGATTATTACAATAGTGCGAAGATCATGGAGTTGAATGTGGCAGGGAACCTTCACATGTTGGAGCCTTATTTCGTAAATATTGATGTGACACTATTGAGAAACGGGAATGTGAAGAAGGCTAGGGACATGGACTTGAGGATGCGCGCTTTGCATCGATTCATTTGCGAGCGTATTATGCCTACTTCACATTATAACGATGTGCATTGGAGAAGGGCACTGTTGATGACCGTGGTGTTGTCCGGTCAAAGGTTCAACACTGGATTGGCGATATCCAAGGAAATTGTAAACACCATTAAAACAATTGGGCGTTGCAATTTTAGTTTCCCGTTGTTGATATCTGGTTTGATAGAGAATAGGGGAGTGAGTTTTCCTCGGTTGCGGATTGTTAGGGATATTGTGTCGAGCGGGACGGCGGTTAGTAAGAGGTCCCTTACTATTAAGGGGCATGCTCAGTTGCAGCCGGGTGAAGGTTCATCGAGAGGAGTGAGAGGGAATGAGGAGGATGATGATATGGAGGAACAGCAGTTCACTCCAACGGAGGCGGCCTATTATGTGGGAGGCCATGTGGATGCGTTATCCGAGGAGATCAGGCAGCTCCGGGGACATTATGATGTGATGGATCAGCGGTTGTTGGGTATGGAGGAGAGCCAGAGACAGCTGCAGTCTATGGCTACTGAGGAGTTTTATGCTGCTAGTATGTGGAGGCAGCGTATGGAGGATGCGCAGTCAGAGATGTTCCAGGAGATGAGGCACAGGCTTCCTCCTCCTCCACCGCCTCAGCACATTCCATACCAGCCGCCGCAATATCGTACTCCGGAGCAGATGAGAGGATGGGGTTCTTGGGATGCGCAGCAGCAGCAAGAGCAACAGCAACAGCAGCAGCACTATGGCACTGGTTCGAGCGGAAGTGGCTCGGTGGGTCCGTGGGACCAATTCTGGAGATAATTTGGTGGTTGAAGGTACCCCTATCCTTTCTTTTATTTTGTGCATTAGGGACAATGCATGTTTTAAGTTTGGGGGTGTGGGGTACTTGGTTGTTTGTATATGCTTAAGTCACATGTTAGTTAGAATTTACTGTTTTGAAAAAAAAAAAGACAAAAATTTGAAAAATGAGAAAAAATAATAATTAGCTATGTCTTTTTTTGTATATAATCATTAACATTCTTGGTGTTTCCCTAATTGCATGTGATGGATTGTGACCGCTAGGAGGGATAATTTGGGTGTGAATATGTATATGCAAGTTGGTATATTTTTTTGGTTAATTGTGGTATATTACTTAAGAGTTATAATTGAGTCATAAATCTCTTAGTTGTAGTTTCGTGCACTTGTGAAAATATGCTCTTTGATGATAATTTTGATTCATTTTTATAAAGTTTAGAGTACACCATCATCTTTTGAGTTAATGAATTTGTTTATCAATGTAGCAACATTAGGCAAGTCTTGTGATGAGTATCCCTTGGTTGTGATTGGAATCCCCCTTGTGATCTTGAAAAAAAAAAGAAAAGAAAAGAAAAAAAAAGAAGAAAAAATAAAAATGAGAGCAATGGCAATGCAATGTATACTCGGTGAAACCTCCAGACGCGTAGATTAATTGGTTAGGGATTATTCTAGCTTAACCAGATTTCTGGGTATGCAGTAGCGTTATGGAGGAAGAGCTTTACCGCCGTGATGGTCCGTATCAAGCTCGATACCGAAGTGGCTAACTCTCAAAGCCTTTAAATAAATCTCTACTTAGTATTAGGGGCATGGAGTTCGCTGCTACAGTGTTCCCTACTTGAACGGTAGTAGATTTTAAAGTGTGCTTAAATGATCAAGTTGGGGGGGGGGTGTAATTATTTCATGGGAATATTCATGCTTGGTGTCTAGAAAGTGTTGTTGCTTGGTAAATAGAGTCAATAAAATAAATGATGGTTGGTGTACTTAGCTTTGTAAAAATGAATCATGGTTGTAAGAAAAGAGAAAGATGTTCGTGCATAAAGAGATTTATGGTGTAATTATAATGGTTAAGTAATATTTTACAATTAATGGAAAATATATTGATACTTGCATTGTGAAAAATCTTATCCTGCGGTTGATGGTATTTTGTGATTTAGGCAATTGTGGAGCATGCAAGAATGGAAGGACATAGTTGATTATTTGTTAGAGTAGTTTGCTTTTAATTTTTGTTCGTTTAGTTGTTTTGTGTTTAATTTGTTTTAGTGTTTGCTCGAGGACTAGCAAATGTCTAAGTTTGGGGGTATTTGATGAGTGAGTTTTACACTCATCCATTGACTACTTTTTGAACTTATTATTTGCTTAATCCTTGAGTTTTGTGTGGTTAATGGATGTTTTTAGTGTTTTTAGTTTCAGTGGTTCAAGTTTGGAAATTGGGAACAATTGGTGAATAAATCAAGTGAAAAATTGAGATGATGCAATTATGGGTTGAATCAAATTATAAGTGGGACAAAACCAAGGCAATTGTAGTGGAAGAAAGCAGCTGGGCCAACGCAAGAATGAAAGTTGGGCAAAGGAGGATGGAAATTGGGCCATTTCAAGTAGCTGGGCCGGAAGGAAAGAAAAGAAAATGGGCTTAGCAGTCTGGGCATGTGGGCGGTCGCTCAGGTTCGTATGGGCGGCCGCTCAGGAGAAAAATGTTGAAGCTTTGAACCTTCTGTCGGTGTGGGCGACCGTGCAGTGCAGTGTGGGCGGCCGTACACGAGTATGAGTTGTGAAGACCAAATGTTTAAGAGCCGGGCGACCGCCCAGGGGTGAAGTGGGCGACCGCCCACGAGGCGTTTTGCAGAAGGCTTCCAGGCGGATTGGCATTAATGAGGATTGATGATTTTTATTAATGGTGACTGTTTATGATTTTAATAAAGGGTTAATTGCAGCAGTGGTGTTTGGAGAACATGGGTTATTTATTTTTTATTATTATTTTTTTTCAGTTTTTTTTTGAGAGACCTATAAGTAGAGAGTCATTATCTTTTCTTTAGGATTTTTTTTATGCAGAATTTTCTTAAACATTCCTTGGTGTTCTTCTTTTTCATGGATAGCTAATTTCGTAGTTCTTGGAATTGGAGGTAACATTTTATGTTTTAAGTCTTACTTTTCATTTTTATCTTTGTGGTACTTGGGATTATCAAGTTATTTTCAATGGAATTTTAGAACTCTTGTCTTGATCAAATAATTGTTTTTGAATTATTTAGAATTTCAATTGTGAACCGCCAAATTTACAATTGAAATTAGTCTTGACTTGATAGTAACAATTCATTGAATCTCCGCCAAAAGATTCATAAGAATTGTGGTTTTTTTTCTTGTATTGTTCTTAAGTTCTAAAATGGGTTTCTAACTAATTTATGAACGGGCCAAGGGAATAGATTAGTTAGAAACACTTGATTGCAAATCACCCGCCAAAGTGTCCCAATCATACTTTTGTATGAACAAAACCCCAAGTGCACTTTGATTGATGAATTGTGAAACTTGAGCATAATTTGTGAAACCAATTCCGGGAATTGTCTCCTTAATATTGAAATCTTTTATAATCACTTTTAATTAATTTTTGAGAACACATTAGTCTTAAACAAATCAACAAATCATTTACTTTACCAACTTTTTGTTATAGCAATAATTCCTACACTTTAAATTCGTGTCTCTGTGGTTCGACCCGACTTACCCTATTTACAAATCACTTGTAGATAGTTGAGTTGGAACTTTATTTTTGACGCAATTCGACACTCGTCACACCCACACCTTCCATCTGAGTTGGGGAGAGGTGACGGTGACGCCGACCGATTTTGCTGCGATTACTGGGCTTTCCTTCAAAGGAGGGCCAGTGCGGTGGAGGGATATGATCTCCGATGCTGTGTTGACCGAGCTGCTGGGCTTTGAGCCTCGTCCTCGCAGGGGCCTGGGGATGCTTTATAGCGACGTGGAGCTGAGGATCACGGCCGGTATTGGGGCCTATGTCGGGTGCCAGAGCCAGGTGACGGCGGAGCTTGGTGGCGCGCTCCTTTTTGTGGTATGCACTGTCCGAGACTTTGTTCTCGAACCACGCGACCGCGGCTCCCTTTGCTCTGTTGGAGAGCTTGATTGATCTGGATAGGGTCTGTGACATCGCTTGGGGCGAGGCAGGCTTGGCTGAGCTCTACTTCTCCTTGGACCGGTTTAGCCGGGGTGTGGCCAGTTCATTGGCCTGTTTTGACTTTGCTTTGGAGGTATGAGTTTATTGCTGTTTTTGATTTAGCAACTTATCGCTTCTCCGTTTTCTTTTGCACTGAGCCTTCTCTGTTTTTTTTTTTTTCAGGTGTGGTTTTATGAGGTTTTCCAGTGCTTCCCGTGGGATAGAGATCCGAGAACATTTGTTACGTACCTGTTATCTTTGGGCCAGTTTGGGCTCGTACGGCGAGGAAGAGGAGGACCCAGCAGGGGAAGCTCACCATCGCCTACGGGGATGTGCAGGAGCGTCCGGAGAGGGTAGCCCGGAGGGGGTTCGTTTTGTTCCCGTAGGCTCGGTATGAGGGGGATGAGTTTGAGGGGGCTCCCGAGGTGACAGCGCAGCGGAAGATCTGCGGGGCTTGACCTGCGATGTTATGTATGCAGGAGCGGGTCTTCGGCGGCATGACGTCTCGGTATGCTTCCCGTGGCTTCGAGGGACCCTCCTTTTGGGATGCTTGATTCCCGGGACATGGATGTGCTCGATTTTGAGAGGTACCTTGGCGGTGTCGGCGCCGAGGAGTTCATCTTGTATGGAGAGGAGTACGGGGCCTTCGTGAGGAGGAAGCTGAGGACGCCGCAGTACCGGCGAGGAGAGAGGCGGCCCGCAAGCTCCCCCGAGAGGTTCCGATGCGGGGCCGGATTTCACGTATGTCCGTGGGGACGGCCGAGGCGGCGGAGGGTGTCTGTGCCACCCGTTTACGAAAGCGGGCTCCCGCTTGCATACAGAGTGGATCCCGATAGATCGGTGAGTGTGCCGACTCTTTTCCATCTTGGCATCTTTTACGCATTTTTCTCCTTTTGTTGTTGAGTGTAACCTGTATTCTTTGAGCGTTTCCTTGGCCTGCTTTGCCTGACGCAGTGTCCCGGGGAGAGCCTATGATATGCTGACTCGCCGTTATGTGGCGATGAGGTCGTTTGCGAAGAAGATGGCGTCGAAGATATCTTGCCGGTCTCAAGCGACGCGTGCGGCGTACGAGCCTATGCCTTCGAGGCATTCTCAGTAGACGTTCCTCCGCCTAGAGCCGAGCCGAGCCGCAGCAGGAGGGACCTTCGAGGGGGCGGCATAGTATGGATGCCGGGACATCTTCTGGAGCTCCGGGGCAGCAGCCCTTTTATCAGTTCTTCCCTCCTCAGGATGCACAGGGCGAGGGTCCGTCAGAGCCTTCCTTCTTTGATCCTTTCGCCGGATTTGATCCTTCAGATTACTTTGAGTGGCAGCCTCCGGCGGGGGCTCGGTATTCTGATGACGAGGACGTGGCGGGCGAGTTCACAGGGATGCCCGACTTCTCTCTGGAGGACCTCGGCGAGGATGATGATGATGCTGAAGAGTCGGATTAGGGTCCATTTGCTTTCCCTCTTTCCATATCTTCTCTTTTTTTTTTTTGTTTAGCAACAGACATTTGATATTCCTGTAATAAAACACTCATATTTGCACGGCAAACAGCATTTTATTTTAAGATGTAATGTCGTTTTTGTGATTCCCGGGGTTTGTCCTAGAAATGGTTGCTATTATTATTTTTTTATTTTGTGCATGCCACGTGAGCTGAGAGTGCGTTTGTGGGTAGTGTATGTTCACCGGAAATGGCTTTGGCCAGTGTTTGGGCAGTTTGGAGCAAGGTCCTGCTGAGGACAGTGGTTGTTGTACTGTTTGCTGGGGAAATGGGTTCTGTTTGCAAGGAGGTCCGTACGGACATACTTAAATGCTTTCCAGTGTCTGGTTCTTCCCCATTTCCCCATTTGCAGCCATTTTCAAGCTTTCTTCCCCATTTTCTCTAGGAACCTCCATTTTTGCCATGGATTCTTCGTACGTCCCTAGAATTTTGCCGAGGCTTTCGCAGGAGAGGCAAGCACACTTCCTTGAGCAGTTGAAAACATGGATGCGGCGCCGTATGAGGCATCAGAGACGGGGTTTCGAGGTAAGGTTTCGTCTTTGCTCGATTTGGTCTTTTAAGGAGTTGGTTCCTGATTGGGATTTGTTGCGGGCTGCCGCGAAGTTCTGGGATGTTAGGAGGCATGTGTATTGTTTCTCCTACAATGAAATTGTGCCCACTTTTGAGGATTTTTGGGCTTTGATGGGAGGACCGGAGGTGGAGGCCATCTCGCTTCCTTTGATTGGTGGTCCTGCGGTGAGCGTGAAGCTTGCAGGCTTTCTTCGTACTTCGTTGGAAGAAGTGCAGGGCATGATCCTTGATTCGGGTCATATCGACATTTCCGAGGCTGCCGGAGCGGTTCATGGGCGATGATGAGTGATGTCTCTTGGGATGCATTTGCCTTGTGCGTGATGGCGACGCTTTTCTGGTCGGCTCCCTTGGCATTTGCGATGGTGCTTTGCTAGATGTGGTTGGGGCATGCAGGCTGGAGAGGATATTGTCCCGTTGGTCTTTGGGGAGACTCTTCATGGTATCGACCGTCGCGGCCGGGGATCGGTTCATGAGAGGGGAAGCCCCGCTTTGCTCACCTTGTGGCTGCGAGAGAGACTTCAGGCCATGCCCGAGGCTCCGACGTCGTTTAGCCCGTGGTCATTTGATCAGCGACCTCTTGTGTTGGATATGGATCGGTCCGCACAGGAGAGATGGATGGCACGGCTTGGTACGCATCAGATCATTTGGTGGGTTTCGCTGGAGGATTGAGACTAGGAGGATTTTGCGGGAAGGGTCCTACGTCATCGAGTTCAGGAGTTTGTCTTGGTCCTCCTTCTATATTCCGTCGCTTGTTTCCGGCGGTTTGGGATGAAGCGGGGAGCCTTTGTTGGTGGGATGACCTTGCTCTGCTGCGGAAGTAGTTCCTCTTTGTATGGCGGCTCAGGTGCTTTCTTGTATTTTACGAGGGTATGGAAGTATTCCGCTTTCCCTCTGTGGTACTCCTTAGACGTCGGGGAGCGTTGTATTGACGACTCGTGCACGGCACAGTATGAGCAGCGTGTTGGGCGGTCCCAAGTGGTCTTGGAGAAGCGGCGTGTAGCGATTACAGGACCCGGTTGCCGTAGTAGCTATTGCCTTAGGAGTGCCGAAGCACAGTCCGACCCTTTGGATGTGACGGGAGACACTTTGTTTGACTACGAGACTAGGGTTGACCGGCGACGGGGAGAGGTCCTCTTTACGGACTCGCAGGGAGGAGATCCGAGCCGAAGCACGGGCGAATGAAGCCACAAGAGCTGTTGGATTGTTTGACTCTACGGGGAGGACCCACGATCTCGGGCGAGAGACGCAGAGTTGGTTCACGTGGAGCGAAAGAAGACTCGCCGGGGACGAGGAAGAAAGGAAAGAATGGCGAGGGGACAAGCGCAGACGGCGCGGAATGACCTCCTAGGTATCCATTCATTGCATTGCAAACACATTATTAGTTAAATGTATTAAAATTTGTCTTTTAGCATGTTGTGAACTTGAGAGTAGACCGTGCTTGAACTCATCAAGAAATGTTGTAACCGTTAGTGATTTGTGATTTACTTTTAAAGCTTTGTCGAGACGCAAGATCTCTTGTTCGCCTTTGTTTCTTTTGTGCACTTTGTCGGCGTCCATCTTTGGACTTTTCTGTTGCATTCGCGGACTTGAAGCGATGCAGGCCATGACGGCAATCCCTTTTGCTTAGGCTTTGTGCTTGGTGAGAGGTTGAATGCTCCCTTGACAAGTCGTTTTGACGGTCTTTTCCGCAGCTTCCTTGCCTCTTGTTGGCGTCGGGCTCTTGACCTCTTTTTGTAGCTTCTGCTTGAGCTTCTTTTGTTTTTTTTTTATTTATTGTTTTTTTTTGTGAGCCCTTGCTCGAGCTCTCTTTCTTTTTTTTTTTTGAAGTGCGTGAGGGCGAAGACAAGCCACAGCTTGGAAGCGGACATGAGTCGGTCGTTTGATGTTGAGTGACCCTCGGATGTCCTTTGATGTTGCCGCCGTCGTTTGACTTGGTCAAGGTGGCTGGGGCGTGTTCTTGAAAAGTGCGTAGCTTGATGGAGGTCTTGATTGACATTCAAACTTTTGACTTTTTGTGTATTTTTAGACCGGACCAATTAAGGTTGCCTACGTTCCCCGTACTAGAGGGCTCGGAGTGCGTAGTTCGACACTACATGGAGTGCCAAGAGATGCACAGTTGTTCTTCTTCGGGCGAAGTATCTGCGAAGTTTGCTTAGTTATTTGGATTCATGAAGGGATTGCCGTCTAGGTGCATCGGCTTCATGGCGCCTCGGAGAAGATCTTTTGAACCACGAAAGGGCCGATCCATGTGGGTTCCCATTTTCCCAGTGGGTTGGTTCGAGTGGGAGGCTTTTCTTTGAGTACAAGGTCACCTTCCACGATGTCTCGGGATTTAAATTTCTTGTCGAAAGCTCTAGCCATCTGCTTTGATAGGCTCGGACGTGTTCCATGGCCTTTAGTCGTCGCTCGTCTAGCGAGCCAATTCGTCGTGTCGGCTTCGGAGCCATTCAACTTCGTTGATGTCATTTTCCAGCGGCACTCGGAGTGAGGGAATTTCTAGCTCGATGGGAAGGGCGCTTCCATCCCGTATGTCGGGGCAAATGGGGTTTCTCCCGTGGCCATTCGGCTGATGTGCGGTAGCCCCAAAGTGCAAGGTGCGGTTTCTCGGGCCAATCTCGTCCTCGGGTGGTCATTTTCGGATGATCCGTTCGAGGGTTTTGTTTGCTGCTTCCACGGCGCCGTTTGTTTGTGGCCGGTAGGGAGAAGATTTGTGGCGTGTGATCTTGAATTCAGCCGGCGGTGCTGTCGAATTCCCCTTCGAAGTGTGAACCATTGTACGATATGACCTCATTTGGGATGCCGTATCGGCGAGATGATGTTTTCCTTGAGGAAATGCGCTACCTTCTTGGAGGTGAGTACCTTGTAGGACTTGGCTTCGACCCATTTGGTGAAGTAGTCGATGGCTACTAAGATGAACTTCGTGGCCAGTTCTTTGCTGGCGGAGCAATCTTCCCGATGACGTCAATTCCCAGTGGCAAAGGGCGAGGTGTAGTCATGCGGTAGAGATCGTGGGGCGCGGATGATTGAGGTTGGAGAACCGTTGGCACTTGTCGCGGCTTCGGACAAAGTGGATGCAATCTGCCTCCATGGAGATCCGGTAGTAGCCCATCCCGAGAATGATTTGCATCGGGGCTCGGCATTCATGTGGGGACCGCAAGCCCCATTGTGGACTTCGTTCATGAACTTGTTTGCTTCTTCTTGGGCGATGCGGCGTAGGAGTGGCCCGTGGTAGCGTTTCTTGTATAGCATGTCCCAGGGATGACGAAGTGAGAGGCGAGGCGTTTAGGGCCATGATGCTCTTGGTTTGACCCCTTACGTGTGTGGGTCTTCCTTGTTCATGAAGGTGGTTTCCCCGCTCTTGAGGTATTGGAAAATCTTGGTTTATCTTTGGAAATGGCGTCGGACTTGCGTCTCTTTGGCTCTTGACAATCTTGCAAATCGTTGTGATTAAAACCTTCTCGGCGGCTTGGGCCCGGTTTTTCTCGTTTGACAACATGCTTAAATGTTTGCTTGATGCATTTATTTAATTAATGTGTTTGCCTTTTGTATAGATGAATTGTTATTAACTTGTTTTGATTAGTTAATATCATCATTTGTTAAAGATGCAATGAAATGATTTTTTAGGAAGGTCGGACCTTTTATTGAAAGCGTGAAGACTGTACATTGTTGATCAAAGATTCACAATGGTCGGGCGTAAAGCCGTCAAAAGACTCAAAATATGTGAATAGACAGACAACAAGACTCGAAGCTAGACTATAGGCGACGAGGGATTGGACGAGGCTTCATTACTCTCGGATGGCTGTAGCTCTAGAGGGAGTAGTGGCGGTTCGGGTGGCCAATCTTCCCTTGGCATGAGTCCGGAAAGTAGCTTGCATGCGGTTCGATTTCAAACCCGGATCGCGGAGGTTTTGGCTGCTCCCCGATGATGTCCCTCCATTAGTGTTGCCACCGAGTCCTTGGGGGTTTTTGATGATAGAAGTCGGCGAGGGCTACTTCTAGGAGGGCGAAGCATTCGGCGATTCGGAGTTGATTCTTGCGATGTTGATCACTTTCATAGAATGCGCCTCTTTATGCAGGATCTTTGCTTGGACGACGTTTACTGATGTCGATTCGAGCGGGCATGCTATATCTCCTTCCACGATTAAGCCTTGGAGGAGGTTGCGCCACTGTTCGTCCGGGTCGGACTGACAGGAATGTTGAATTGAACTAGGCTGTGATGGTTGTCCCCATAAGATCCGAGAGTGTCGGCTAGAGGGTTGTCTTGTACGGGGATCGGTGATGAGCCGGTTTGCGAGGGTTTCGGCGAAGTAAGGGTCTACTCCTCGATCAATCTCCATTAGGGCATCCATCTCTTGATCCTCTCTCAAGCATTCTTCACGGTCGCATATATCGAGTTGTCATCCCGACCCGTAGGTTCTTCGATTTCCGGCTCGTCGCGGCTTAGAGCGTGGATGTAAGGATCCACTTCGTAGCGGGACGGGGTAGGAGAATCATCCAGGGAAGAGTATTCGGTCATGTCGGGACCTTCTTACAGGTCATAGCTTGCGGCCAAGCACTTGCCATTACTGCTGCTTCCGCGGATCACTTCGATCGCTCCATTAGCATTGATGAATTTCACGCATTGGTGAAGAGTGGATGATCTTGCTTTCATCGATGTATCCAAGGTCGCCCCAACAAAGCAGAGAAGGTGGGTTTGATTTCCACGACTTGGAACTCTACCGACTCTAGTTGTACGTCGAATTGGATCCTCAAATTGATGACTCCTACGATTGGTCGTGCAGTGGAATCGTAGGCTCGGATTACCCGAGGTGAAGGCCTTATCAGAGAACGGTCGATGCGGAGTCGTTTCAATGTGCTCAAAGCGATGATGTTGACTGCGGAGCCGTTATCAATCAAGACGTTCGGGAGGAAGAACATCTCTATCTTTATGAGGATGAGGAGGGCTTCGTTGTGCCGATTCTCACATATTGGCAAGTCATCGTCTGTGAAGGCTAAACCGCTTCCCGTGCTACCGTTGGAATCAGTCTCTTACGGGAACGTTCGATCCATCCATTTGTATGCCTTGGGTGGGGCAAAGATCGTAGGGAGACAGTTTCCCTTGGGCGTTCTTGTCGGAATTCCCGGTCACGAGATCTCTTGACTCTGGTTTCACGCTCCCAATCGTAGTGGGACAGCATGCTGACGGTTTTGGAAATTGCAGGGGGTCTGCTCTCGCTTGGAGTTTCGTCAAAGGCTATTGAGTTTACCACTGTCGTTCGGGGGAATGGATTTCCGATGGTATTGGGACCACGAGGGCGTTCCAATTTTCCCTCCTCAATGAGCCCCTGGACCGCTGCTTAAGCACGAAGCGGTTGTCGGTGGTGTGGCCGGGGTAGTTGTGGAAGGCGCGTGCTTGCTCATATCCATGTTGGGTTTGGGAGTCTTCGGTTGGAAATTCTCGAGTGGCTTGAGAAGATTTCGTTTCACCAAAGCTTCAAATACTTGACCCAAGGGCATTTCCAAGTTATCTAAATCTTGGGGCTGTGGGAAGCGAGGGATTGTTATTCTTTGGGGCGCTTGATCGCGGTTTACTTGAGCTCAGTTACGAATGTAGTGCCTTGTTCATTTGCTTCTTTTCCCTTGGTTGGGGCGGGAGTTGAAGTTGCCGAGGTTTGTTCGATAGCGGTAAGATGAGGCGGGGTTGATGTTGCCTTTTGAAGACTCGAGTCTTTTCAAACTTTGTCCGGCGTTGACCATGGCACGAAGATCCGGATAGAAATGGTGGGCGATCAAGGTCCTCAAAGATGGTTTGAGGCGGGAATGGAAGATGTCCATCTGCTCTTCTTTGGAAAGTGGATCCATTATCTCGCTTAGCTTCCGGTTCCATCTTTTGTAGAACTCGCCCACAGGTTCGTCATCCTTTTGTTCGGTGGCTTGCGAGTCATGGCGGTTTGTTTCCCATTCAAGATTGGCGCGGTACTTCTCCGGGAAGATTTCAACGATCGATCCCACGTGGAGCGGTTTTACGCCTTCACATTGAGAAACCACCTTAGTCAGTGGATTTGAGGGAATGCTGAAAGTGATCGCCATCTGTTGAGGGTTGCCCCTTTGGCTCTCATACCCGGGACGTAGGTGTCGATGTGGGTTTTGGGCATTACATTCCGTCAAACTTTTCCATTTCGGCATCCTGAACTTTGGAGGGAGAGGGACCACTTTGTTCGGATCGGTAGGCGGGAGGGAGTCCTTCCGAGAACTACCTAGTTTGCCTTGCATGTCTTTCATTTGTTCGATAAGCCAAGCCATGTGGGGATCGGTATGCGAAGTGGGTTACCGTTTTCGGGGATGGAAACCGAAGATGGAGGTGGATTGGGTGATGGGATCGCCATTCGGGAGTCTTGGGGAGGTAGTTGAGTATATACCAACCCATACCCTGGGGTGTTGAAGTTGAGGCGTGATTGCCGGGTCCGCTAAGGGTTGTGTTTGGGAGGCGGGAAATGATTCGTTAGCCCCAATTGGCGAGACTAGCGGGTGGCAAACTTGAGATATCGGGATATCCGCTCGGGATACTGTCCACGGTAAGCATGGGGACTTTTGATTGTGGTTGCGAGGCTCGTATAGAGGCAAAGGATTGAATCTGGGGATACCGAGATGCATTGGGATCGACGGAGCGAGCACGTATGTGTCTTTGTTAGTGCGAGCTTGATGTGCGAGCCGGGAAACGGCTGTTGAGGCGGGCATGTCGGGCCGCTTGGCCCGATGCTGAGGAGCTTTGAGCGAGAGCTACCTTGCGTTCTTTGGGATCTCGTAGCTTGGCGGAGGCGGAACTTGCGATAGCTTTGAGAAACCGGGGGGCCGGTATGTCTTCGTCCTCTATGAGAACAAAGGTTCCGTCGGGTTGGGAGCAAGCGGTTCCTCGAAGACGCAAGGTGTCTACGATCCAGGCGTGCTGTTCTTCTTGGCGCTTCTTGATGGTTTCGAAGGCTCGCGGCACCTCCTCCATTGTGCTGGAGGTTCCTTAGTGGCGGGGTTCCATTTCCCTCACTGTTATCTGTTGATCTGTCATGGGGAGTAGCGGACGGTGCGGACCGTTGAATTGGAAGGGCTATCGGACCTTGTGACCTCGATGCGAAAAGGCGGCTTCCGGGTATTCTCAACCACTCTCGGTTATTTGGAGGGTGATGGGCAAGGTTTAGACACGGGAGTGGCCTAACGGGATAAAAGGGGAAAGCTCACGTGGCATGCGGTTTCCGTTTCTTTTATTTTTATTTTTTTGTTGTTTTAATTTACTTAAAACATGTTTTCTCAGAATCCTAGGTAGGTTGGAAAAGATTGCTCTTCTTTTTCGCAACTATGCTAGATCTTGGGTCGATGGAGACCATACGTGCGGCTATAAGCCCCTCGTTTTGCACACGTATTTCGACATCCCGGGGTGGACGGCCCCGGGCGAGGGTCCTATAGTGCAAGCGGTTTCCACCGGCCTAAAAGAAAAATCGAACCTAAGGACCGAGCTGTCATGTTCGTTTTAATGCGTTAGCCATGTGAATAATGAACCGAGCGGCCACCGAGTCAAGATCGGAGTCAAGAGTTCGGCATGACCTCTCTTTACCTTGCTTGCACAAGGGATCTGTGACGTTAGGCGTTAGGTGGTCATATTGTCATGGGCGACGTATCAAGGCGTGATGACATGGTGTCATGTGAGCATGGATGTATATCGGGACGGAACATCTTGCAGGTGTAGCGGAAATCAAGATCGGGTCAAGATTTTAGCATGACCTTTCATCGCTTTGCTTGCGCAAGGGATCTTGAGTTCGAGCCTTGACTCGAAAAATGGCCGGCATGGTATATGTATCCGAGTGTATGACACGGGCGGGTAAAAACCAACCGAGTGCGGACGAGTGTGACTCAAGACTCAAACGTGCGGGGTTGACGCTTGGCTAGGATGGGATGTTTGGAATGATCCCGTGCGCGTCCAAGAGGCCTAGGAAGACCTAACGGGCTGGCGAGACCACTCCGGGTTGAGGGTTGTAGTGTGCGGTGTATCAGGCGACGGTGCGCGTAGCGTGCGGTGTAGCCGGCGACGGTGTGAGTAGTGTGCGGTGTAACCGAGGCGGCGGTGCGCGTAGTGTGCGGTCTCTAAAATTCTTTTACGAGTAAAACGAAGTTTTTGAAGAATTTTAAATGTATGCACAGATGTATATTGATGCATTTTTTTTTTATTTTTATTTTTTTTGGTAAAATAAAAAGTAAAGCACGTGCACACACACACAACTTGATTAAAGGAAGGGGTAAAATGAAAGTTTGACCCTCATCATCGTTTTAAAAATCTTTTGTTTTGTTTAAAAAGATTTTAAAACAAAAAGTCCCCACGGAGTCGCCAACCGAAATAGCCGGATCAGAAAGGCTTCGCGGCCCGGCATCGGCAATCTTTCGCGTTGGAGCGGTTCGTTCTCGCCGTTTTGCTTTCGCATTTTGTAGAGTCGCCACGCCGTTTTTATTAAGCCCAAAACATTGAGTTCGGAGGTCAGATGACTCCTCGGGAAGAGAATATTAGAATATTAGAGCTCACCCGAGTCGCCTCGTAAAATGAGTCTTTCGGATACCCCTAATATCCTTTAAATGTTGTGTGTGTGTGTGTGTGCTTTTAAAAATGCATGCTGTATCGGATGTCTACATTATATGCTATGTATGGAAATGTATTGAAATAGTAATGGAAGGAAGCCTTACCAATGTTGGTTCGTGTCTGTCTTCCGCTGAGGAATAGTGTTTGAGGTCGGAGTAGCGTTCCGGTACGGATCGGGATTGCTTCGGGAGATGCCGGTTGTTTGCGGACAGAGTTTCGGCGTGAGTTGAGGTTGCAGGCTGCGTTCGGGCAGAGGTTCGGCGTGCGTGGGGATCATCGGGATCACTCGAGCAGAGGTTCGGCGTGCGTTGTGGTGGCAGGAGTTACTCGGGCAGAGTTTCGGCGTGGTTTGGGATCGTCGGTTTGACTCGGAAAGAGCCGGGACACCGTGGAAAGACCAGGCAAGGTCTCGGAGTACCACGAGGGGCCTCAGAGTACCTCGAGAGTGCCTCGGGGCAGCGCGGGAGCGTCTCGGGAGCGCTCGGGGAGGCTTCGGAGCACCATGAGGGGGCTCGGAAGGCCTCGGAAGGATCCGAAAGGGGCCGGGAATGCCTCGAGAGGACTTAGAGGGGAGCCGAAGGCTAAGGGAGGAAGAGAGAAGAGGGAGGTGTGTACGAAAATGGGAGGGGAGCCCTCTATTTATAGTAGGAAAAATTGCAAAGAGGTCCGTACGGACCTCACTGTTATCCCGAATTTTGGTTTTCCTCGATTTGAGGGAATATGTGATGATGGTGAATATTACGTAATTATGGTGTTCCCTATGCAATAAGGGCCGTACGGACCATCTGGCATGCAAAGAGGTCCGTACGGACCAACTAAGCATGAGGGTAATCATTTTCCCCGGGATTTGAGGGAATATTGTGGACTTTAAGAAGATTCAGTAATTATTAAAGCAAAGAGGTCCGTACGGACCATTATTGCATTTCCAATTTCCTGAAAATTACCGAAAGGTCCTTTTGTCCCTTTTTATCCCAGAAAGGCTCCTTCCTTGGTTTGGTTGGGGGTTTAGAGAGGGTTTTGAGTGAGAGGGGTCGTCGAGACTGTGTTGATGAGTCTGCGGTGTTTCCCGTGTGTTTGAAAGGGGTGTGATCCAGATTGGGGTACTTACAGGCCTGCAAAGACATCTTGTTTTACAAGACATTCCAGGAGATGGGTCTTTCTAACGAGCAGCTTGAAAGATATGATGGCAGATTGGAAGGTTTCACCAACCATCGAGTTGATGCCAAAGGCCAGATTGAGCTTGACGTCGACCTAGGCCAATACCCCCACAGGGTCGTATCGAAGGTACAATTTATTGTGATAGATGTGAACAGTGACTATGCTGCTATACTTGGTATTCTGAGTCGGGTCGTGCTTGGAATGGTGGCATCAAATCCCCACGCTGAGTCAAGTTTCCTACACTCTTTGGAGTAGGCTGTGTACAAGGCACAGCTCGAGCCTACCTGGATCATGTTCTTCGAGAAAGAAAGAAGAGGGAACTAGAGATTGAGACGGCAGATGGTTACTTAAAGCTGTCCCAGTCAGTCACCAAAACTACCCGCCTATCTACGATCACCAATGTGGAGGAGTCGACCTATCGCTCAAGTGACGAGGTCATGGTTGAGCCGACACGTCACTCCGAAGTCACAGCGGTCGATCCAGACATAGATATGGTCGACCAAGTCATCATAGGCGACCTATGCCTCCAGATCGACAATAACTCGGGGGCCACCACCACCACCAGTGAGGTCGCAGATAAGCTGGATGATATGATAGCTGAAGAAGCTCCACACCTGGGGGCCGAGGAGAGACAAAGGGTCAGGGAGATCATCATTGAGACCCTGCAGTTCAGAGATGGTCCAGAGCTGAAGCCCGTGGACGAGCTAGAATCAGTAATCACCAACCCTTCCTACCCCGACCAAAAGATTCAGATTGGGAAACAATTGTCTGCTGAAGAAAGGCTAGAAATCATTGAGTTACTCAAAGAGAGTAATGATGTCTTCGCATGGCGAGTAGAAGATATGAGGGGAATCAAGGAAGAGGTCGCCGTTCATAGGCTTGAGGTCAACCCGACTATAAAGCCCAGACCCCAGAAATTGAGAAGCTTTGCTCGTGATAAGGAAGAGGCCATAAAAGCTGAGGTACAAAAACTTTTGAGTGCAGGTATAATTAAAGAGGCCACTCATACAACTTGGTTGGCCAACGTGGTCATGGTGAAGAAAGCAAATGGCAAATGGAGAATGTGCGTCGACTTCACCACTCTAAACCTTGCTGCCCAAAGGACGGCTATCCCCTTCCCGAATCGACAAACTTGTTGATTCCATTCTTGGCCACTCTACTCTCGGCTTCACGGATGCTTACTCGGGTTACCACCAGATAAAGATGCACGAGGATGACATTGTAGCTTGACCTTCCAAGCGGTGAGGCATCTACCGCTATAACATGATGCAGTTTGGATTGAAGAATGCAGGGGCGACTTATCAAAGGATGGTGAACAAAGTCTTTGCTTCACAGATTGGCCGAAACATGGAAGCCTACGTCGACGATATGGTCATCAAAACCAAGGCCGGACGTCACGTGGTTGACCTTAAAGAAACATTCGCCAATCTGCGAGCAAACGACATGAAGCTCAATCCTAGCAAGTGCGTCTTTGGAGTAGCAGCTGGCAAGTTCCTTGGATTCATGGTGTCCAAGAGGGGTATAGAGGCTAACCCGGAGAAGATCAAGGCTCTAGTCGAGATGAAAGAGCCGGCAAGCATAAAGGAGATGCAGCGACTTAATGGCAGGGTGGCAGCCTTAGGTCGCTTTATATCCAAGTCGGCTGAAACGTCTCTCCCCTTCTTCAAATCATTGAGGGGGACAAAAAACTTTGAGTGGACGGCCGAATGTCATTCGTCGTTCCAACAACTTAAAGAATACCTTGCTACTCCTCCACTATTGAGCAGCCCGACCACTGGTGAAACCTTATTCGTGTATCATGCAGGAGACAAGTCGATTGCGGCAGTCTGAGTCGAGAGAAGATGAAGGTTTTCAAAAACCTGTTTACTACGTCAGCAAGGCCCTATCAGATGTAGAGGGCAGATACTACAACGCTGAGAAGGTCGCTTATGCTTTAGTCGTAGCTTCAAGGAAGCTGCGAGCTTATTTCTTGGCTCATCCTATTGTGGTGCTCACGAATGCACCCTTGAGAAAAATATTGCACAAACCAGAAAGTTCAGGTCGTTTGCTCAATTGGTCAATTGCCCTTACGGAATTTGACATCGAGTATCGACCTCGAAAGGCGTTGAAGGCTCAAGCCCTAGCAGATTTCTTGGTCGAGCTTACGTTCACCAAGGAGGACAGCGAGCAGCGAGCTCAAAAGGAGAAAACCAAAAGGAAAGAGCCAGAGTCCCAGCCCGCCATTACTCTACCCGACGATTGCTGGAAGGTCTACTCGGACGGGTCAGCTACAAAAAATGTCAGTGGAGTTGGGATTGTTTTGATTGAGCCAGAGTCTGGGATCGTGTATGAGGAATCACTAAGGTTCAAGTTCGATGCATCCAACAATCAGGCAGAGTATGAAGCCCTGGTAGCAGCCATAGAGTATGCCAAGTGCTTTGGTGCGACTAAAATCATGGCATACTGTGATTCTCAATTAATAGTCAACCAAGTCAGAGGCGAGTATGAGGTGCTAAACTCCACCTTAGTCAAGTACTGCGACCTGGTGAAGGAATTGGTGAAGGGATTGGAATTCTGGGAGATCCAAAGGATTGGTCGAGAAGACAATGAGTTAACCGACTTACTCTCAAAGGTAGCTACGTCAGACGAGCCGCACGAAGAGCCTATCTCTTATCTTGAGAGCCCAGCTTATGAAAGGGTCAAAATTCAATGCATAGAAGACCCCTCAATAAATTAGGTTGCTGAGAAATGCTGGATCGAAGAAATGAAGGCGTACATAGAAAGTGGCGAGCTGCCTGATGACGAGAAGAAAGCTCGAGCTGTCAAAAAGAAAGCTCTGAGGTACGTTATTCAAGGAGGCGAGCTATTCAGAAGATCCTACACTCGACCGCTATTAAAGTGTATCCACCCTCAAGAGATCACTATGCTGATGCATGAAGTACACAGTGGGATTTGTGGTGGACACCCGGGGGCCAGGACTCTAGCCGACAAGTTGATCACTTTGGGGTACTACTGGCCACACATGAGAGCAGACACCCATGACTTTGTGTAGCAGTGTGATCAATGCCAAAGGTTTGCCAACCTACCTCATCTGCCTACGACTGAGCAAACCCCCGTGATTGCAGCTTGGCCATTTGACATGTGGGGCGTCGACTTAATTGGACCCTTCCCACCCGCCCGTGGGAATTGTAAGTACGCAATCGTGGCAATTGATTACTTTACCAAGTGGGTTGAAGCCAAGACGCTAGCTCGCATCACAGAGGAAAACGCCATCAACTTCATTCATGATTTCATCTGGTGTCGATTTGGTTTTCCTCGAGCTATAGTATCTGACAACGGCTTACAATTCTCCCAAACCTTCGAAGCAGAGATGAATCGAGTAGGGATCAAGCATTGGAAATCTTCTGTCGCCTACCCCCAAGGTAATGGGCAAGCTGAAGCAGCGAATAAACTTGTCCTATCTTCACTCAAGACGGGTCTCGTAGGTCGACGCAATAACTGGTTGGACGAACTCCCCCTTGATCTTTGGGCAGTTCGCACAACCACTCGGGGGCCTACGGGGGAAACCCCATTTGCTCTTACATATGGATCAGACTTGGATTTAGTCGACGAAAAGCGAGACACGGCTTACCTTTGAATGGTTAACTACAAGCAGCGAACTAAAAGTTACCACGACAAGAAAGTGAAAGCTAGGTCATTCCAAGTAGGATATCATGTGTTGAGGAAGATAGAAGCAACGGGGAGAAGGACCCAGCAGAACAAGCTATCTCCTAACTGGGAATGTCCTTTCATAGTTACTCGAGTTGTCAAAGAAGAGACTTACATGATTGCTCATCCTGATGGTGAAGAGCTGAAGCACCCATGGCACGCAACTCACCTCATCAAGTACTACTTCTAAAGTTCTCATCTATAGCTCAGTTCAAGGCTATTGCAGTTCCTAAGATTGAAATTTTGTCATAGTTCTAGCTTTACATTGATGTAAACGTTTCCCTACTTCAATAAAAATTGCACCTTTGTTCTACCCAACATTGTGTTACACTAACTTCAACAAGCTCGACTCATAGTCAGCTTCGTTTTAACAAGCTCGATTCTTAATCAGCTTCGTTCATTTAAATAAGTCCGACTCTTAGTCGACTTCGTTCTGACAAGCTCGACTCTTAGTCAGCTTCGTTTTAACAAGCTCGATTCTTAATCAGCTTCGTTCATTTAAACAAGTCCGACTCTTAGTCGACTTCGTTCTAACAAACTCGACTCTTAGTCAGTCTGTTCTAACTAGCTCGATTCTCAATCAGCTTTACTCTTTAAAACAAGTCTGATCAAGGGTCGACTGCGTCCTAATGAGCTCGACCCTTGGTCAGCTTTGATAGTCTGAACAGGTTCGACTTATAGTCAATCTCGTTCACAAAAAATTATACAAGTCTGAGGTCGAATAAATCATCAGAGATCAGGTCGACCCTAGACCTAATTTGACTTATTCGTTCCATCATATCTAGCTCGACACCTACATGCTGAAATCAAAAGCATACAATATACGATAAAGGGAAGTCAGCTACGATTAAACATAATTAAGTCTCCCAAAGTGGGCCAAGACTTAAAAGTAAACAGAAAGTTATAAAGTACTATGCCTCCCAAAAAATAGGGCCAAGGCATTCAAGTATTCAAAAAAACCAAAAAACAAAAAGTGTTTGAAACTTGTTCGATTACAATAACCATCAAACTCAAAGTTCATTCTAGGGGAGTGCCTTCCATTTGATCAGTGATGGGTGCTGGAGCTATCTCAATTTGGTCACTAGCGGCAGAGGGCTCACCTAAAACGTCTTTTGGATGATAAACCACCTTCCTTGAATCGCTGATAGTGTAGTTGGGGGTATCCTCTTCAAATGCTGGCTCATCAGGTTCTTCGAGCTCCGCCAAAATAGTTGTGAAATTAACCGACTCAACTGCAGGAGGGACCCAAACTTCAGCTTCTGCTTCCTCGTCGTCCTTGGCAATGTTGGCCATGTCATTGTCATTGTAAGGCACTAAGCTATGGCCTTGACGAGCTGCCGTATTGTAAGGATCCTCTGCAGCCCATTGGGCAAGTTGTTCAATGGAGATATCAAATGCAGGGTCCACTACAATACGACGAGCCATGTGGGCTCGACCAACATCCCAGAACGAGCTAGCTTGCTTGGTGACATAGGTATGGAGCTGTGATGATGTGCCATTCGCGGGAAAATTCGATTTTTCGTTTCTTTGAAAACAAAATAAAACCGGAAAACGGAGTCGCCACGCAATTTTTGTTTTAAGGGCCAAAACTTTGAAAAATGCCCGAGATTAGAGATTTGGGTTCGGAGGTCATGTTACACGCCGGGAAGGACGTTAGTGTGCACCCGGAATGCCTCGTAAAACGAGTCTTCCAAGCTGAAAATCATTTGTGTGTGTGTGTGTGTGTGTGTGTTGGCCAAAATAAGTTGAAACTCAGAAAAGTAAAAATTGGGAATTCTTTATTAGACTTTGGTCAGATCCCATGATTTTTGGTGTGATTTTTGGGTAGAGTTTTGGTGCTCAAAAGATTTTTGGAAGTTGAAGAGCACTTCTGCCAGAATGAAAAAGGCAGTGGACACTTGATTTTGAAATGGATTTAAGGGCTTCAAAAATTCATAATCTGAGAAAACTCAGAGAATGAAAGTTGTTCCAAACACCATAAATAAGATTTCTGTGAAATAATTTTTCATTTTGGAGAAGATTTGAGGACTCAAAACCTTCTGGAAATCTCAGATATGAGATCTGGACTCCCAGAGACTGGTGATCTGACCTTCAAAATAAAATTTGAAAAATGAAGTTTTACTCACGAAAAAAATAAAGTAAAAATATGTCTGGAAATCTATGGATGTTGGATACAAAAAGTGTTTTGTAGTCAACACCAAATTCCAAGTTTATATGTGTCCAAAAATTTAGACCATGGAATGGGGTCTTAGAAAATTGCTACTGGACAGCAACTTCTCAAGAAGGAAAACATGATTTTAAAGGGGGTTTTGCATCCATGCTTGTCCCCATTTCCCTAGGTTTTGATTAATGATCACTTGACATTTTAGTGGTGAATCAACTATATCAAACCATCCTTGGGGTACATTAGGACTAAGCATTTCATTTGCTTGGGAAGGGGAATTTTATCCTTTGAAAATGAGATTTGATGTATGAAAATGATTTTTTAGGGTTTTGAAAATGTGTTTTCTTTGGAAAAAAGTAAGAACACTTTAAAAATAATGTTGATCCTTGTAGAAGATCATCCATGGAGATGAACTTCCATGGTGATCTTCTTGGATCTAAGACAAGAAGATGAATGAACTACATTTTGTAGCTTGAAAATGCATACATGGATGAGAGATTTAGAGTAAGAAGAGGGAGGTTATACCTATCTTCTTTGTGTTTTGGAGCTTTGGCTTTGAATGTAAGAGTGTTTGAGGCTTTGAATATGATAGTGAATGAGTGAGATTTGGGAAGATAATCAAGAGAAAAGAGTGACAATTCAAGGGAATTCTCACTATTTTCTCAAGTATTTTCGCCAAGGTGCAACTGTGGATTGTGTTCTTCTTTCTTTTTTTTTGTTACTGGAGGGCTTAATTTATAGCCCTCTGAAAAATGCAAACATGTCCGCGCGGATGGGATTGTCAGCGTGCACTGTTCATTAATTACAGCTTCAGGCTTTGGACACAAGGAATATTTTTCAAAAAAAATCAAATTAACAGCCAGTTTTTGTTCCAGCAGTTTCTATTTTTGGTTTTTGACTATTTCTTTTGCTTTTTTGATTCCTTTCCTTGGTTTATCCTTAAATAACAATGCCCACTTTGCCCTTGCTTTGTTAGAAATGTTAGGAATGTTAGGAATGTTATAACTTTCGTTAATTTTCTAACGAAAATTCTAACAAGCTCAAATTGGAGCACTTACAGGAGCTCGTCACTTTCTTTGTAAGCTTTGACAGCCTCCTCCTTGGCAGTCTTTACGGCAGCAGCTAGATTCACCCCCCACTGAGCTCGTGCCGTTTCTAGCTCTTCTTGTTTTTTGGCTAATGTAACCTGCACTTCAGCAAGTTGTTGGGTCGCCAGGTCGAGATCATCGGCCATTTTCTTCTTCTCCTCCTTAAGAGCGGCAAGCTCATTGTTAGCTTTTCCCAAGCTCTTCCAAGCCTCCTCCTTGAGCTTAATCTCATTATCCTTGACCAGCTTCAGGGCCTCGTATGAATTGTCTAGGTCAGAGTGGAACTCCTTCAAGTTTTTAAGCTCCTCCTGCAACTTAGCGTTGGCCTCTTTCAATTCCCCCACCTTGATGTTCTCCTCCTCCAGCTTTTTCATCTCTTCATTCTTTTTAGCCAGCATGGACTTGGCTAGCTTCTCCTTCTCCTCAGCAGCCTTCCAATAAGTAGTAGCCAGGTCAATCATGGCAAGAGACTGAAAGGACGAGTATGAGGAAGGTGTTAAATTTGAGAAACAAAATGGAAACTTGGAATAAGCGAGCAAAATAAAGGTAGCAACACAAGAGATTGCAAGGGTTACCTCGGAAGAAGCTAACCCGACCCTAGCTCTGCAGGCTTCTAGAGTTAGAGGTTTCTTAGTAAATTCCATAATCAAATCCTGGTCAGCACCCCTCCTGACCACGGCCTGTCCATACTCCAGCTCAGGGTACTCCCTGGCCAAGCAGTTGATCCTGGTCAAAGGGACCACATCACTTAGCTCGTCAACGCGAGACTGGATCAGCTCGGCATAAGAAACCTGGACGAGAGAAGGCTGGGGGCTCCTTATTTCAGTCTCCACTGGCTCACTGGCATTGACTTGGTCAGATGTCGAGCTCACCTTGGACGGACCAATCTTGATCTTCTTGCTAAGAGGGGCAGCAGCATCTTCATCCTCCTCTTCATCCAGCTCGATTACAGGCGACTTAGCCTTGGAAGCCCTTTTAGATTTGGTTTTGGCTATAGCTTGAGCACGGGTCCTAGTCCTGATGGCCCCCCCAACTGGTTCCACAGCTTGATCAGACACGTCGACCTCAGCAGCGTCGACCTCATCTGTGCCTTGACCAGCCTCTCCAGCTCGGTCCTCCTCCAACTCCTCCAAATTATCCTCCACTGGAATAGAATTGACAGGGTCCACGTCCACTGTCTTCAAAATCTCTTGGCGCTGAACACCCTCCCTCTCTCGGTGTTCCCTGGCATTGGATGCACCACAGCTCCTCTTACTTTTCCTGACGTCGATAGCTCAGACCATATTCGCCTCTTGCTCGGGAGTCAAAACTGCCCCAAAATAAAAGTGAATTAAGAGTCAGGTCGACATATGAAAAGTCTACATACGAGCAAAATGTTCTATGTACGAATTGAGCATACACAAGTAACTAAATCGACGAACGAGTGCCGGAGTACATAAGAGCTAAGAGGCAAACTTGTGAATAAGCAATCTACATGCAAGAACATATGCTAGTTATTAAGTTCTACACGCGAACAGTCAGTTCTGTGTACGAGCAAAACACTAGCATGTCAACAACTATTGGAAGGATCAAAGGACAGTGAATGGTCAAAGTTCTTACCCCCAAAGTGCTCTACCCGCTCCTTACAATGGTTGGCAGTCTTCTTACAAAAATGACACTCTCTCTCGAATCTGAATCGAGCTCCCTCATGGGTGACCCAATCCGGATACCTCTGGCATCTAACTATTGGCACCATAGGCACAACATCTCCCTCGCTGACCATCATGCCAGCTCGGATGTAGTTGTTTTTGTTGGTCCCCAAAGCATCTTAACTTATAGCTCCCCTCTTGGTGAGCTCCATCAACTTCTTACGCAAATCATTGTGCCAAGCTGGCTCCCAGTAATCCTGCTCCCTCACTTCAGTAGTCTCAACTCCGGGTAGAGGGAACTCCCATCCTCTCCTGCTCTCCACCACAAACACATAAGAGTTCCAAGCACTGGCCTTACTAGGGAGATTGGCAAACAACTTTGGAGATTTTGGCTTGGAGGGGGTACTTATCCCATTATATTTATCAAACTTGATACTAAAGAACTCCTTGAACACTCTCATACAGGGTTCATACCCCAAGAACCTACATACCATAATGAAGCAAACCAGTACCCTGCAAGTATTGGCCCCTAGTTGAAGTGGCAGTGCATCGGTGCATTCTAAGAACTCGTTTATGAAGGGGTCTAAGGGTAACCTCAAGCCGGCTTCAAATTGGCCATAGTAGAAAGCCACCCTAGTAGGATCCTCCTCAGAGGTATCCCCAAATTGGTCGAAGAAATCTTTCCTACTATACAAAGTGACGTCAAACTCCTTCCTATCAACCTCACAAAAGTCATACACCATACTCAATCGGGATGGGAGATTCTCGCCTTCCCCGAATGGCCTCGGAGGCACATATCCCCTTTCGTTCTACGCCAGCGCCACGAAGCTTCGAAAGCATCGACTATGCGTGGGCTGGATGAGGTAGAGGCATTAGCATCACCTTGAATCTCCATATCTGTACAAGAAGAAGGGGAAACAGGGGAATCAGTTCTATGCAAGGTTTCATGGGACTTGGTAGACACACTAAGGGGCGACCTAGATTCCCCCTGAAAGCTAATCCTGTTCCTAAGGAAAGAAGGTTTATCTGAGTCCTGGACATAAAACACAGATAGATGGTCAAGAAGCTCATGGAAAAGATGAAAAGACTCCACTCTTGGGTCATTTGTCTCTAAGGTACCCAACTTCTCACCCACAGGCAAAGCTAATTCAGCAAAATGCAAGCCCTAACGGGTCAAAATTGAAGTACATTCCTCCATAGTCATCTCCCTCCACTCTCCATTCAAGTGTTTATAAACCCTACGGTTGACATTACAGTATCCATACCAAGCCCCAGGTTCGGTACTAAAGGTCCTAGCCATGGCGAAATTGAATTACGGAAATAAAACCCTAATATTGAGAGGCAAGAGGAATACCTTAAATTAGCTCGAGTGAAGAAGGATTACAGACGGAGATGAAAGCTTTGATTTATCCGATTGCCTTTTTCGCTATGTTCGCCGGAATTCAAGAAATCGGAGACAGCAAAAGTTGTAAATGGAGAAGGACTCTTGAATTTATATCTTCCTGAATTCGAAAGGGCAAAGGAAAATTCAAAATTTATTTTCCTAATTAATGGTGGAATCAGTTTCCAAGGCGGACTCCCAAACGTCAAAACAGTAATCATTGCAGAAAAACGGCGCTCCTTTAGATCTGACCGTTCGTCGCCAAACGATCCAGATTGTGACATGTCATCTTGGTCGACTAAAGTATCAGTACAAGTAGCGACCTTCGAGTCAACAATTCTCATCAAAAAATTTCCTTAACTTCCTAGTCGACAAAGTCAACTCGAAAGTTGGGGGCCACTGAACATACCAAAAGTGTCGAGATGGGCCAAGCAAATAAAGCCCAATCCTCAAAGCAACTATTGTCTCAGCATATCCAGTGGGCTAGGCCCAATCAGTACATGGCCCAAAGCCCATCTCATGTATCAGTCGACTAAGTTCATTGTCCGACCTGCCAGGTCCCGACCTAACTTAGTTCGGCCTAATGATCCAAACTCTAATACGGGTACGATCCACACTCTACCCTGGCGGGTCGACCATTTGCCATATGGCGACCTCGACCTAATCAACAAGCGTCGAGCTAACTGATGTGGACGCACTGGGTTCAGTCTTTCCATAACCGCATCCCTATAAATCAGGGACCGTTACAGGCACGTTCACATTTCTAATAACTGCCGCTAAAATCTCGGATCTCATATAGCACCACCAAATATACAACGGTCATTACCTATAAATATTTCATCACTACCAACGGTGCAAAGGTAACTGCTATTTTGTTGTCAGAATTTTATTATTCAGTACATTTTAGCTCTCCAATCATCAAATACTTACTCTCACGCTCGAGGGTCTAAGCCGGAGACACATTCGGCTAGTCGTGGGTTCCGATTTCAGGTCAAGGAGCCAGGTGATCAGTCCTGCCACATGGAAAAAGATTGATAAGCAATTTTCTTGCGGCATCAATGATTATGAACAGTTCGATAACAATCGTTATTTCCTTTCCATTTCTCATATAAAAAAAAAAAAAACTATAATTCTAACTCACATTTTAGTTTTGCCAATATTTTTATCAAAAGTTGAGCTCATGGCCAATTTGTATCTAGCTCGAGCTAGAAACTAGAAAGTCTTTTTGGTAGGGAACTGTAATTTGATTATGTGCTTAAAGAACCGTTTGCAGGTAATCGATGAACACCGTGGGTGTGCAAGAAAAATCAAAAAAATCTAAAAGATTGAACCGAAAAAGATTGAAACTGAGGCTCCGTTTGTTTAGCGTAAAACATTTTTCGGAAAATGATTTTCGGCAAAATGTTTTTCGAAAAATGAAAATGTTTTCCGAAAAATAAAATAAAAATGAAGTTTTTTCTATTTTCTGGTGCGAAACAAACACCGAAAAATGAGGAAAATATTTTTCGGAAAACATTTTCCCCCAAACAAATGGAGCCTGAGGTTACTACTAGTGCACGGTACTTGATTTTAAAAAATCTAGAGTTTTAAATTTGGGGTTTGTATAGTAGGGAGGGTCAAACCGGACCGAAACCGGATCGGAACCGAACCGGAAAAGTCCGGAATCGGAGCAAATCGGGGAGAAAATCGGAACCGGACGGACCGGAACCGGGGTTAGGCCGGGCCGGTTAAGGGTTACAAAAATGCCAAACCGAACCGGAACCGGAACAGTGAACAGGACGAAATTTTCATGTTTTCCAAAGAACCGGATCGGAAAAGCCCGAAACCGGAGCAAACAGGAGGAAAAACCGAAATCGAACGGACCGAAACCGGGGTTAGGCCGGACCGATTAATGATTACCATTTAACCAAATCAAAACACACAATTTTCAGTCCGAAACCGAAACCGAACCGATTTTGGCCATCCCTATTGTATAGTGCTGAAATATTGGACCTATAAATCAAACGACGTTTTGTGTGGGGTCCTACTATTTGCACAATTTTTTTTATTAAAATAATGTGCAAACAACCTAGAAGTAATAAACATTATCTTTTTAATCATGAAAAGCTTGTTATCCAAATCCCAATCCTACTCTCCTACTCTAGTTCTCCTACTCCTCAAATAGAATGATAGGAGTAATAATTATAGTGTCTCCCTTCCCTTAATTAATGTTTACATTTTTCTCTAATTTAAAATTAATGTTGTTTTAGCATTTTTGATATAAAAAATAAAAAAACAATTATTATATTTTCTTTGTTTCAAAATAAATATTGTCTTTGAACTTTGATTAAAAAGTTAATTTGAGTATCTTAATAATATTCTAAAAATTGTTATTGATACAAGAATAGAAACGTTATTCATTACTATTTTTAAATTTTCATCAAGATAAATAATTTATTATTAAAGTTGGTTAAAGTTCAACTTCATTGATCAAGTGCGATATATATTCTGATAAAAATAATTAAATATATTTTTATTAATTGCTCTCATCTATATTGTATCTCACAATTGTTATGGCCAGATTTTTCACATGTCGACATCATGAATCGTTCCTGCATGGCGAGATCCTGATTTCCTGTAAGTTACGCATAAATTATTTTTATGTTTTATTAACCACTCTTTATTTACAGCTATTATGGAGATATTTTCGGGATCACTATTATCAGCACGTGAACTTCTTCCATCCACGCTAAGGAGACCAAGTCAAGAGACGTTGGTTGAAAAGATAAGGGATAAGGCCGAGATTATAGGGATTTTGTTATTTTTCTTGTTAGGCTTTACTATTAATAGGGTAGGGAGACTCACAAACACACACGTTCTCGTACACACATTCTCACACGCACACTGAACACACTCTCATTGTAATCTCCATTGCTCTCCATTATCATGTAACCGAGTAACACTTAGTGGATTTTTGGTAAGGAAGGTGACCTAACCTCCCGAGGTTTTATGCCGGCGAGATCATTTGACTCAAGGGCTTTCCTCGTTATATCGTTGTGTCCTTGATTGTGTTTCTTCATTTTAGCATCCATTTACATCAAATTCCATAGCTCCCTCCTTCAGATATATAATCCATACACTACTTAGTTAAGATTCTACATTGATTGTTTTTTCTATCAAAACAACAATTAAAAAAATTAGTAAATTGAAAAAAATATCAATAAAATAGTAAAAAAGTAATTTGAATATATTTTTTTCCTAAAAACGATAATTATTTTGAATTAAAGATTTAATCAATAAATGATGAATATTTTTAAATTAGACTACTAATATAGGGGTGAGTGGTCTAATTCTGATAACCTATATATTATGGTTATTTTAATTATTATTATATTTTAACTTATTATTTATTTTTAGTTAATTTCAACATATTAAGGATTTTATAATATAAATATATATTTAAATAAATTTGCTATACTAATATTAAAAAGTAGAGAAAATAAGAGATTAACTAATTATAATATTCAAAATATGTATAAAATAAGTTAATTTATATCATACCTTCAATTAATCAAATACCAAAAAATCAATAGTATAATAAGTATAAAATAAGTTAATTTATTCATAAGAAGTGACTCAATGATAGAGATAAATGTCACAATGTATAAGATCTTGGGTTTGATTAGAACCGTCAAGTTGGGACGGTCCCATCGGGATGTTCCGTCCCACCATACAAATGGGACGGGACGGGGCGAAATATTTTAGTCATATCCCGTTTCGTTCCGTCTAGTCCCGTTTTCGTCGCGGGACAACATAGTGCGGTCCCGCCCATCCCGTCTCGTCCCGCATTGAAATAAAAAACAACTTTTCGTTCAAACAAAAAAAATATGAACTATTTTTTTATTTCTTCAAAAAATAGTAAAATTTAATAATAAAATTGAAAAATAGTGAGGGGGATCAAATTTTACATAAAAAAAAATTAATTTTTTTACACTATTAAAAACAATAAAATTTAAAGCAAATACATCAAGCCTATTTTTTCATTGCCGTGAGTTTAAATTTTCACAAATTAATGTTTCATATTGTATTGAGTGGCTATTTTGTTTTTAATGATACCAAATATATTTTCTTAATATGTGTATCAAATAATTTGATCACTTAGTTTAGACTAGACTTAGTATAGAAAGGCAACAAAAATAAATACTCATATTATTTGTTCGTTTTAGTTTAATTGTTTGAATATAAAATGAAGGAATAGTTCTTAATTTTTCATATTTACTAAATAATGTTTAATTCTGAAGTTTCTTAAAGATAATGTCAACTTTACGATTAATGTCTACTTTTTTTAAGAAAAATATTATTAACTAAATATAGTTCTTAATTATTTTAATATTATTAACTAAATAATGTCAACTTTACGATTTAACTTTGTACAAAACATAGTAAACATTTGGGGATAATAATAAATGGCTTTAAAAATATGAATTCCAAGGGTCAAAAACGAAAATAAATTTCCAGGGTCTGTTGATTTTTCCAGGGGTAAAAAATATGAATTCCAATAAATTTCAAGGGTCAAAATGAAAATAAATACTACATGGGATTGTGTATAAAATCTCAAAAATTGAAAAAGCATACTCCCTCCGTCCCATAATACTTGACACACATTTCTATTTTGGGCGTCCCACTGATAAGTCACACTTCCTAAAATGGCAAAGAATCTTTACTATTCCCTCCACTCATTCTCTCTCCTACATTATTTTAATACTCACAACACCATTATAATTTACTATTCTCTCCACTCATTCTCTCTCCTACTTAACTATCTACACTCACAACACATCAACCTTTTTACTTTTTCCTTAATTCCCGTGCGGAACAGTAACTGTGTCAAGTATTACGGGACGGAGGGAGTATTAAATACACCATCTGTCCTTAAAGACCGTACCCAATATTGACTTTGTACATTATTGAATCACTTTAATCTAGGAAACATTGTGCAAATAGAATTTTTATTGTGTAAATAGTGTAATCCTGCACGTGTCGTCCATCTGAGCGCCCAAGTCTCCGGTAGTTAAAGCTATATCTTCCTGAAGGAACGATTAATCAGCGTTTTCTCAACGCTCTTTAGTTCAAAATGGATTTCCCGTACGGCAACTCCCACCCACCGCACCACCACCACCACCGCCGGGACGATGACAGGGAAGATGACTACCCTCCACCACCGTCCCACCCATATCCACCGCCACCTTCCTACTACGGAAACAATGAACAATTTCCTCCACCACCACCCCAAGTTTCTCACGTCTACCACAGCTCCCACTCCGGCGGAGAAGCACCACCCCCTCCTAATTTCAATCCAAACTACTTCTCTCCGCCGCCGCCATCGCACAATTACAACCAGTATCCGCCACCACCGGCACATGATTTCGACAACTACTCTTATCCACCGCCTCCGCCGAACAACTATTCCGACTATCCACCTCCGCCGAACAACTATCCCGACTACCCACCTCCGCCGAACAACTATTCCGACTACCCACCTCCGCCTCAAGGTCCGCAGACCACAGTACAACATATTTCTCATGAGAACGGGAGCGATCATCATAGATTTAGACCACATATGCCTTCGTTTGTTCATCATCACTCCCACCATCAAGGATCTGAAATTCCCAATTCAAAACCACCTGTTAGGATTTTCACCAAAGCGAGGACTGATTTCTCACTCACTATCCGTAATGGCAAGGTCATTCTTACGCCTTCTGATCCATCCAATCCATTCCAAGTACGTTAGTTTCCTTTTATTAATCAATGGAAAATTGAGTGTTTATAATTCTCAATTTGGTAGTTTAATTGATGTAACCCTAGTTCTTTGGGTTTGTTTGGTAGCTCAATTCCGAACCGCGCAATTGGAATTGGAAGAACAATTTGAATTCTGGGAATTAATTCTCTTTTTACACAATCCAAGCCTTGGAATTGAGTTCCAAACATATTGGATTCTTCTCTGATTATGACTGGTGATTTTTGTTGTAGCACTGGATCAAAGATGAGAAGTATAGTACAAAAGTAAAGGATGAACAAGGGTATCCCAGCTTTGCTCTGATTAATAAGGCAACCAGAGAAGCTATTAAGCACTCTATTGGTGCCACCCATCCTGTATGTTCATCTCTACCTTTGTTGATTACTTAATCCCTTTTTATAAAAGAATTTGTAGTTATATCCTTTTTGTTTTCCGCTAATCATCAGCATGTATTCTCACCACTTCACTTTTCACTTTATGAGTCATCTTAATTATGAGTAATGCTACGAGCACAAAAAGAAGTCACAAAGCTATGTCTAAAAAAACCGTTGTTAGTTCTTGAATTGGCTATAGTGTTTGTAGACCCCATCACTATTTGAGTAGACAACGAATCAAGAACTATTTTGTTACTATAATTTACTGCCTTCTTTTGTGCCGGTAGCATTGCTCCTAAATATATTTGGGTAAAGCTTTACGTAAATTCATTTATAATGGCAAGAGTAATGATTGGGGGATAATGCTTTAATCTTACTTTTAACTTTTATGTTTTGCATGGGTTACCATCGATTTAAATCAGGAATAGTACATTTATCGGTACTCCCATAGTTAGGACTAAAGTGTTCAAAGTTGTGTCATACAAATGGTGAAAGATGATTATGTTTCGATAAGATGTGGAGAAGAAGGAAAAGGGAAGGATGACCAGTGTTTATCAATCCCCATTGTATGATGAAAGAAAGATTAAGCATTAGTGGGGACAAACTTAAAAAGCTAGAAAGGTACACCCTCCAAGCTTGGAGTTCATTTACTAGTGCCCCTAGAGTTATGTGTGCGAATTAAACTTCTACTAGCCATCTGCACAAGGAATAACTAAAGGAGAAAAATGGGAGAACTCTATGGAACTGTGTTAGTCCCTCTGTCCCTAAATGAATTTCCATTTTCAAGAAACTTTTGTTCCAAAATGAATGTCATTTTTTGAAATAACTGTCGCTAGATATTTTTGTACCAATTTTTTTTGACTAGTTACTTTATACTTGCAAAAACTAAAGGTTTGAAAAGTGGAAAACAAGAATAGTTATGCATCTTTGCCATTTAATAGTACAAAAAGTAAACATTTCCAGAATGTCCCCTAAATGAAATTTGGACATTCATTTAAGGACGGGGAGAGTACTATTCTTATAACTTGGTTCGTCTAGTCCAAGTGAAATTCCAGAGTTCAGCAAGAGTATAACTATTAACCTGTTGTGGGATCGTGTGGTCCTTTTTATATATTTATATTATATGGGATTAAGTGGGGGTTGTTTCAGAGACTAGCATTGGCTGATCTGGTTAGAGATTGGCAGGCTGCTATTGATCTTTTAAGTCTTGGTCATTTGTTCATTTTGTCTTTTGTGGTCTGTTTACATGCATCTGCATCAGTGGATTTCTAGTCTACTTCTGCTTACTAAATTTTTCTTTTTTTATCAGCAAAAAAAAATGAAAAATCTCTGGCAAACCCAATTTCTAGTGAAATAAGCTGATAAAAAGAAAAAGTGTTTTTTCTTCCATGCAGCACGCGTGTCTTTTATCTTTGTTTTGACTTTGACCCATGTACAAGATTCTTAATGCGTGAATTTGGTAAGATGGTGAGGATGACCTTACTGATTGAGGAGGAGAGGTTATGAAGAAAATGAAGTGAATTGCTTGTATAGAGAAGGTCATATAAAAACTGGCTTTCCTTTCTCAATGGTTAAATAAGAACAAAAATTGACACCAGGACTGGTTAACATGGAAAGACGTCACGCAGTTTCATCTGCATTGGTGCTTAGCTTAAAAAAAAACAGAGAAGGAAACTCAAAGAAAAAGAGGCAGTCATAGCTAAGTACCCTTACGGCTAAACTAGAGTTATTCTGAACTTCAGGATTCTTTGACCGAGTGGCACATTGTGAAATATTAGTTAATTATTGCAGTGTACTTCATTGGAATACTTGCATAGGTTCACTGTTATACTGGCATGAAGTTGTTTCCGTCTGGCTCAAACAGAAAGTTGGGCTGGTTTATTCACAAGAATCCCCATCAACTGAGCCACTACATCTAGAAGTTTAGATAATGATGATCATGCCCGTTATCATGCACTAAGGCTCATATATAGGGTTCATGGACCAAATTATATATAAAGTTTGATAGTAATGTGATTGCTTTATAGAAATTCATTTGTCCATCTCTCAAGCCTTAATATTTTGAGATTAATGTTCTCACTAACTTGTCTTTGTCTAGCATTGGACAAACTGGTAATTAATCTTTATAGCATATAACAGGCAGCGGGGTTTTAAATTGCAGGCGTTCCACTAGGAACCGGAGTTTGACACTAGTGGATGAGTGATTACCTTTTCTTATTTTTGTTTTCCTTTTCCTTTATGCTGCATGTCAAAGTGAAGCAGTCTCACGATACAGAGTTAATTTTGAGCTCTTTTATACTTTCTCCGTCCCATTGTGATAGTCCCATTCGACTATTTAAATATTTTAATAACTAATTTTCATTTACCTTTATGAGGTTCACTTATTACTCCATTACTCCCCCTTTTTCCCTGGTTGTCTCCCATGCTCTTCTCTTTCCCTCTTCTATCTTGGTTGGCAATTTTGAAAGTTCAATGACATTATAACAATTTTGGAAATGAGACTATCTCCTTGGTACATACAAAAATGGCAAATGGGAACATCTTTATGGGACGGAGATAGTATATTTTAGTAGGCGTGAAGTATATGAACGGGTTTTATCTTTTCTTGTGCTGAAATGCGTTGCAAAATTTTAAACTTGATTATATGTACCCTTTGTTATTCTCTTACAGGTGCAGCTAATTCCGTATAAACCTGGTGTACTTGATGAGTCAGTTTTGTGGACTATGAGCAAGGATTTGGGTGATGGTTATAGGACAGTAAGGATGGTTAATAACATTCGCTTGAATATGGATGCATGGAATGGTGATGAAAACCATGGGGGTGTTCATGATGGTACTACCATTGCTCTCTGGGAATGGAAGAAAGGTGACAATCAACGATGGAGCATGGTTCCCTACTGTAAGTAACCAAAGTTTGTGTAATAGATTTCTTTAGCCCCCCCCCCCCTCTTTATCTCTATCTCTCTCTCTCTCTAAGTAATTGTTTTGTGCAGGATATCTGATGGAGTTCCCATGTCCAGAAGTAGAAGCAATATTGTGCATGTTGCTTAATTCTCTGTTTTCTCTGTGGCTATTGTGTTTTTCAGGCACAGTATGTGTGATAAGTCTCGACTTGAAGCCTTTTATTTTGTATTATCAGTGAACATGTATTAAAACTATGTTATTCATTGTCTAAATAATGTAAATAAACTGAAGAATACCTTCGTCCTTTTTTCTTAAGGAACGCACCTCCGTTTCTAGGATCAACGGAAAAAATGGCGATTCACTTTTAGGACGGATCATGGGTGCCTGGGTGGGTGGAGTAAAATTGTGTAAGTGGAAAAATTGTAGAAGGAAGAGAGTGACGAAAAAGAAGAAGAAAGCTCTGTATAGCAAGTTTAGGAAGATTGAGGACCAAATGGCTATTAAGAACATGTACATAGAGCATAGAGCTGTCAAAATCGAGTCCGGCCCGTAGGCCCGGTTCAGCCCACCCGGCTTTTTAAGGGCCTGGGCCTCAAATTAGAAGACCCGAAAAAATCGGGCCTCTTTGGTCCGGCCCGGTAGGCTTGTGGGCTCATGCGGCCCGAACATGAAAAGCCCGACCCGACCCGACCGGATGAAACAGTTGACAACACACTAAAAAATGAACATTTCTGAATTGGTTCCGTGCAAACCAGATCCTCTTTCCATGTGAATAATGTTTCCACAAAGATTCTCAGAAGAATCAGTAAGCAAAACATTTCTGAATTGTAAAGCAGTCATGCTTCCACAAATGATAAGGATTTCCCACGTTGATCTTATGTGACAAAAGGTTATTTATTTATACGAGAGACTCGACTCACAATACAATAAATTAACTCATCATTTTATACCCCACCATTTTTAGATTTTTTTTTTTTATGAATTTTGGTGTAAAAAAAATTAAAAAAAAATAATTTATTATAAAATAATTGAGGTAAAAAAAATCGGATAAAAAAAAAAGAAATTCAACAAGCCAATAGCCTACCAAGTGTCCCAATAAAAAAAAAGGATTTCCGTCTGCAACAACGCGTCTCTGTCGGCGCGTGTACTGCACACGCCTTGTCGGCCCAATGAATAGACGCCACGTGGATTATCAGCCGCCCCCTCTCTTTTTATCAACATGTAAAATTACAAAGGCCCAATTTAACAACTCCCCATTCAACCCCCTTTCCATCATCGGATTCAACATCCTCAAAAAATTTATAACACCCAAAAAAAAAAAACCATCATTGTAGATGGTCTAAGACTTGTGCTAAAAGTATTAATCAAAGAAGTAGTGACTTTTGACGCATTCCTATTCGTCAGTAGTTGTTGCTGGAAAGGCAGCAAAGCAAATGAGTTGAGTATCAGTTTCCCTTTATTATAATGGAGCTGAATTACCTTATAAATTAAAGCATTCAGCAGTAGACTTTTCTGACAATTTGTTGATCACTAAGCATCTCGGTTTAATATTGTTATTTTGACTTTGCACGAAATTAAAAAAAAGTAAATATTGTGAGGGTGAAAAATAGTAAAGTATGAAAAAGAAAGTTGAAAAGAAATAGCAAGTGAGCTGTTATTGTGAGAATAATAAGTGAGTCTCATTGTACATTTTAAAAAATAAAACAACTAATAACCTTTAACCGGAACAAACTAAAAAAGAAATTAAAAACTTTAAACCTCCGTCTAACCAGGACAGGACGGAGGGAATATATATACTCCATCCGCCCCAATAAAAGCTTTACTAATTACCCAAAAGGGCGTCCCGTTAGAAGCTTCATTTTTTCTTTTTTGACAAAGAATCTTTACTATTTCCTCCACTCATTCTCTCTCCTAATTCACTATTACACTCACAACACTTTTCAAATTTACTATTTCCTCCACTAATTCTCTCTTCTATTTTCAAATTACACTCACAACATTTTTTCTTCCCACTTACTTTCTTAATTTGCATGCCGAACCTTTTGATGAAGCATTTACTGGGACGGAGGGAGAGTATATATGTGTGTGTCAATTGAGAATCAACATGTAAGTAAGATAATAAATACTCCCTCCGTCCCCCGTCATTGTAAACCATTTTTTCGGGCACAATAATTAAGAAATATTATTAAGATAATGAAAATATGTGGTAGGAAATGAAAAGAGAGAATGGGTGGAGTTAATAGTAGGTTGGTTGAATAAATTGTATGGTGGAAAATGAAGAGGGAGAATGAGTGGGTGGGGTAGGGTGAATATAAAATAATAAATTTTTTTCCATTTTGAATAGTTTGCATTCACGTAGAACGAATCAAAATGGAAATAAGTTTGCATTCACGTGGAAAGGAGAGAGTATTCCTTAAAGAAGTTTAACAAACTAACTACAAAACTTATTATAGGAGTATCATATCATTCTAAAAAAAAAAAAAAAAAAATTTTGAATGACGTATAGCGCTACAGACTGCAGTAAATTCACTAACGAGCGTGAATCTGTCTTCATATATATGTACATTAGTAAAAGCCCGTGTCCAGAGGACACGTGGTATTTTTTTAATTAAAAGTGAGGGCAAAATGGAAAAGAGACAATTTAGTGTGGTAAAATGGAAAAAAAAAATTGGCACTATTCATACAACTATTCATCCCACTTCCCTCATTTATACTATAGATCTCTAACAAATCTCGATTCTTAATGTTTCAACCGTTTGGGTGGTTCCGAATCTAACTTAAACCTTTTCAGGAATTACATATACTCCCTCCGTCCCGCTACAAATTGCACATTTTTCTCATTGGGCGTCCCATTACAAATTGCACATTTTCTAAAATGGCAAAGAATCTTTAATATTCCCTCCACTCATTCTCTCTCCTACATTATTTTAATTCTCACAACACCATTATAATTTACTATTCCCTCCACTCATTCTCTCACCTATTTTATTTTTACACTCACAACATTTATATCATTATTTTTTCCTTAATCCCCGCAAGAAAAGAATCGCATGCGTTTGCGGGACGGAGGGAGTAGATGAGAAGGTGATGATGCAATGCAAGGACAACAAATGCAATATTATATTACATATAGATATACACCCCCCTCTTTTTCAAACAGATAGATGTATTAACACAGCAACACCCAACAACAACAATAAACAAACAAACAAACAAACTAGTGTGTGTGTGTGTGTGTGTTGGAGTAATATTTTACTACCAAAACAAAATTCCTCTAGCCAAAGTCAAGAAAAAAAGGCCAGGAAGAAAAGGAGATGAGGCTTCCAATGGAAGTGTCTTGTACCCCACGTCTCCTCTCTATTTAAGCCTCTTGCTTGCCTTCTTTCCCCTCTTCTTAATTTGCCTGTTCATAGAAATTGTTCATATATTTTCTTTATTTACTTTGTAGTTAGTTACTAACAATATTGATTGAAATAAATCATAGTCATATAGATATACATATATATTACATACATGGCGTTTGGGGCTCCGGCGAACGTGGCGGTGGTGAATACTTTGAAAGGAGATGGTGATGATCATGATCATGATCCTGCTGTTCTTGATCAATATTATCATGATTTGGTAAATCTTCCACCGGGGTTTAGGTTTCATCCCACTGATGAGGAGATTGTTACTCATTATCTTACCCCAAAAGTCATCAACCCCGGATTCACCGCTAGTGCCATCGGACAAGCTGATCTTAACAAAAGTGAACCTTGGGATCTACCTCGTAAGCTAGCTCCCTAGTCCGCCTGAATTTTCCTTCTTTTATTGTTGCAGACTCACATACACGTATAGATATATCTATCTATACGTGTATGTGAGGAGTGCATAGAGCTAGTTTCTTGGACCTGTCGGGTTGACAGCTCCAAAAAACTAGACATGTGCCTCCTTATGTGTGTATATATATATATATGTGTGTGATCATATATGTATTTTTCATATGCATATATGTTATGGATATTGATCTGTAATATGATGCATGTATTGTGCAGAGAAAGCGAAAATGGGTGAGAAGGAATGGTTCTTCTTTTGTCAGAGAGATAGAAAGTATCCGACAGGGATGAGAACTAACCGGGCAACAGATTCAGGATATTGGAAGGCCACCGGAAAGGACAAAGAGATTTACGACAAGCATAGAGGCGGTGACCTCGTTGGGATGAAAAAGACCCTTGTTTTCTACAAGGGAAGAGCTCCTAAAGGAGAGAAAACCAATTGGGTCATGCACGAATTCAGACTCGAAGGCAAATTCTCCTATTACAACTTCCCTAGTTCTACCAAGGTTTGTTAGCCTATTAATAACTGTGACCATGATTTTGTTTACGAGTATATATTAATAACTGTCACCGATGATTTTGTGATTATATCTCTGCGAGTATATATATTTTGTGCCCGTATTATTATTAACCTTAAAATTTACTTGCGTAATCACAGGATGAATGGGTTGTGTGCAGAATCGTCGACAAGAACAGTACAACCGGAGGTATTAATCAGAGGCCGCTAAGTAGTCCTTCTTCCCTGCCACCTCTCGTGGCAGCTGATTATGACGATAAATCAGCTGCACAATCAAGCTTTATAAGTAACAATATCAACTATGATATTGGCAAAAACGAAGAAATAAAGATCAAGGGTAAATTCATAGGAGAATTTACTGACGGAAATGGCTTGAGCAGTCGATACAATGCATTTCAAATGCCAGCTTACAATTATAATTTCAATACAAACGCGTACACCTACCAAGGTGATCCGAGCAGCTTTCAAATAGGTGCAAGTTCTAGAGGAGATGACCGAATTACCCACGACGTGGAGGGGTTCATTGGGAGGTTCAAAGTGGAGCAATATATGTCGTCTCCGCGCTATAATCAATCTATAAGCCATTCACAAGACACTGGTCTCAGCTCTGGTCATGATATGAACACGGAAATAACATCTTCTTCCATGGCTACTTCAAAGCAAGATATTACAAGTCATGATCCTTTGGTTCGGACTCCTTCACTATCAGATTTTGATTCTTTCTGGGAATCTTAGCTATGATATACATAATGTCGACATACTGATTTACAATGATGATCCGTACGCCTTAATTTGTTCGTTGTTATTAATTCAACACATCTCAAGGTTAGGACTTGAAAGATTTGCAGATAGGACTGTAACCACTTGTGCGGTCACTTGTGCGTACAGTTGTGCACAAAAGTGTCATCACAACTGTCTAGGATATTATTTTTAGATAGATTGCTGATTGATAGGTTCATGAAATCATCATTTATTTGTATAGTTCTGTATATAGTTCTTAGGATTGTATATATTTCCAGATAGATTGCTAACACATTGTATTTATATCGATTATAAAAATTGTTAATGATTTATCAATAACAATTTTTAGAATTTCAATAAAATGATTAGATTTGCGTTTATATTTGGATCAAAGTTAACTTATATGAACCAAAAGTGCTCTTTCATCAGACGGAACGGAGGAAGTAGTTGTTAATAAATAATAAGATTACTTGAGGAGTAATTGGATTTAGTTTAAGACGAGACGTACAAGTTAATATTCCTGCACCTGATAGGAACTGCCTGAAATTGAGGTGGGTTCTTTCTCCGGCTCCTCCGCATTCGCATACGGAATATTCCCCGGCCCGGAGGGAGGGAGGAAGAGGGAATCAATAGCGGGCGGGACACGTTTTTGGGCACCTTGTACAAGATGACAACCAACTCCTCTTCTTCTATTTTTTTATCCTTTCTTCCGGGCCCACCACCTCAGGCATTAGCTTGTAAAAAATTGCTACTCTCTTCATTCCTAAACGAACGAGTGTCAAAAAAGAAAATTTCAAATTTACTTACTATAAAGAAACATCTTCCAAGATTTTCTAAGTTACTTGTTGTTATCTTTCTAGATTATTCTTGTATACTCCCTCCGTCCCGCTAATATTAGCACACTTTCCTTTTTGGGCGTCCCGCTAATATCCGCACACTCCCAAAAAAGAAACTTTATATTAATAAAATATTCACCCAACCCCACTCATTCTCTCTCCTACATTATTTTAATACTCACAACACCATTATAATTTATTACACCCTCCACTCATTCTCTCTCCACTCATTCTTTTACACTCACAACATTTTATTAAAATATCATATTTCTTAATTCCCGCGCAAACAGTGTTTGTGATAATACTAATGGGACGGAGGGAGTATATTTTATTGTATTTAGAATAGAAAATTCAATATTGTATTTAGATTAGAAAACTCGATATTGTATAGAATAAGACTTTCTATCTCTTGTATTAGCTATATATTTACAAGTTGTGAATAAAGAAAATTAGTTTTCTCAATCTCATATGGTATCAGAGCAAGAATGATCAAAAATCCCTAGACACCCATAAAACTCTAGCAATGGCAGGCTCCTCCTCCTCCATCCCAAACGCCACCGAACCCGATCAACCCCTCTTCTTGGTTAACCTATCCTACTGTCGTACCCTCACCCCCTCACCTACCTTATATGGGCATCTCAAATAACATCCATCCTCTTCGGCCTCGATCTCCTAAAGTTTGTCGATGGCACCCACCCTAAACCCGAGGATAACACCACCATCACCAACCCAGCCGTCGCTGAATCTGACGACGAGTCTGCCAAACCTGCCACCACCACATCTGTTCCTAACCCTGCCGCCATAACATAGTGTCGCCAAGATCGCCTTATCCTTGGGGCTCTCATCGATACTCTAGACCCCACCGTTGCTCCCCTTGTTCATCAAGCCGCCACATCCCATGAAGCTTGGACCACCCTCAAAACCGCCTATGCCAACCCCTCCCGTGGTCATATCCTTCAAATCAAAGACAATCTTGCCAACATCACCAAAAGCCAACGTACTCTCCATCTCGGATTACATGAACGTTATCAAACCCTATACCGACAAGCTCGCCATTCTTGGCAAACCCATGAATCCCGAAGACATAATCTACACAATCCTAAAAGGTTTGGACTATAAAACTTTTAAACCCATTATCGACTCAACTCGTGCCCATGATAACCCTATCTCCTTTGAAGCCCTACATGAAAAGCTCATCCAACACGAACTCACCCTCAAACAAATCACCTCTTCTAACCCCCTTCCCACCACCGTCTTCACCGCCCAAGCTCGCCCACCCCCCAACCGCAACACCTACCGTACCACAAACCCCTCCCTCTCCTCTGGCTCGAATTCCATACCCCTCCCTTTTAAGGGAAAGTGCCAATACTGTCGCAACATCGGTCATGTCATCTCTCAATGTCGACAATTTAAACGCGACTACCCCACTGTAAACTTCCCCCTACCCCCTCGCCAAAATCGAAACCCTAACCCTAATCCCCAAGCCCACACTGTCGCCTTTCACAACCCCCCTCCCCCTCCTTCATGTCTCATCGACAGTGGTGCAACCAACCACATCACCAATGACCTCTCCAACCTTGCCCTACATACACCCTACAATGACAATGACGACATCATTATCGGAGACAGTTCCCCCTTCCTATATCTCACATAGGTTCATTCTCTCTTTCCACACCCTCTTCCCCCTTATTTTTAATAGTGTCTTACATGTTCCTCTTATCACTCGAAATATTCTCTCTGCGTCTCAACTCTGTCGTGACAATAATGCTATCATTGAATTCTCACACTCTTCTTTTCTCATTAAGGACAAAGCAACGAGTCAAACTCTTCTCCATGGAACCGTTGAGGATGGCGTCTACATTTGGCACCCTCCGCCCATTCAAGCTCATTCCAGCATTATTTCTTCGCAGTTGTGGCATCATAGATTAGGACATCCCGCCCCCTATCCTTAGTTTATTACGTAGCAAGTTTCATTTATCTATTTCTTCCAGTTTATCTTCGTGTAATTCCTGTTTTATCAATAAAAGTCACAAACTGTCTTTTGCATCTTCTTCTCTTATTTCACATGCTCCACTTGATCTCATCTTTTTTGATGTATGGACCTCTCCCTTTCATTCTCTCGATCAATTTAAATACTATGTCATTTTTGTCGACCACTATACCAAATACATTTGGTTTTACCCCCTAAAATACAAATCTGACACTTACAACACCTTTTTTCGCTTCAAGACACTAGTCAAAAAATATTTCCAACGTCCCATCATTCAGATCTACTCTAACAACGGGGGTGAATACCTCAAACTCACACTCTAGCTCAAAATGGCATCACCCACCTTACCACCCCACCTCACACTCCTGAACACAATGGGTATGTCGAACGTCGTCACCGCCACATTGTTGAAACATATCTCACCATCCTTTGTCATGCCAACCTACCCCTTACCTTTTGGCCCTATGTCTTCACCACTGCTACCTACCTAATAAACAGAATGCCTACTCCTACCCTTAACAATGATTCTCCCTATCTTTGCCTATTTCGCTCCCCTCCAAACTACACCAAATTACGTAGCTTTGGATGTCTCTGTTATCCCTGGCTTCGCCCATATACTCCCCACAAGTTAGCCCCAAAGTATATTCCTTGCATCTTTGTTGGCTACTCACCTATGTAAAATGTGTATTACTGCCTTGACCCCACCTCTCATCGGGTCTACACCTCTCGTCACATCCGTTTTGTTGAAACCATATTTCCCTACAACTCCCTCACCTCCACTTCTCCCACCTCTTTTGCTCCCCCTCCCTCTGACTGGCACACCCTATTCCTTCACATCCTAAACACTACACCCCCCGTACCACCTCCCTCTCATGCCCCCACCCCTCTCCCCACCCACCCCCTCAGAACCCTGCTTCCCCCAACCAACCATTACCCCCAATCCAACCTGAAACAACCCATGCCCAAACAACAGAACCACGCGATCGCCCCCTTCTTCCATAGAATGAGCGCGATCGCCCCTTTTATCCAGAGAATGAGCGCGATCGCGCAACCTCAACCGCGCGGTCGCCCCCTTTACCCAGCAACGCCATTCCCCCTCCTGCTCGTACTATTACCACCAGATTATCCCATGGTATCATTAAACCTAACCCCAAATATTCTAACCTCTCTCTCCTCACCTCCTCTACAAGCCTTCCCACCACCACCAAACAAGCTCTATATATCCCACATTGGCGTAATGCCATGATTGAAGAATTGCAGGCTCTCACTCTGAACAATACCTGGAAGCTGGTTCCCTCTGCCAAAGCTCACAATATTGTCGAATGTAAATGGGTTTTTCGCATCAAGTACAACCCTGATAACACAATTCAAAAATACAAGGCTCGGCTCGTAGCCAAGGGCTTTCATCAACAACCCGGTGTTGACTACAACGAAACCTTTAGTCCCGTTGTCAAACTCGCTACTGTCAGGCTTCTTCTCTCTCTTGCCACCACCAACCATTGGCCCCTTTGCCAACTTGATGTCAACAACGCCTTTCTTCAAGGTACTCTCTCTGAACTGTATTTATGACCCAACCCCTCGATTTTGAGGACTCCACCAATCTCTCCTTTGTCTATCATCTCTCTAAAGCCATTCTATGGTCTTAAATAGGCCCCTCGTGCTTGGTTCCAAGAACTCAAAATCTATCTCACCACATATGGCTTTCACCCCTCTTTAGACGACCCCTCTCTCTTTATACTCAATAAAACTCCATCCCAATCTATCTTTTAGTTTATGTTGACGATATCATTGTTATTGGACCGTCACCATCTCTTCTTCAGTCTTTTATCACCAGCTTATCCAATCGTTTTTCCCTTAAGGATCTCGGTCCTTTATCTTACTTCTTGGGTGTTGAAGTCGTCCCAAACCGAAATGGACTTCTCCTCTCCCAAAAAAAATACATTCATGATCTCCTCACCCGACACAACATGATAGACTGTAAACCACTTCCCACTCCTGTGGTCACATCACCGCCTCTCACTCGGTCCACCACCACTCCTGCAGTTAACCCCACATCCTTTCGTGCCATTGTTGGTGGTCTTCAATACTTGTCCTTCACTCGTCATGACATTGCATTTTCTGTAAACAAGCTTGCTCAGTTCATGCAAAACCCCCAACCTACTCACTGGATTGCACTCAAGCGTCTACTCCGCTACCTTCGTAGCACTATGCACTTGGGTTTTCAGATTTTTTCCACGTCTCCTCCTTCCCTTCATGCCTTCTGTGATGCGGATTGGGCTGGTGATAAAGATGATTTTGTGTCCAACTCTGGTTTCCTTGTTTATCTTGGACATAACCCAGTTACTTAGTCCTCCCGCAAACAACGTGCCCATGCCCGGTCTACTATTGAGGCCAAATTTCGTGAGATTGCTGACACCACTGCTGAGCTTACTTGGGTTCAGACCTTGCTTACTGAGCTCGAGATTTCTCTACCATCTACACCAGTTATTTATTGTGACAACCTTGGTGCCACAACTTATTCCACAAACCCAGTCTTCCACTCTCGGATGAAACATGTGGCTCTCTCATTCCACTTTGTTCGTGAACAAGTTCAATCTGGCTCTCTCCGTGTGCAACACATTTCTGGCAATAATCAGCTTGTTGATGTTCTGACAAAACCGCTTCCCCGTATACGCTTCCAACAACTTATTTCCAAGATTGGTTTTCTCTACGAATCGTCCATCTTGCGGCAGCGTATTAAGGAAACATCTCCCAAGGTTTCCTAAGTTACTTGGTTGTTATCTTTCTAGATTATTCTTGTATATTATCTTTCTAGATTATTCTTGTATATAATCTATTGTATTTAGAATAGGAAACTCAATATCGTATTTAGATTAGAAAACTCAATATTGTATAAAATATGACTTTCTATCTCTTGTACTATATATTTACAAGTTGTAAATAAAGAAAATTTGTTTTTTTCAATCTCATACTTACGATCAAACGCAAATTTGAAAGAAAAAACGATATTCATTGACGAAGGAAATATTAATTAAAAATATTTGCGATAGTTGTGCCGGATCTACAGAATCAACCAGGTAGGGGCGCAAGTGTACAACTACCCAATAAATGTATTATCTAGTCCAGTTGGTAAAAGAACAAATTGTAAAGTCTAAAAAAATGTTATTGATAAATAACTTAGGGAGTAGTTAATTACCTTAAAAGTTTTGTATTTTAATTGCGAAATGATAATTATAATTTGAAATTTTGTATAGTAATTACATTGAGAAGAAATTATAATTTGGAGATTTTAGTATAATTTGTGCATCTACAAAAGTAAAACTCTAGATCAACCACAGAGTTGTGATATAAAATATTTGAAACATGCCAGTGATACGATTGTTAATAAAGAAATACTCCCTCCGTCCCAATAAGAGCTTCCCTTTTTGTCATTTTGGGTGTCCTGCTAATAGCTTCCACTTTCCTTTTTTGGCAAAGGAATCTTTACTATTTCCTCCACTCATTCTCTCTCCTCATTATTTTAATACTCACAACACTATTATAATTTACTATTCCCTCCACTCATTCTCTCTCATATTTTCAAATTACACTCACAATATCTTTACTTCCCTCCCCTTTTCTTAATTTGCGTTATTTTTAAAAATATGGAAGGTCTTATCGGGACGGAGGGAGTATATAAAAATATTTTATATCACATCTACTACAAATATTTTATAAATGCAATTACAAATGTTTTATAAATAGTATACCATAAAATGTTTATAAATAGTAGAAATGAGAAATGTTTTATACTTCCTCCGTCCCAGCTTAAGCTTCACCAATTACTCAAAAGGACGTCCCGTTATAAACTTCATATTTCCTAAAATGGAAAAGATTTATTAATATTCTATTATACCCACTAAATTTTCTCTCTCACACATTTAAATTATGGGTCCCATTTTTCATATCCACTCACTTCTTCCCTCTCACAACTCTCCTCCCACTCCCACTCCCATTATTTTTTAATATATACTCCCTTCGTCCCATTAATAACTTCACCTTTTGTCATTTTGAGTGTTCCATTTAAAGCTTCACCTTTCCTTTTTTGGGCAAAGAATCTTTACTATTTTCTCCGCTCATTCTCTCTCCTATTACTATTTAACTCACAATACTTTTTAAATTTACTATTTTCTCCACTCATTCTCTCTTTTATTTTACTATTACACTCACAACATTTTTTTCACTCTTAATTTGCGTGTCAAGACTAAAATGGTGAACTAAATATTGAAACGAAGGAAATATATTGCTTTCTTAATTTGTGTGCTTCATCAAATGATGAAGCTTAACTCGAAACGGAGATTTAGTCTGGAATCTTAGAGAAAAACTTGTCGAGGACATCGATCATATGTTTCCGAAGAAGAGGGAGGGAGTATGTGTTTTACACGTACGTGCTGAAAAAGACTGCAACAAAAGCAATTCCAAATTCCTAATTATTGTGAGTTGGACAGATTTTGTCCAATTTTTACTTTTTTTTTTTTTTAAGAAGAGAGAGAGAGAGAGAGAGAGAGAGAGAGAGAGAGAGAGAGAGAGAGAGGTGTTTTATTTTAATAATTTTGGTAAGCGAATGAGGGAGAGTGATGTTATGAAAGGAAGCAGGGAGATGGGTGTTTGATAGGGTAGCATTTTTTTAAAAAAACTTCCTGATGAGCCCGGATCTATTGAATCGGGCCCGCGCTCGATCTGGTTCAAGGAATCAGTGACGTGACAGTTTTTAGACCGCTGGGGGGGAAGACCGCGGACAGATAGGCCCTTGAGGTCAAGACCGCGTCCCTCCCCGCATTAATCCTATCAAAGACCGAAAGGATCCTGACCGCTATATTTGTGCCCGCACGACCTGTGACCGTTGGGTCCTTGCCCGCAGATTGTATGTCCGTAGGGACCCATGCCCGCAGTAGGCATGACCGCATCAACCGTGCTCGCGTCATATACCTTTGACTGCGGCCACAACGTTGACCGCGGGCACATGCTCGCTTCCCTTGCTTAATGTCAAGCCTTACCGAGCAAGTTAGTTTATCGGCTCGACAGCCACTTGCCGGCTCCCCCATCACGCATTCAATGCGGCTCAGTCAGGCGCCTACTATTCCATTTAATGCTCCAAGCCAGCCACACGGCTCATGTCACTTTCAGCCATGTCCCCTTGACAGTCAATGTTCCCTCCTTGACAGGGCCAATTAGCTGCGGACACGTGTAGCTGGCCAAATACCAAAGTGCCCCCTAGGGCTGATCTCATTGCTTACATCAACAAGCACCATGGCATTGCCTATAAATAGAAGGCTTTTACCCCCTTGGGCCAGGTAAGTTCCATATACAATGGAGTAAGCCATATTACTCTAAACCCTAAACACACACACACTCCAAGGTATTCAAAGCCTTATTATCTCAGTATTCTTACTCTCACACCCGAGGGCCTGAGTTGGAGTAACATCCAACTTTGACCTTAACGGTGCTTATTTGTGTTGTGATCTAGGTACCAACAAACCACTTAAATATCCTAGCCAGATATCCTTGAACCGCTCCTGACCCTGAACAGCTTGGCGTCATCAGTGGTTCCATTGCCGGGAATTCTTTTTCTTTATTTACTTCCCGTGTATTTTGTTTTCAAGGCACCTCTCGTGTCCTAAACAAAACGAGTGTCGAAAGGCTCTTCTTTTTCCATCATCTTTTCACAAAATATGTCTAAGATACTGGAAAACGCTGGTCATTTGACCTTGGAGGATGAGAACCAAGCCTCACCCTCCGCTATCAATAAGGGTAAGCAAACTAACTCTGTCTTCAACAGAATGGGAGCCCGTTCCCAGTCTGCTCACACCCTTTCCCCCGATCAGAAAGCCATGCACAAACTCACAGACCAAATACGTGCTGAAAAAGCACAAGCCCTCTTAAACAAAAGTCCCAAAACTTCACAAGCTCCCCCCAGAAACACAACCATGAACACTCCTCTCTCCCCGGAGCAGATCCTGAGGAGACAAGAAATTCTGAACTCCAAATTCAAGCTGGTCGCTGAGGCCATGGTAATTGCCGACCAACAATTGGAAATGTTCGAAATAGAGGCCAATGGAGGGCTGCAGTTTCCACAAGGGTCCCAAAGGTTCTCCCAACGAGCTCCCGCTAAATCACTTGCTAGTCAAGCTGCGGGGGCAAACCGGGTTGAACAAACCCTTGAGCGCGGACACGGCCAAGCGCAGCGGTGGTGCACGTAGAGGATAGCGAGGAGATTGGGAAGAGGCGCAGCCAAACCAACGTGCGAGGCCCCAAGCACTACCCCCGGCTCCGACCAAGGGGAAGGCCGTGGCTCCACGTAATAAAAACAAGATTGATAGCCGTAACCCCGAGTTCGTTGATTTCATGCAGAAATGTGGGAAACCCATCGTAAGGCACCCAAAAATGTGGTCGCACAATGGATGCCTTCAGCGACAAGATCGCGCGGCACCTATCCAAGCGGGAAGCCCCCCGCATGGATACATATGATGGTTCCAAGAACGCGAGGAGCCACATGGGTCGATTTGAGGGCCAAATGGCATTATTCTCCGCGAACGAATCCGTAATGTGCAAAGCTCTAGCCGCCACTTTCACTGGCAAGACCCTATCCCGGATGCCGGCTCTCAAACCCCGATCCATCAACTCTTTCGGCCACTTCAGAACATTTTTCTTAATGCCTTCGCTGGAGCCGGGTGCCCGCTAGACCAAAGACAGATCTTGTCCGTGTCAAGGTGCCCCCACCGAATCCACAAAAGATTACATTGCTCGCTTGTAAAGGTGAGCGAGGAGATAGCTGGATCTCGGAAGAGGGGGATATTAGACTTTGCTTTGAGGGAGGCCTCACCTCCTCCTTCCCGAAATTGAATTTCGCCTCCACCAACCAAAACAAATGGAGGAGATGTATGAAAGGGCTTCGCCATCGCCTCCGCCGAGGAGAGCAGGTATGCCCGTTCCCCGAGCTTCAACCAAGGAAAGAATAAGCCAAGTTCAGGAGACCACCCTGCAGGCCGCCCAAGTTAACAACCAGTGGCAAGAACAGAGGCCGTGGGTCTGACAAACTCCGGAAAAAGTTGCGGAAACAGCCTACACCGAGCTCACCGAGCCACGAGCGTGATCATGAGGGCATCGTATTTTCCTCCTCCTCCCCCATGCTCGTAAAACCAAGTGAGAGGAGTAGGACAAAGTTCTCGCGAGTATCATAATGATCACGGCACGGAATGTAAGACTGCTTCCCCTAAAGAGAGTAATTCACAGAGAATCAATGATGGGAATTAACCAGATGGATCAAGTGGAAACAACCAGCCCCCAATAATAACCAACAATGGGCACGAAACCCTCGTGGTCCCGAGAGGGTGGAAAGAGACAATTTTGAGGATGACGACGGAGACTACAATATAAACTTCATCAGAGAAGAACCTCCCTCCAACAAACAGCTCTCCCTCCAAATCCGGACATTAGAGAAGGTTTTCTCCATCCCCGCAACGGCTCCTAAGAAGAGCAAGAAATTGGGTTCAAAAGGAGTGAACTTGCCTCCACCCTTTTTCATTCCACTCACCTCTCACCCTCGTAATGAGAATCAACCGGCAAACATAGGCCGAGTGTTGATAGATACGGAGCGGCCCGCGATATACTCTACTACCATACGTTGGTAGGAATGAGAATGACTGAAGCACATCTTTTTCCATACGCGGCATGCTTCGAGGGCTTCACAAATCACGCCGTAAGGGTAAAGGGGACGATTGTGTTTGACGTAACTATTGGGGAAAACCCACGCAGTAAGACGGCCAAGATAACTTTCATGGTGGTCGATCTTCCTTCCCGCACAATGCCATTCTCGACAGTAATCGTCAGCCGAATTGGGAATAGTTGCGTCCATTCCCCACCAAAGAGTGAAATTTAACACCCCGGGCGGGGTTGCTACCATCAAGAACCAGCCCGGGAGATTCCTCCGAGCACTTGAGGAAAAAAGGAAAGAACAGAAAGGCCAGGCATCCTGCCCGCCAATACAGGGCGAGGACAAATCGATAGAGGGAAAAGGCGAGGACAAATCAAAAAAGGGAAAAACCCTTGCTCTCCCGCCGGCACCCATACCGATTGGCATGCTTTCTTTCCATTCCACGAAGGTGGAGCTCAAGACGAGCAGAAAATCAAAGCAATTGGCCCCTATTGAGGGAGGTTATATTGATCGGGGAATAGAGGGGAAGATTGACCGCGATATCATATACTCTATGGCAACACCGACCGGAGCTCGTGTCAACCCCCAACCATAATCATTGACTCCGCACAACCGTGAAATCGCCGACCTCCAACCTAACGACGAGCTCGAGGAGGTGGTAATCAATCCCCACTTCCCGAGCAAACAGCTTAAGGTCGGCCCGGAAATTCACAATGAGGAGAGAAGAATCCCGATCGAATTCTTAAGGGCAAATTGTGATGTGTTCGCTTGGAGGGTGGAAGATATGCCGGGAATCGCCGAGGACGTGATCCTCCACAAAATCAACGATGACCCATCCTTCAAAAACATTCATCAGAAATCAAGGTACTTCTCTTCGGAGAAAGAAATTGCGATCAAGGAAGAGGTGGAAAAATTGTTAAAAGCGGGGATAATCAAGGAGATTTCCTACCAAATGGCTGGCCAATGTGGTAATGGTCAAAAAATCCAACGGCAAATGGAGGATGTGTGTTGATTTCACCGATCTCAACAAGGCATGTCCCAAGGATTGTTTCCCTCTTCCTCGCATTGACAGATTGGTGGATTCTATAGCCGGCCACAGAGTATTAAGCTTCATTGATGCATACTCCGGCTACCATCAGATCCAAATGGCTCCTGAAGATGTCCGCCCGTAGCTTTCATCGCTGCGGCAAGACTTATCGCTACAAAATGATGCCCTTCGGGTTGAAAAACGCAGGAGCCACCTATCAAAGAATGGTCAATCTGGTCTTCGAAAACCAACTAGGTAGAAATCTTGAGGCCTACATTGACGATATGGTTATAAAGACTAAGGAAAACTCCCACGAGCTCGACGTGGAGGAAACCTTCAAAAACTTGCGCCGCAATAACATGAAGCTAAACCCCCTTAAGTGCGCTTTTGGGGTCAAGGCGGGCAAGTTCCTGTTCATGGTCAATCAAAGAGGGATAGAGGCTAATCCAGAGAAAATCCAAGCCCCGTTGGACATGAAACCTCCTGCTTGCGTGAAGGATGTCCAAAAACTCAATGGTCGCATCACCGCACTCGGCCGCTTCATCTCACGGTCAGCAGAGAGATGTCTCCCCTTCTTCAAAACTCCCAAAGGGGGGAAGAGAGCTGATGAATTTACATGTAGCACTGAGTGCCATCAAGCTTTTGAAGAAGTCAAAACATACCTCGGGCACCACCTCTACTCAAAGGTGCCTCTGGGAAGAACTTTTTTCGTTTTTGGCAAGCATCGATCCGGCAAGAGCCGCCGTTCTTGTAAGGGAGGAGAATAACTCCCAAAACCAGCTTTATTATGTATCTAAGGCACCGTCCGCCGTAGAAGGGCGTTATCTTAATATAGAGAAGTTAGCTTACGCCTTTCAGATCCGCTCGAAAATTAAGAGCCTACTTTTCTCGCACACCCTATAACCGTATTAACCGAGGCTCCGCTTAGAAAGGTTTTACACAAACCAGAGTCCTCGGGAGAATGCTAGCTTGGTCTATCGAACTCACCGAGTTCCGCATCACCTACTCCCCGAGAAAGACAATCAAAGCGCAGGCCTTAGTAGATTTTGTGGTAGAATCATCATTCAAAATGGCGGACAATGACCTAGGGAAAAAGAAAGCGGCGTAATCCGAAGAGGTCCCAAATAGCCCGAGCACGTAGATCATACGGCCAAGGGAGCGTCCAGAGGAGGTATGGATTCTATACGTGGACGGCTCGCCGAGCAAGTTGATTAGTGGCGCGGGCATACTTCGATCGCACCCGCGGGGAGAAATTTAAGAGAGCCTCGAGGTTCAAGTTCGAAGCATCAAACAATCAGCCGAGTATGAGGCGATTATAGCAGCATGGAATTGGCAAGAGACTTGGGAGTTCGAATATAGAGATCAATAGTGACTCTCACTCATATTTAATCAAATTAGGGGGAGTATGATACTATCAACCCAAGGCTAACTTCAAGCATCGCGGCCTCGCAAAAACCCTCATCAAAAATTTCACCTACTATGAGCCGAACCAAGTCAGCGAGAGAGGATAATGTGGAAGCCGACCTCCTCTCCGTAATAACCGATCAAGAAATTGGGGAATTAGAAGCAGATTGCCGATTGAATTCACGTAAAGACCTCGCTATAGATCGGATTCAGCATAAACAATATTGAGGATCAAGTAAGAGACTCGGGTAGATGAAATGAAGGATTACATCGAGAAGCAAACCCTCCCCGAGGACCCAAGAAAGGCTAAAGCCATCGTAACGGTGTCCGCGAAATACCTCGTCCTCGATGGGGTACTTTTTAGACGATCATTCACCAAGCCTTTCCGAGATGTGTCAAAACTCACATGGTCACCAACTTACTCTATGAGGTCCATGAAGAAGTTTGTGGCGGACATCCAGGTGCTCGCACCCTCTCGTACAAGATCAAATTCCAAGGATTCTTTTGGCCCACAATGAGAAGGGATGCACAGGAGTATGTGAGAAAGTGTGATAAGTGCCGTAGATTTGCAGACATCCCTAGACTACCATCAACAGAGCAAACTTTGGTCGTACCATCGTGCCATTTGATACATGGGGATTGATCTCATTGGACCATTCCCGATCGCTAGAGGAAACATCAAGTATGCTGTGCGGCCGTGGATTATTTTACCAAATGGACAAGCCAAGGGCTTAGCCACTATCTCCGAGGAGAATACAATCAATTTTGTCCACGATCACATTTATTGTCGATTTGGGGTTCCCGAGCAATTATTTCTGCATAATGGCACCCAATTCTCTCGCGAAATTCACCGCCGAATGTGTGAGAATGAAGGTGCAACACCGTAAGTCCGCAGTTGCCTATCCTCAGGGAAACGGCCAAGCTGAGGCCGCGAACAAGCTAGTTCTGACTGCCCTAAAGAAAAATTTGGAGGGGCGAGGAGGACGATGGTTGGACGAGCCTGCACCGCATTATGGGTTGTCCGCACAACTACAAGGAATTCTACGGGAGAAACTCCTTTCTCGCTCACGTATGGGTCAGAGGCAATGGCTCCAGTTGAGGTTGCCCTACCCTCGTACAGAGTCACATACTTCGACGAGTCTCAAAACGAGGCAAACAGAAGGTGTGACCTGGACGATCTCGAAGGAAAGAGAATGCGGGCATATGAAAAAATGGTGAACTACAAGCAGAAAGCGAAGAAGCACCACGACAAAAGAGTAAATAAGAGGAGTTTTTCAGTTGGAGACTGGGTACTCAGAAGCGTAGAGGTCCAAGGGACCCAACCGGGTTTCAACAAACTGTCCCCGAAATGGGAGGGTCCATATGAGGTCACAAAAATAGTCAAAGAGGGCACCTACATATTGCGACCAAAAAGGGGAGAAGAGCTTAAGCACGCTTGGAATAGCGACCACCTTAAAAGATACTTCTTTTGAAATCTTTGTAATTTTTTGGAAGGAGTATAGACTATGTGTATGTATAAAGGAAGTTATCATCATATTTCATCATATTTTGATGCAAAAACCTATTCCCACCAGCCTCAAAAGCTAAAGTGGATGCCCGCAAGCGGATGCCAGTAGGTTAAAGAGCAAATATATGAGCTCCTACCTACTGATGCGCAACGATCTTTCGGTCCGCAAGCCTATATGAGTACAAAGATCCATTACGATCCGTACTCCGATCGCGGGGAGGATACCCTGTCCTGCCCGCGTGACACCACCAAGAATAAGTGGATATAGATGCCAGCGAGGACAAAGGCCAAGGCCCTTGTCCCCGCTCAGTGCGCGAAGGTCCTCGTTAGGGTCGTTACTCGTATGCCTGTATGTGACAAAGGCCTACATATAAGCCCGTTACTGTATCGCTGTAAGACCCTCACACAAAACTCCAAGGGGTTTTGAATAAAGGGTCAAAAAGCGTGAACCACCATTAGTAGATACAGATGCCAGTAGGTTAAAGGGCCGCTATGCTAAATATGCCCCTACCTACCGTTGCGCGGACTATAGCTTCACGGCCACACTCGCATGCCCTATGAAGGTAGCTTGCCTCGTCGCTGACTTACACCACGGCCGCAAGGCCGGGAATAAGTGTAAACTGGATGACACTGATCAAAAGAGTTTTTACAAAGCCAAACAGACAAAGGGGGTTAAGGCCCCAAAGTTTGCCACAAGGCCAAACAAAAGCGATCACAGATGAATAAGGCTGACTCTCACGAAAAATCCAAGTGATTTTGAATAAAGAGTTATGAAAACTCAAAAATGCGGGCAAAGGGCCTACTAAGCTTTTTTCCGCAGAAGGAGAGTATAAAGTTTAATTACAAGTCAAAAAAGCTAGGGAAAGAGCAAGAATGCAAGTATTAAGGTACTTCAAAATTGCGAGCACTCAAAGCAGCCTACAAGACAAGTAATTAAAGAGAATAGTTACAGAAAAATGCTTCTATTACCGAGGAAAAATAATTACAAGGGCCCTACCTACTATTACAACAAAAAGCAAAAAACCTATACTATTGGAGCTTGATCCTTGGCCGCATCAGCATTCTCTGTGGCCGCACCTTCTGTGCCCGCTTCAACAGTTGGAGTAGGGGAAGGAAGACGGGTCATCAAAACCTCTGTGATAGGATCAGAGGAGGGCTCAGCAGAGGCCGGAGCAGGAACTGCCTGCCCGCTGAGGAAAAAGATCTCCTATGGCAGGCCCATCTGGAAGAACGCGAGCAAGGGCCTCCCCGAGTGATATCGGGTTCTCCCCAAATCGAAGTTCATCCAGATCGGCGATCAGGCTAAGGGTCGTCACTTCGCCACAGAGGCAAAGAGGCCGCAGCTGGACCTCCAAGCCCTTTACCTCGTCCCCTGGACAGAGGAACTAACGCATGCCCGGCAAGCATTCATCATCCGTAGCAACAAGCGAGCCAATCACGGCCAACTCCCGCACGCACGGTAAACTTGCCCGTGGCCGCGAAGTTCCGACCGTGTCCGACCCCGCCTCATACCGAGCGATTCTCATTATTCACCCAAGTCTTAAAATCCTCTGAGTTTTTGTACTCCTCCACGCCTTCTTTGCGGGCCTCTCGCCAAAGCATCCTCTCCCTCTCCAACTCAAACCGCGTAAGGGGTAGCAGCTTCTGAGAGCTCATCCGCCTTAGCCTCCGTGAGTTTGACCGACTCCTCGCCAGCCCCTGCCTGTCGCGAGCTCGTTATTTCTTTGCTCGAGCTGGTTCTTGTGCCCACGGAGCTCATCCCGCTGACCTTTCGCCTTTTTAAGGCTTTCCTCCAGCTCGGTCACCCTATCCTGGAAACCCCTCAGATCGGTCTCCTTAGTGGATAGGGCTTTCTCCTTCTCATCAAGAAGGGAGTTCAAGGTCCCCACCTTCTCCTGAGCCTGCTCCAGCTCGCGGAGTTTGCTCGCCAAGTCCTTAGTGTTGCTCTCCAACTCCACGGACAGGCTGTCGCAAGTCTCCCTCAGCCTCATGGCCTTGTTGCCCACCTGCGAGGAAGAAAGTCAGAATTGTGTGGATACAAAAGGCTAAGTGAAGAGACCGGCAGAAAGGTCCCTACCTCAGTAAGGGCAATCCCAATATCTCCCATCAGGGCTGATGGGTTCTCCTTCTCAGCCACCTGGTGGTAGAAGTCAGGGGCAAAAAGCCTGTTGATCAACCCAATACCCACAAAGCACTGGGCCGACCGGGCATATAAATCCACCCTGATAGCGGGCACTTCCCCCACCTGTTTCCTCTTATCCCATGCCTCCTCGCGGGTGGCCAGGGAGGAGACTGGGTAAGCTACCGAGCAGATGGTCCCCGCATTAGGGGGAGCAGTGGTGGAAGCAGAGGCAGATGCAGTTGAGACCCGAGCATGGGTCTCCACCACCTTCTGGGACTTAGAAGCCCTCTCCTTATGCGTTGGGTCCGCATCCCTTTCATTCCTCTTCCGGGAGTCCCCTCGGTGGCCAGAAGGAATTGTGCGGCCGGGAGAGGTGGCGCGGAGAGCGTTGGTCGGAGGAGGACCCTGGGGGGTGGAGGCAAATGCTCAGTGGTAGGAATGACCTTGGGAGCAGAGAGAGGCTCCCCGCTCTTCCTACTGACAATGGGCACGGTCTTATCCTTGGTAGGGACCCCTCCCAATACAGTTTGCCTCTTGTTAGTAGCCTCCCTATTGGCCTGCTTGTGCTTCGCCTTCATCTCGAGCAAAGACTTAGGGAGCCATCGAAGTTATACTCCTCGGGTCTACTCGGAGGAAAAGAAAATGGTTAGAAGGCAAATCAAAAAATCGAAAGCAAAATAAATTGGCAAACGCTTTTGAAAAAGTCGAGACCGATGAGTTCGGGAGGATCGCACTCGCCGCCCAAAGATGCAGTGTCTTACGCCCTCAAATTGATAGTGCTCGTGCACCCTCCAATCGTGGTCACGGGCAAAGGCTCTATTTCTACTGGGGGCATGCGAGGCGCCCTCCCCGCGAGGAGCCACCCCGAGTAGATTAATAGGGGCTCATCTACGACAATTGTGCCCACATCATAAACGGGCTCCTCCCCGCTATCCAAGTAAAGGGCCGATGCCTCTATGGCACAACGCATAGCCTCGGCGTAAGATGGGTCCTGGATAACCGGTAGCGGCCACCTTCATCGGAATCGACTTGAAGGTTTGGGGAAAGGCCACCAAACCTCGGACTCAATGACCAAGACATCCTCTCGGTTCCATTGGTCAAATTTGTTTGAAGGGTTAGAGAAGGTCCGGTTGAATAGTTCCTAGCCTTCAGACTCGTGGATGTCGGGCCGACCTGGTTTTGATAATAGGCGTAAAGCCCGGCTGTGTGGTAGGTTCATGGCCCAGAATCTGCAGACGCCATGAAGGAAACTATAGCCCTAATGGTATTTGGGAGTCAAATTCATGGGGAGGCAAAAGTTGAACTCAGAAAAAGTAGAAGAATGGGTCCAGGGCAATCTCAGGCCATTCTCAAATTGGGCACCATAAAAACTAAGGCCCTATTGTCCTCGCGGACATCGCCATCAAGCTTCGGCCGCAGCCTTGTCTTTATCCTTCAAATGTACGTGCCCAAGGGTGCGAACACTAAAGCTTTGCGGTCAACGTTGTACACTTCGTAAATATCCTCCTCCCGCTGAGGGTAGCCACCTCCTTGGTTTTCTTACTACGGCCACGACTGTGGTTCACCTCAAGCTCGGCCCTCTTACCTTTATTCCTGGCAGGGCCACCGCCTCCTCCTCGCAGTCGTGGTCAGAAAAGGCATCCACAATATTCGTGGTCTCAGCGGCCTTCTTAGAGGTCCCCGCAGCCCTCCTAAGTTCGACCTCGCGGTCATCCTCCTCGGTCTCCGTGCTCGTCGAGCCAAAGAGACCGGTTTCATCACCGCGGGCAGAGGTTACCTCAGGTTCATATCCCCCACCTCCGGTCACCTGGAAATTCAGAGGCTCCAGCTCCTCGCTACTACTCAGTTCAATTGGGTTGGCACCAGGGGCCGCTGGCACAACATTGGGAAAAACAGTCCTCAAGGGCAGAACATCTAAAGGGTCATTCAGGTCCCCGGTGCTCGGTGCCCGCACCTCATTAGTTTGATCGGGATCCATTAGTTCACACTTCTCCCAGTCAGTTATTTGTTCAGGGATACGGATCGCTCTCCTCACAAGTTCAACGGCGTTCAAAGCCTGATCTCTCTCGCGGGGAAACCTGCACAAAACCCCCATTACAAAATTTCTTAGCCTACGAGCATCCCCCAACACTAAAATGTCCCGATTATATATATACTTCCTCTTGGCCTCCCACAACCGGGGTGGGACGAACGGCCCCCAATCTGCTTTCTCACAGAAATACAGAAAACACCTAAGGGATAGCCTTATCCACCCCAATCCTACCTTCCTAAAGATACCACCAGTCCGTTTACAGACGGCAAAGATATCAGGGGTGGACCCATCTCCTAGTTCTATGGGACGGCGGGGTCCAAATTCGCGAGTGGTCATTTCGTTCAAAACCCAGAAAAGAAAAAATAGAAGGAGATGAAGAAGAAAAACACCCAACAAATACTTACGAAGGAAAACTTGAAGGTTGGATTCGGAGAAACACTAGCACGGATTTCGCAGCAAACAATTTCTCTCTCTAAGCTCTTCGAAGGTTTGGAAACGGTAAAAGGGTTTGAGGTTTAAGGGTTTGGTATTTATAAAGCCTACTTATACGGGTTAACCCGTTAACCCGTATTAATTAGCCCACAAATCCTACCTCGGACCCTGAACCGTCTCCAACGTTTGAAAATTCGAAAATTAAAGGCATTTTGCATTTAATGCCCCCCTTAGATGACCGACACGTACCCCTGTACGTACCACTAACCCGTCTTTTCATCTGCCAAGGGGCCCACCTGTTAACCGGGAGGCACACCATGCATGGTGCCACGTGTCTCTCACTGGTGCTTCCCGAACGGTGCAATAAGCCCATGAGGCCCAACAAAAATGCCAACACTGGTGCTCGCCGAGGAGCAATTTGAACAACCCGAGCTTCTAGTAGCTCCTCACTGAGACCATAAATAATCACACTCGGAGCTAGGGGGCCACGATGAGCCCGACCCATCGGATCGGGCCCGCGCCTGTCCGGTCCAAGGAACCAGTGACGCGGGCAGCCTTAGATCACTGGGGGAAGACCGCGGACAGATAGGCCTCGAGGTCAAGCACCGCGTCCCTCCCCGCATTAATCCTATCAAAGACCGGAAGGATCCCGACCGCTATATTCGTGCCCGCACGACTGCGACCGCTGGGTCTCGCCCGCAGATTGTATGTCCGCAGGGACCCACGCCCGCAAAGCAGGCATGACCGTATCAACCGTGCTCGCGTCATATACCTTTGACCGCGGCCACAACGTTGACCGCGGGCACATGTCCGCTTCCCTGCTAATGTCAAGCCTTACCGAGCAAGTTAGCTTACCGGCTCGACAGCCACTTGCCGGCTCCCCATCACGCATTCAATGCGGCTCGGCCAGCGCCTACTATTCCATTTAATGCTCCAAGCCGCCCACACGGCTCATGTCACTTTCGGCCATGCCCCCTCGACAGCCAATGTTCCCTCCTCGACAGTGGCCAATTAGCTGCGGACACGTGTAGCTGGCCAAATACCAAAGTGCCCCCTAGGGCTGATCTCATTGCTTACATCAACAAGCACCATGTCATTGCCTATAAATAGAAGGCCTTTACCCCCTTGGGCAAGGTAAGTTTCATATACAATGGAGTAAGCCATATTACTCTAAACCCTAAACACACACACACTCCAAGGTATTCAAAGCCTTATTATCTCAGTATTCTTACTCTCACACCCGAGGACCTGAGTTGGAGTAACATCCAACTTTGACCTTAACGGTGCTTATTTGTGTTGTGATCTAGGTACCAACAAACCATTTAAATATCCTAGCCAGATATCCTTTAACCGCTCCTGACCCTGAACAGCTTGGCCTCATCACTTCCCCGTTTCATTTTTATTTTAATTACAAAATTTGTCATTTATTATTTATTTTAGGTGTTTTGCTTAAAATCACAAAACCTCAAAATGAAAACGAAAATGAAAATTAAAAGTTTATACGGCCTCCGTCTCATGATAAAATTTTTAGTTTGATTATACATTATTATTAAAAAAAGAAGCAAATATTGTAATTATGACAAATAAAGTAAGAGTAAAAAGTTGGTACAGAATCGTAAGTGAGTTGTTATTGTTAGGATTACAAGTGAGTCTCATTTTTCACTTTAGCAATAAAGAAAACTAAATTTCCTATTCTGAAACAAATCAAAAAGAAAAGTAAGAATATTACTTCAGGACGGAGGGAGTAGTATTTTTTAACAAATGACACTCACTTTTCGTACTCACCCAAACTTAGACATGCTCAAATTTACCCGAAAATCGTGAGAACTGGCACAAAATATCGAAAATCAAAACTGTCAGATTCGAAATCGTGAAAGAATCGAAAATCGTCAGAACCGTAACCGGTGGTTTCACGGTGCGAATACGGTTCCACCTTTTTTAGAACCGGGAATCGACAATTATGGAATCGAAAATCAGAAACCGTGAATCTAGAACCGTTAGTTTTATTCTTAAAAATTGTTTGTTTTATTATTATTTACTTAGTAAACTTACCGAAATCGTTAAAAAAACTAACCAAATTTGTTTAAAAAATATCATTTCCTGATAAAATCTAATTTTTGAAATTGGTTTTGTATGAATATAATGGATTTTGAAACTCTATTATTATTATTATTTTTAACTATTTTCAGTTATTTTGAATGGTTAAAAAATCATAATTTTTTAAAAAGAATTAAAAATATATAAACAATTAAAGTGGAACGTCGGACCGTGGAATGGGAAAAAGGAACCGTCAGTTTGAATCAGGAACTGAAAATCGAAATTACACTGTTTGAATACGATTTTTCGTTTCCCAAAATTGGGAACCAGGAACCATACTCGAATAAGCACGTCTACCCCAATTAACACACTTACTAATCCATACTGCATGGGTGACAATTTAACTGAATCTGAATCGAAATGAAGGTGTTTCGATCCGAAAAATTCGAATATGATTTCAAATTTTTATAATTCGATCGAATTCGGTCCGAGTTTGATACCAATATTGTTACGAGTCGAGATCCGACCCGATCAAATGGGCATAAGTTGCAATTTATGTTTTAGCACCTTTTATTTTAAAAAATGCAAATAACTTTATATACTCCCTCCGTCCCACGTGAATGCAAACTTATTTCTATTTTGATCCGTCTCACGTAAATGCAAACTTTTCAAAATGGCAAAGAATATTCACTATTTCACCCACTCATTCTCTCTCCTATTTCACTTTTACACTCACAACATTCTCTCTTTTCACTATTCCTCCCACTCATTCTCTCTCCTATTTAATTTTTCATACTCACAACATTTAACTTTTTCTCTTTCTTACGTCACTTTTCCTTAATTCCCACACTCAAAAAGTTAGTTTGCAATCCGTGGGTCGGAGGGAGTATATAAGTAAAATTTAGAATTTTTGAGATAGAAAATTAAAATTAGGGCCCCTCTTTCTTTCTTTCTCTCACTCTCTTCTCGTCTCTCTCTCTCTACGGCGCCTTTGAAGGCCGCCCCCCTGTCGCCGTTCTGTTCTGGTCCTTCTGGAGCCACCGAGCCAGCACCAACAGATAGCTCAGATTTTAATCTTTCATATATCTTCTTCATTCAACACTATCTTCCATCTCAATCGTAAGCGCTCTCTCTCTCTCTCTCTCTCTCTCTCTCTCTATTTCTTATTATTCATTTGTGCTCTGAAGCTTGCGTATTTGTATTTGATTTTCAATTTCTTGGATTTATCCTGGTTAAATTCTTGCAGATTTGTGTTTCTTTTGAGATTGTAGCTCTATTCTAATCTGGGTGTTGCTTACTTTTCTATATTCTCTCTCTTTAATTCTTACATTCATTTGGAATTTGAAGCTTGCGTATTTGTATATGATTTTCAATTTAGTGGATTTATCCTTGTTCAATTCTTCCAATTTGTGTTTCTCTTGAGATTTTAGCTCTATTCTAATCTGGCTTTTGCTTACTTTTCTACATTCTCTGTCTCTCTCTTTTATGTATATGTATGTATTTACACAAGAATATAGATATACACAATCTAAAATCAACATATATTTATGCAAGAAGGTCAGCCCCATCTGGGTGGATACTGGGTATCCTCTTTTCTCTTATATGATTATATGATGATAAATAATGCCTTCAAAGCTTAATGGATTTATTCATTTTATTAGAGCATGTATTTTGGATAAAACTTCTTTACTGATTTTTAAGGGTTTATAGTGTTCGGCTCTAATCGGACCCGATCGGGGCTCGGGTCGGGTTCGGTAAAGGGTTTATAGTGTTCGGATCTGATTCGGATCAGAACGGATCCGATCCGAACCCGACCCATTGCCATCCTTATCCATACTCCACTAATAATTCTTATTCTACTATCCATACTCAGAAACATTAATATTAGTATATCTTTTTCATCCCACTAAAAGTTAATACTTTTTTCTATTTGAATGTCCCACAAAAAAAAATTTAAAATAAAAATATTTTAATAATCTTTATTATTTGCACTATCTACTTACTATTTCCTACCACACTTTTTTTCTTCTACCTCATTTTTCATATTCACAACATTTACATTATTTACACTTTTTGTATCCAAAATAAAAATATAGCTTTTAGTGAGACGAGAATATATTTTTTCTTAGTTCCCATATCTGACGATTTATTTGCCATTTAAAATGAGACGGGGGAGCATACAGTTTTTAAGTGTGTGCTTGGAACTTGTAAGTGTGCAAACAGCAACTCTCTTGAAATTCAGAGGATGTTGAATTTAAAAATTTAGTTCATGAGAGTGTTTGGGAAAGGCAAAAGCCTTTCCAAAGCAGAAATTTATCAAACCCTAGCGATATTCTTCAATTGCGAAAACCCAAGAAACCTCAAATCCGATTTTTTGTTCCCAATCGCTGCTCGTAGCAACGATGGTACCCTAGCAATCCTCCGCGACATCCATCGTTTAGACTGTGATGGTAAAGAAAAATGCAATAATTTGTTATCCTTCGTAATTTCCGCAAATGTACTGTGAAGTTGGTACTTATTTTGCCTTATGTTGAAACTGATGATGAAAGAAAAGTGTTTTGATTTTTTGTGATTTCATGAAATTGTTGTTTTGATTTGGGAATTTTAGCATTTGTTTATATTGGGTTAAGAGGTCTTCATTCTTGACCTAAAATTTACACTTAGTTGCCACCAAGTGAGACAATTTGTCTGTGTTGCGTTTTTATTTTGCTTAGCTAGGAAAAGAAATGTTCATATTTAGGCAGTAATGAGGTTTATAACTTTATTTTTTGTAATGGTAAAGGGTACAAAATTTCTCAATTAAGGAGAATAGATTCAATTTAAAATGGATTCCTTGCTTCAAACTTGTTCATGAGTCTATCAAGTCAAAAGGATGGCCCAAGAACAACATGAGCGACAGATGTAACTAAGTGTACTGAAGCCTTTGACAATTATAGCCGACCATTGATCTATGACCCATATCAAAGACTCTTTGATGCATCTAAATGAGAGAATTTTCTAACATTGTTTTGAAAATCGTCTTTGGTGCATAAAGGGGTTTACCTGTTGCAGTTTTGAGCATGGATTGGAGGGTGGCTCTTCACTAGGTTGTTTTGGGTCTGGGCATATTGGTTTTTGGGTCTGGGCATATTGTTCTTATAGTTGGATAGTATGTTGACTGATGGCTTTCTGAAGAAATTTTGTGCTCTTCCTTAACCTAAACGTAAGCCTGCCACTGTTGAGAATGGTTGGAAAGTAGGTCGACTGGTGGCGGACTGAAGAGAGTGCATCCTTTCTGGTGCTGATAGTCTCTTGGTATCTATCTTATATGCCTTATAACCACCTGTCCCCAGTCGACTCTATCTGATCTCCTTCCCCGCAAGTATTAGGAGTATTTAAAAATTGAAAAGAAGCAATTTTGTTTATTTTTAGTTTCTTATGCTAGAATAATTTTGTTTTCTAACCCCACTTCTTCATCAATCATTAATTTGATGAAAACCAAGCAGATGTCCCAGAGAGGTATTTGGCAACTCAAAAAGCTAGTTGTCAGCTATTGTAACTGGGGAGGAAGCAGTCGGGGCATCCGGTATGTTTCCTTTTTCTTTCCCTTTTTTTCTAGGCACTTAACTTTTTTTTTTTACTATTATTTGCTCTAATATTTGAGAGTTAGTTTGATGTAGTTTACTAGCTCCATCGAATATACACAAATCATACTTTCTTGGCCCTGTCATTGAGCCTTTTGCTAATGGACAAGGGAGAATCTAGAGAACTAAAGTATATTTTGATACATGTACTTAACACTTAATCCTATAATGGTTTTCCCATAGTTGAAGAAATCCTTATTGGATTTTTCAAGTTGATTTGTTTTTCCTATTTAACTACCTGCAGTTAGCATTATTTCGTTTACTCCTTGTCAAATGGACTATAATTCCCCTAGTTGCAATTATAAAAATAAATCCTTATTAAATATTCAGTGTTGATTTACTCTTAATAATTGATGATTAAGATAATCGATAGAAAAAGTTCTATTATTTAATGGATTGTTTAAATTTTAGATCTTATTATATTTATACATTTGAAAATTTTAAATTGATCAAACAAATAAATAATAACAGTAATTTAGGGGTTTTGTGTAAACCTGAACCCTGAATCTTGAGAAAGAGTAAGTTTGGGAACCATACTAATGGTTGGGATAGTTCTTTCAGAGGCTTAGGTTCGCACAAAAGACCGTAGAAATTTATACATCAGTGTTGCCACTTCCGGTTCTATCCTTTTATTTGTTGAATGTAAGTAACGGTGCTCAGATCAATTTATAGGAAGATGTTTGATGGGTAACTCTCCGTTATGGGACCTCTTTCCTCTTTTGTATCATCTTTCCTTAGTTTCAGGTGTTGAAGTTCCTATATCTTGGATTAATTACTTTTCCGGCAATCTAAATGATAGAAAGGAACGTTGGCATTTTAAGAATAAATGTTTACTGAGACATCTCTTGTGGGACTGGGCAGCTGCTACAATTTAATATGGGATCCATGTATTTTCTTGTACTTGCTGATGGACCAGCTGTCCATCTGTTTATAAATTGTTCATCTTCTAATACAATTCTCTCTTCCTAAAAGACAGATTTCTAGTGGACTCTAGACTCAAGTACCAAATTGGTGATCCATGAGTGGATTTATAGATATTTATTGTCAAGTCCACCTTACTGACCTTATCAGTAACTTAGGCAAATCAGTTAATTATAAGGCAGTCATCTTGGGCTTCGGTTTGAAGTTTGCACAAACTTGGAGAAAATAGTCTGATACCCCATTATAAGAAAATAACCATTTATAGGGTTATTAATTGGATTGAAGAGAGATCGATGCTGTTTGTCTTCTGTAACACCAAATTCCTCGACTCTATTCTTCACCTATACATATCTTAAAATCACACATCTTTGTGAGCCATACAAGACCCTTGACAAATAGATGCCCCAAGAAGAAGCTTCTAAGATCTTTATAATGTGGTAGATTATCAGGGAAAATCCATCTACAACACCATGTACATACTTGTTAACACACACAATGGCCATCTGATAGGGCAAGAGTTCCGAAAGGAAATTGTAGCACACAATCCAATGCCATCTGTTATTATATCTTCTCTTTGCCTTTAAAAGATAGAATCACAAGTTATTACTAAATATTGAGGAACCCAATGATCAAAAGAGCAGTTGATCTGAAATGCACTACCTTTTTTCTTTGATGAAAAATTAGGCAACTTGCATTTACTATATAGTCTATTCACTGATCCACAAGGAGGACGAGCCATAAAGTTGCCAGCTTTTGCAGCCAACAATTGTACCTTATGCTGCTAATGTGTAGGATGCATTATTGGTATGACTACGCAACTTGGATTATGGTTGTATGCATAGTTTTCAAAGGCGACCGCCCCCCTCGCCTTTTTGGCGCCTTGAGGGGTCAATTGCCTTTTTGTAGCCAGATAGGCGGATGTGCGCCTTTCTTCACGAGACGTACGCCTTGCTCGCCTTGTTGTCGCCCGCCTTTCGCCTCTCGCCTTTTTGCAATTTTTTTTTTCTTTTTTTATGTTCTTCAAATTTTCATTTACTTTTGCATGATTATAGAACTTGATTTATGTTCTCGATAATGTTTAAGGTTTATGTTTATTTCACTTGCTTTAACTAGTACTTGTTTTGTTAATTTAAGCTTCTTAATTTAAAATTCATGCGCCTTTTGCCATAAAATTCTTACCTTTGAAGTTTGAATTATATTAGGATATTATTATATGTTGAATTGTGACATTTATTTAATGTTTTATTCTTGTTCATAACATGTTTTATGCTTTGTTTATGTGTTGCATGTATATATTTACATATTTTCTATTTTTTACTATTTTTTTTGTTATATTTTCCATGTTGCTCGCCTTTTTGCCGCCCTCCTCTCGCCTCGCCTTTCGCCTTTTCCAAGCACATCTCGCCCGCCTCTCGCCTTTGACAACTATGGTTGTATGGTGATTGATGTAGGAGATTTTCTTGGCTTAGGATTAATCCTTCTAAGAGCAGTATAGTTTATATACACCCTCTGTCCCAGAATAATTGTCACACTTTTTTTCATATTACCCCTCAGACCTCAGTTTATATTTTACCCATTTACAAAGCAATCTTGACAGCCACATCAAAACCATTATAGGTGGCACATACATATGGCTGAATAAACGAAAAAGAGACGTGGCAGGCATATGTTTCCTCTATTTAGATTATATCAACACATTTTCGATGGTTCCCTACTTCTTCATTCCTCATTTCTTTGAGCTGCTATCTTGCACTTGTTTTTACTGGAAGTATCAGATTTTCAATTGAAGAGGGGAAGGACTCAAACCTTCATGTAAAATGTGTAGGGCATTTATGGAAGATCACTTGCCAGCATTTACAGAGAGGAATCCTCAACTAGAGGTGGTTACTGAGCTTAATCGTGGGCAGCATCCTCTTTTGAAGGGATTCTACCGTGAGTCTCTCTCTCTCTCTTTCATATGATAAAATTATATATTCAAGTTGGCCACATTGTAGAGTTGTTTATAAAAATTCCTAAGTTAATTAATTCACTGTAAAGGCAAGCAATGGTTGACCAGTAGTCATAACCCCTGCTGGTTTGATCATTTGAAGCACAACAAATTAGTTTATGGAGTAACTTCATTCTGGTTTATGTTTCAGTTGCTGCGAATTGGATTCTTGGTGTAGATGTTAAAGTAGGATTTTAGATAACTTAGCCTCATCATGGGCTTGCATTCCAGTTTGTTATACATTCTGTTACTCTTGTTTTTGCTGAAACATCATAATGATCTTCTCCGTCCAAAGGCAGTGAAGTACTGGAAAATTATACAAATCCTAATGAAAGCCGAAGGCATAAGCATATTGAAAGGCTAAAAAAACAGAAAACAGAAAAAGGATGTACTATAGTTAAGAGAGAAAAGAAGAAACGCTCAATTTGAGTTTTAAGCTTAACTCTAATCAGTAATTAAATCTCAATACCTTCGAAGCTTACATACCTATTTGTAGACTAAACCATTTCCTAATACTGCTAGGAGTAGGAAATGCTAATAATATTAGGACTCGGAATGAGGAAGTACTCATACGACTAAGAATGAGCTAGATGAGGCTCGGCTCGGTTTCTGCTTAACCCGCCACCAAGTCAACCATATTCAGTTCCTGGGCCACTTAAACCGATGGGCTTTGGTATTATGTTGTTCGGTTGGTCAGTTTTTCGGGTTCGGGTGCAGTTTGGTTAGGCATGTATTTAGTTTTTCATAGATCCAGTAGATTACTGAGCTATTGAGTATAAATTGATCAATCTATATTAATTAGGTCCTTTGGGTTCTAAGAAATTAATTAACTAGTTGGATTTTACATGGGACTCCAAACTCTAAGCAGACTGCTTTTTGACTCTTGGGCCCAGATGTCACATTTAAATAACTAACTAGACAGTTGTTGGGCACATACTACTGTTAACCAGGGCCGTCTCAAATATTTTGAGGACCCCTATGCTTTTTTTTTAAAGTATGGTCTCAAGTGAGGAGTGCCTGCCACCAGGCTACAACCTTCTCGTCGAGGACCCATGTGCTTGAAACTAAACTCAGGCCCTAAAAGTTATCCTCCATACGTCCCAATAAAAATGTTGCATTTTTTTATTAACGTCTGCATCAAAAAATTGTCACATGTATATTTAAGAGCGGTGTAGTAAATAGAGATTAGATCATAATCAAGTGTCATGATTTTGAAATAATCACAGTTTTAGAAGGTCGATCTATAGTGGAGCAATGACATGTTCAAAGAATGACTCTATGGGACCATCTATCCCTTTTCTGGTAAGAGGAAGGAGTGATGGAGTAAAACTAAACCTCAGTGTGGTTAGTGTTGGAAATGAAAATAGCTTGTTAAAATGTTTGATTGTCAAATAAGACTATCATTATGGGACGGAGAGAGTATTTAGACAGCTTTAAGCAGTCCATTTAACAGGTGCCTGTGATTTCAACAATATCATCAACAACAAAGCCTTAGTCACAAAATGATTTGGGATCGGCTAACATGAACTGTCATATGGATTCACATTGCAATTTTTTCTCTCTCAAGAATTCGTTAGGATTTGTTGCTTCCACATTTTTGCTGGCACCCTTTTCGCCGTTACACTGTTTGTTTGCAGGAGTGTGTCTGCGTAGAATGCTTCTTGGTTAGAATTTTCGTCAAGTGTTAACAAAGTTTTAATTGGTTTGCTTATTATGTAGAGAACAAGAATGAGAGGGTGGTATGCGTTAGAAATTTGAGCTCAGACGAGGTACTTGAGTGTGCAATGAGGCTTAGGAATTCATTGGGAAGAAAGGTGGTGAAACTGAAGACGAGGCATGTCACCAAGCACCCTAGTGTACAAGGCACATGGACAACTGAAATGCAGATCTGAAACTCCCTCCAGACAACTGAAATGCAGATCTGAAACTCCCTCCAGAAAATGTATTTGCATGCCTATCTTGGCATCTCTCTATCTCTGGAAAGCGCGACATGTTGACTATTTTAGATATGAATTACGTACTCCCTCTGATCCGAAATAAGTGTCGGTTATTTGTTTTTGAATCGATAAAAGAAGTTTTTTTGTGAAATTTTATTTTTAGGAGTATCAAAAGTAGACTATTACTATTTGTAGAATGCTGACAACTATGGAAAGTTAGACTTATATCCATTTCATAATGTCTCAAGGCTTAAAGCATGAACTATAAGTGTGCATAATAAACTGATACCAAAAAAATAAAAAATCATAGTAGTCAAACAAATATAAATTGACAAACACAATAATATCTCAAAAAATATCAAAAATCATAGTAGTCAAACAAACACAATTAAAAATTCATATCAATATAAACTAATTCTCAATCAGGCAACACAAGTAAAATTTACACAAATTGCTACAAACAAAGACAGAAAAATCATGATTCCAGAAATAAAGATTTATATCCATAAGTTTGGAGGGAGGGAGGGAGGGAGGGAGAGAGATGCATGTGTGTGGATCAGAGAAAGTAACGACAACGAATTAGTAGTCGTGATAGAGTGCACCGACGGTGATGCATGGAAACGGCGACAAGGGCGTTCTTAACTAAACTATTTTATTAACTTGAACTATGAAAAGTATTTTGAGCAATATGTTACTAATCCACTTGAAATATTTATCCACTTTTTATTATTTCCTTAATAATCCTGCACTACTAGTTGGACTTTGGAGTTCTTAGAGTCTTGAAAGATGCCAAACTAAAGTTTAAAATAGTGGGTATGAAGATGTATTTGGCTCTTTGAAGCCGAGAGAGGTTTCGGAAAAAAATAAAATAATAACAATCAAAGACTTGGTTCATATTATTACTTATTAAAAAAAAAAAAGTTGGCTTATATTACAATTTAATTAGTTTAAGATACGTCCAGTCGTCCACTAGAACTAGAAGTGCATCATAATTAGTTGTCTTTAAAATATGTAGATGCTCCAACATAATTAAGATGGATCTACTATATATAGACACGATAAATCATGTGTAAGTGGCATTATTAAACGTATACTTCCTCGGTCCCACGTGAATGTAAAACAAAATTTTAGGTGAAACATAAAGCTTTGAACGTGCATTGGCTATAGAGTAAGCCCCACTGGCATCTGAGAGCCATCCCTCTGAAAATGCTTCATCCGCTTGAGTACCAAACCAAATCGCTAACATCACCTCTCCATCAACCTTGTTCCCGTTCCTATCCTCAAGTTTGTACCACCGTGGAGACAGTGGGGTTTGTGGTGGTACTATCTTTGGAACCTTGTCAAGTTCAAATAAAACCCGTCCCATGAAAGGATCAATAGGGCTACCGTTATCCATTATTCTGACCTCAATCTCATGTGCAATGGAGACGATATCACATGCACCACTTTTGTGTACCCATTGTGTACAATACGTGATCCAACGGTTATGAGTTATTAGGGCTGACATCATCAAGACATCATTGATTCATAGCCACTGGATAGGTGGCTCTGTGCGATGTGCAGGTAAATGGTCTTTTTAAGGATTTTGCCATCATCTTGTTTGCTGCATGACTCCTTCCTATGATTTATAAATGGTCACGTCCCTCAGCCGGTAAAATAGTACTCCTATTTCATAGTTAACTTATACTCCCTCCGTCCCTAAATGTTTGTCCTATCTCCTCTTTTCCTTTGTCCCAAAAAGTTAGTCTCATTTCCAAAATTAAAGCTTCAAAATCACTAAATTTTCAAAACTTGTAACATTTAGGGACGGAGTATTATATAACGGCGGTGTATATTATCAATAATTTTCAAAGCGTTCGTAAAAATAATCAAAATTAAAGCTTCAAAATCACTAAATTAAAATGTTTGAAAAGTCAAATGGGACAAACATTTAGGGACGGAGGGAGTATAGCGGGAGACAGTTAGCGTATCTGTGTGCACAAGAACACACAAAGATAAGCTCATCAAGAAGAAAAATGAACAACTGTTGTACTACTATGCCACGAAAAATGAACTGTATACTCCGTATTTTTTGATCAATTGATTTGTAACCTGATTCAATTCTTTGGACACAACAAACTGGTATCAGAGCCATCTCGACTCTTGAAGATTTGCCTCTGAACAATGATAACAAATCAAAATTTTACCAAACAGGCCTATCAAACACAATCACAAATTCGCAGAAAGGGATCTTAGAAATTATCATTCATGAATGATAATTTCTAAGAAAAAAAGAACCAACTTTATAAAATGAAAATAAGCACAATATAAGCACGAATCCGCAGAAAGAGATCATACAAATATAATACATGAACTAAGGTCGTTCACGAATGCACCAAGTAGTTTGATCAACGAATGTCACCAACTATCATCAGATTTTCAACACATTATAAAATGAAAATAAGCACAATATAAGCACGAATCCGCAGAAAGAGATCTTACAAAATATATGTGGTGTAGCATTCAATGCAATGTGAGAGACGGACGAACACAAAGAGCTTTGGTCATAACATGCAATCAGTCCTTGCGGGCAATCTTCTAAAGATATTGAGCAAAACTGAAGGTCCCTTGCTGCGGAATCTCGGGTGCCGCAATATATATAAACCTGTGAGAAGAGCCACAACCTGAAAAGGTGTGTGATATAGAACAATGGCTGCAGCAAAACAGAACATTGTGAATAATGTAGTAAGTCTAGGATCTGTCCAGCCCAGTAAAGATTGAATCCTCTCTCCTTCAGTTGCTAAATCTCCAACAACCATCTGCATCTTCCCACCAATCGACCTCATGCGATCGTATCTCATCCTCACGATATCCCCAGGTCTAGAAGTCGGAAATGTATCCAATTCTTCATCTAATTCATCGGGATGCACATCATCAAGACAAGAGATATGAGTGTCCATGTGGGGAGGATACACTGGCCTCCATCTGTAATACCAAACTCTACCCAAGAAGAGGTACAAGAAAATAGATGGAAAAATAAGTTGTGGATACCAAACAAGCACTACGAAGAAGATGTGAATTAGAATTGTCATCATGGGATTCTTCCAATTGCAAATGTCGTCAAGCCATTGCCAAACAGCAGAAAACCCGCTCAAAACAGCCACAGATCTAAGATAATTAGCTTTAGATTTTCTAAAACTCCACAAGTTGGAATCCTCGTCCAGAATATACTGCACGACCTCTTTCTTCAAAGGTGGTTCAGCAAGACTAAGCTCATTGGAGATGAGCCGAGAAGCATGGAACCTCAAAATATCAAGCTGCTTGCAACTTAAGGGATGGATATAATGTTTCTCAGGTAACAACTGTTGCGAGTAACTTTGCATCACTGTCACCATAGAGTGGTAGGTGAACCTCACAGCCAGCTGAATTTCACCCGTCTTTTTCAAACCAGATGGTAGCAAAACCAAAAGTGGATATGAGTGTGTGTAAACATGACCACTTTCAAGGGTAGATACACGAATACGTACCTTCCCAATAATTGAATCCTTGTCCCCGCCTAGGAAATGACAGTTATCGAATACCCCAATAGTTAAGACAGTGCAGGGATCGAAAACCTTCCAAGCATATTGCTCGTTCCACTTTGGAAAAAGTGAATCACAGATAGTTCTTGTCCTTGCCCATTCTTGCCCATATTTGGCCACACAATAAGCATCTGTTGTGCCCCTTCCACGTTTGAACTTCATCGGGGACAACCCTTGTGCCCTCAAAATCCCCACTTCGAGAACCCCAATGCTGGATTTCCACAACTGTTCATCTGCGGGCCGAAAATTACTAGAATTTTGATCGGATTCATCCTTAACATGGTATCCACCTTCTAAACCGAACCTCACATGAATTCTGCTTGCAAATTTGTCCTCAATGTTTTCCCCTTCAACAACATCCTTCTCCAGCTTAAACCACCTAGTCTTTACATCTTCAAAATCCATTAAGCGATTTTTCGCGTACTTCAAAGGGATCACGCATCTTCCGAGAACTACATCCTTCTTTGGCGAAACTCTTTCCATCACATTCAAAACCAAGGCCTCCTCAAAGGGTTCTGCCACTACAAACATGAAATCCTCGTTCCAAACAGGATTGATTGACTTGCTCGGGGACGGACTAGAACTGAAAGCCTGAAAACCTATAGTGGCCTTGACAAATGTTTCTGGGGACTTGCTCACTTTGGAAAGAAACAAATCCTGAGCTTCAATAAGATTCACTCTAAGATACCAAAGCTTAGGCGATATGTAGAGCTTGGACTCTAGATCGGCTCGACAATTAGCCCCTGCGGCATCTGAAAGCCATGCCTCTGGAAACGCTTCATCAGCTTGAGTACCCCACCAAATGGCTAACATCAGCTCTCCGTCAACCTTTTCCCCTTTCCTATCTTCCAGTCCGTACCACTGTGGAGACAGGGGGATATCTGGTGGTACCCGCTTTGGGACCTTGTCAATACCAAATAAAACCCGACCCCTGAAAACATCGACGGGGCTACCCTTATCCATTATCCCGACCTCAATCTCAGAGTCTTGAATCTGAGATTCGCCGAAAGCAAACACTATGTTCCACTTTGGGTTCAAATTCTTCTCGCACACTTTGCTGACACCCCTATAGTTTCCTTGCTTCACTATAACATAAGGGTCACATGAGCTGACAGTGACTTCTTTTCTTGACCGTCTGAAACGAAACAAAGAACGATCCACAGAGACGCCATCCTTGGCAGACAAATCCTTTGCTTCAACAATTCGGACAAATAGGTAGTGCATAGGCTCAACCAGGTCATATGTGTTTATGAGCTTATGATTTCCATTGGCCTCTGCGGAACCGAATTCTGCAGCAACACCAAGGTTTGGTTCGGACTCCTTCAGCAAATGATCTTCACCTGAACGTCTATTCATTTGCTGAGATTTTCAGAAACACAAAATTAGGTTGACACTCAACCTTCTTCTCAACTCATAATACTTTTGGGTTCATAAATTGAAGCACTACTACTTCATTTAAAAATTTGAGGATGATTTCTTAGTTGTTTGAAAACTATGAACTATAACCAATATTGCAGAATCAAGATTTTTAAACAAAGATTTAATATATGTTAGCATGTAATGATAGTCTGTATCCGGTTTAAAATACAACAAATTAACAAAGTACCAAACTTGAAATTCAAGAAAGATCCATGGAAGCTAAACATTAGTTGCCAATGTTAGAGAAACTAGAACAAAGTTTTCTAACCTTATTTTGGATGACAATGGCAAAGGCAGGTTGATCAGATAGATAACAAAACTTGGTTGTAGTTGGATTTGGCTGTTATAATTTGAGAGACTGACTCTAAGAGAGACAAAGAAATACAGGTTCTTCTCACATACTACCTCCGCGTCAAAATAAATTATTATTTTTTTTAATAAAAAACAAAAATGGATATTCATTTTCAGACAGACATTGTCTCCAATCAATCTCAAACTTGTTCAGCCCAATCACTCTGGTATTAATAAAAGAAAATACCCATTTTCTTTCCTTTCCTTTTCCAAGTTCCTTCCCATAACAAATACAGATTATCTTATTTTAACGTTTAGTAACGGAAGTTCTCATCTCCTTCCTTTCCTTTTCCAAGTTCCTTCCCATAACAAATACAGATTATCTTGTTTTAACGTTTAGTAACGGAAGTTCTCATCTCCTAACATCTGTCGTACTCTGTATTCTTTTTTTTAATAACTCAGGCTCCGCCGGTTAAGTCCCAAGCCTGACCACCACCGTGGCCTCAGTCTTGCAGTAAGAAATCGCGAGATATGCCCAAGTTAGTCAGGGTACTCTCCTCCATGACGCTTACATCACTCTTACATCACCAATAAATTGACTGCTCCACCTGGTCTGCCCAGATTCAAACTCCCCCGGATACTTACATCACTCGTATTCTTTTATTTTGCCGTCATGTCAAGCCTAGTCACTTTGGTACTAATAAAAGAAATAATCCATTTTATTTAACTTTTAAAAATGCGCCTAGCATTTTTCTCCCTTGATCTCATGTTGCTTTCTATTTTTTTCTTTTTAAACACTTCATGTCATGTGGGGTCTAATCACTCTAGTACCTTGACTTATAAAAACACGGTTCTTATTACCTAACATTTGTCTCCATTGATCCCATACTCGTTTTCTTTATATTTTAACATTTCCGATCTAATGGATTTGTATTACGCTGTTAATAAATTAAATACGATCAAGAAAATCAGTCCGTATAGGGGTGACAAAGGTTGCAGAAAGCACATCGAATTTCGGCCAAGATCTGCAAAATAACACCGTTAGAGGTGCGGGAGTTGTCCCGCTATAACCCTCAGGTATAAGAGTAAGTACGTGTTTATGAGAATAAACATATATGGAGAACTCTAGAGAGAGTATTGTAGAGAGATTACCTTCTCAAGTGAGGAGGGTTATAGTTTATATAGGAAAGTAAGGGTATAATTGGAATTTTGTGGGGGTCCCACCGTATGTATTTGGTACAGGTATATATGTGATATATTTGATTGTACGAGACTGTGTATATGTACATGTATAAATATATCCAAAAAGTCAGGTTCATCATATATCTTGACCTTTAAGAAACCAACATAAGACAATATTGTAATAGGGTAGTAGGATTTTGGCCACTGTAGCAGCGTCATCCATAAATAATAAATTATTTTGTAAGGTGAAAATTCATGGAGGATTAGTATATTATTCATACTACTCCCAGTTTGGTTTCCTATAGACATTAAAAGAATGGAACTTCCAATTCCGAAGAATGCAAAGAAAGTATGGGGTTCATGGAACCTCCAAACCTTCATTCTTTTAAGCCTCTTACTACAAACAATACTACTTTTATTCGCCCCATTCAGAAAAAGATCAAATAGCAAATTGATGATTTTCATAATCTGGTCAACATACTCTGCATCCGACTGGACTGCAAACTTCGTTCTTGGCCTCATAACCAACAGCCTACCGGAAACTTCCTCTGGGGAAGCCAATCATGTAAGAGGAGCAATTCTAGCTTTATGGGCTTCATTTCTGCTATTACATCTTGGTGGCTCGGACACCTTAACTGCGTTTGCGTTAGAGGATAACGAGCTTTGGCTTAGGTATTTGCTTAGCCTCATTTTCCAGATCTTAGCTTCTGCCTACATCTTCTTTTTGTCCCTCCCGAATAACAAACTATGGGTTCCGACCCTTTTAGTATTTTCCACCGGAGTTGTTCGCTGTGCCGGGCGGGTTCGGGCTATGTTTCTTGCAAGCTTGGATCATCTCAGGGATTCTGCAGATAGCAAGCGTAGTGGTTCCGATGCTGATATAATCTACTATTATGAATCCCGAAAAACTCAAACTGTGAACAACCAATGCCAAGGAGATTTATGGTTCACAAAAAGGGGAGAATTGAACTCAGTGGAGGTTATCCAATGCGGTTTTCACCTCTTCCAAATGTTTAAAAGACTCATTGTTGAACTCAAAATCAGCAGCTGGGAGAAACTGCAAAGCGTTGAATTTTTTCAAGATAGATCAGCGATTGATGCTTTCACTGTGGTGGAAGCAGAACTCAATTTTTCCTACGAAAATCTTTACACCAAGACCAAAGTGGTGAATTCGTGGGCAGGATTGGTTGGTCGTTTTTTTTGCTTCTGCTCACTGGTTGCGTCTCTGCTTATTTTCATCTCCGTAGAGAAGAAATTTATCCTCAAGATAGATATATGGGTGACCTACATCCTGCTCATTGGGGCCACGTTGCACGATTTGGTGTCACTCGGCATGCTTGTTTCCTCGGATTGGGCCAATGTCACAGTTAGGGAGCACAATAACTCCTTAACTGCTAATATCATGAAGCATTTTCTACTTGTCAAGAAGAAAAGACTGGTCCAATCATGTAAGGAGGATGACACTGGCCGATCTCATTTATCACCGAAGTCATCTCTACGCCCCCTATGCAATATATTGTACTTGTACCCTAAGAGAATCATACTTCGGAGATGGTCCGAATCGATCCAGCAATTCAACTTGATAAACTATGCAGCGCATGAAAGCTATCCAAAAAACCTCAACGGGACGAGATTTGTCTCATCTGAGCCATTCACAGGGAAGCTAAGGAGTTTCATTTTTGATACTCTCCGGACCAGATCTTTGAACCGAAAGCAAGTGAGTCTAAACATAAGTGAATATCTTACTTACAACATTAACAGATTGCTTGATGGCCAACACAGCCAGAATTATACCACAACACTTGAATACGATGAGGGTCTCCTTCTATGGCACATTGCGACCGAAATCCTTTACAATAATGATAAGGATAATGATCATGAGCACCAGGATAGTCGTTATTTTTCTAAGATCCTGTCTGATTACATGATGTATTTACTACTTATGCAGCCGACTCTCATGTTCTCTGTATCTGGTATGGCAAAAACAAGATTCAGAGATACTTGTGGCGATATCAAGAGATTACCAAAGGGGAAAAGCGTATCATTTCCCAAATCAAAGGACCCGCAATTGAGCACTTGTTATTCGATTCTAGAAAATTTGAACAACCCCTTTCCTGATGTAAAACGTGCAGGTTTACTGGCACGGACAGTGATTTGGTCACCAAGTCATGAAGATGGTTCGTATTGGGTGCTAATAAGTAATGTTTGGATAGAGTTATTGCTTTATGCTGCAAATCAGTGCAGGGCATACACACATGCTCAGCAACTAAGTAAAGGTGGAGAGCTGCTAAGTTTGGTTTGGCTATTGGCAACACATTTCGACCTCTACAAGTAGTTCGAACGGTAGCTGTGCGGGGCAATTTCTAGATTGGATCGAATAGTGGACACTTGGTTATACAAGTTGCAGTCTTCGATCTAAATGTTGAATTTTTTTTCATGTATATGTATTCACAATCTATAGGACTTGCAGTTCAAGGATTGTTTCTTTTTTTTTTTTTTTATGTGAATATTATAGTTCACAGTGATGATCAAAAGTTTGTTTATATTTGAATTTAATTAGTCAGCTTGTTAAAAATTCCTAGTCTACTAACACTTATTGCATGGCGGGGCTGGCTGGCCGACGGGCCCAACCCAAATTGACGGCTCTACTCACAACATATACTCCACTAACACTTTTTCTTAACTTCCGTGCAAATAGTAAATGTGTAGATTGTAATGGGACGAAGGGAATATGTTATATGCAAGGTATGTAAATTCTCAATTTGAAATAATATCCCTAACACTTCTTTTGTCACATTTAAAGTTAGGCGGAACTAAAATGAAAAGTATTTTATATTTTTAATCAATGAGCCCAATTTATTAACTTGAACTATGAAAATGACAAATATTGAATAGTGTTTTAGACAACTTTGTCCATATAATCCTTGTATAATTATATATAAAAAAACCAATTCTTAACTAACCTATTTTATTAACTATGAAAAGTATTTTGAGCAATATCTTACTAATCCACTATTTATTATTTCCTTAATAATCCTGCACTACTAGTTGGACTTTGGAGTTCTTAGAGTCCTTGAAAGATGCCAAACTAAAGTTTAAAATAGTGGATACTAAGATGTATTTGGCTCTTGGAAGTTTCGGAAAAAAATAAAACAATAACAATCAAAGACTTGGTTCATATTATTATTTATTAAAAAAAAGAAAGTTGACTTACATTACAATTTAAATAGTTTAGATACGTCCAGTCGTCCACTAGAAGTGCATCATAATTAGTTGTCCTTAAAATATGTAGATGCTCCAACTTAATTAAGATGGATCTACTATATAGACACGGTAAATCATGTGCAAGTGGCATTATTAAACGTATACTTCCTCGGTCCCACGTGAATGTACAACAAAATTTTAGGTGAAACATAAAGCTTTGAACGTACATTGGCTATAGAGTAAGCCCCAATGGCATCTGAGAGCCATCCCTCTGAAAATGCTTCATCCGCTTGAGTACCAAACCAAATCGCTAACATCACCTCTCCATCACCCTACCTTGTTCACTTCCCGTTCCTATCTTCATGTTTGTACCACCGTGGTGACAGTGGGGATTGTGGTGGTACTATCTTTGGAACCTTGTCAAGTTCTGATGTAAAGTAAAACGCAGCGGAACTAAAATAAAACAAGCTAATCGATTCAATTCTCGCAAAAGGAGTAAAATCGATTAACGAACGAAAGGGGATATGATTAAACTTCTCGCAAAAGAATTTAATCTAATAATCAACCGAAGAAGATTATTGGCAAAGTCAATTAATGACTTTAGGAAGAACACAATAAACTTGCAAAACTTGCAAAGGAATTTGATTAAGAAAAATAACGTAAGTTTCTAACTGTGAAAGGAATTATAAATACTACCTAAAATCCTCTACTAACCAGGAAAAGGAAAAAGGAAATAAAATCCTCTACTAACTAGGAAAAGGAAAAATGAAATAAAATCCTCTACTAACTAGGAAAAGGAAAAAGGAAATAGAATCCTAAATTAATACGTTTAAAACAAGAAGTAAATCCAATCGAAATCAGGAAACCCGCAAAGAGCACGACTCGTTCTTGAATACATCATTCTCCCCCACTTCAAAAGGATTCGCCCCGAATCCTCGTCCGATCTTTGAAACGAGCCCCTCCATTTAAATAAATATTTGGAATAAATTTTCATCTTTAACGTAGAAGGAATTGAAAGAACTTGAATTTTTCCGTCCCAATGAAATAAATATTTGAAATAAATATTATCTCGAAGCACAAATATGGGCACACAAATATCTTCCGAAAATAAAATTATACCATCAATCCCATCCATTCCATCCTTCTGTTCATCGTAATAAATTCTCCTTCGACCCAACACAGATTGATCTTCTGTCATTCTTTGATTTCTATCCAAGAAAATCCATGTAGTATAGGGGGGTAATTTCTTTATTTCTGGAAGCTTGATTGGTCGAACAGCATTCTTGACTGCAATGCTGGATCCTAGAAGAATTGCTGAAGAGTCGTTTCCATCTTCGTGGGAACTGCTGCTGTCATTAACACCGTTGCTTGTATTAATGCCATTTTGCATATAGATTGCATCTTTTTGCCTCTTTGTCAACATATCTACGGTTTTATCAGCATCGCCGATGGTTAGGTTTTTCCTTTCAATAGACAATTTCTGGAGACTACTAGTGACATCCCCCAACTTTTGCCGATTCTCTTCCACTTTTTTCATTATATACACACAGCGGTCGGCATCAACTCGTTGCTGAATTGAGTCAATAACCAAAGAAATTTCTGAAGTTGCTTCAATCGGTTCTTGCACTCCCCCAAACTGAATGACCTCGTCCTTTGCACATAGATCTTCAACAATAATCTCCTCTTCAACAGGATCTTCTTGGGCAGGAAATTTTTCAATAACAAGGCGATTTTCTTCCTCGAGACGCTTCAATTCAATAGCTCGCTTTGCTTCGAAACGCCGAATTGATTTTGTATAAATACCTATTTGATCATAACAACGAACGGCTTCTGCCCAAACAACATCCCTCTCCTCTCGATACTTATCTATCAAAGACTGATGCACTGCCTGAAGTGCGTCGCTCTGAATCTCGGATTCATAATGAAGCATCCAGTCATTTTTGTAGTCGGCCTCCTTCTCAAGTTTATTAAACTTTATAGAAAATTTTCTTACCTGACAACGATCATGCTTCAGACGCATATCGATCTTCTCAAGAAGTGATTTTTCTTCTCCACCATTGTTGGTCATCTTTTCCATGGATCGAACTCTTTCTGATACTAACTGATGTAAATTGAACGCAGCGGAACTAAAATAAAACAAGCTAATCGATTCAATCCTCGCAAAAGGAGTAAAATCGATTAACGAACGAAAGGGGATATGATTAAACTTCTCGCAAAAGAATTTAATCTAATAATCAACCGAAGAAGATTATTGGCAAAGTCAATTAATGACTTTAGGAAGAACACAATAAACTTGCAAAACTTGCAAAGGAATTTGATTAAGAAAAATAACGTAAGTTTCTAACTGTGAAAGGAATTATAAATACTACCTAAAATCCTCTACTAACTAGGAAAAGGAAAAAGGAAATAAAATCCTCTACTAACTAGGAAAAGGAAAAAGGAAATAGAATCCTAAATTAATACGTTTAAAACAAGAAGTAAATCCAATCGAAATCAGGAAACCCGCAAAGAACACGACTCGTTCTTGAATAAAATTCGAGATAATATTTATTCCAAATATTTATTTCATTGGGGCGGAAAAATTCAAGTTATTTCTACGTTAAAGATGAAGATTTATTCAAAGTATTTATTTCGATGGAGGGGCTCGTTTCAAAGATCGGACGAGGATTCGGGGCGAATCCCTTTTCAAGTGGGGGTGAATGATGTAATCCGGTTCAAGAAATATTTGACAAAGTCAAATATATTAATTAAATTTGTATTTTAATTAGTATTTTAAAATTTAATTTGTTTTAGTTTATATTTAATTTATTATTTTCGTCATTTATTTTAATAGGATGATTAGAGGTGATTTTAGAGTAGATTTTGAGGAGATTTACTAGTTTTTTAGTCCTATTTAGTTACCATATAGGTTAGGAGTAATTCTAGAAGGTTTAAGATTGTTTTTCAAGTTTTATGGGCACTATAAAATAGGCCTAAGGTGGTAATCCGAATTTAGACCTTTTTATCAATTAAATTCTTTGCAAATTTGCAAGTTCTTTCACTTTTGTGAATTTTAAAGTCATCAATTGACTTTGCCAATAATCTTCTTCGGTTGATTATTAGATTAAATTCTTTCAGAAAATTTTGGGGGAAATCTGTTTTTTCATAAGTTATAAAAAGTCTTGTTTTTAAATATATCAACTTGGTGTTTTAAAGTCTAAACTCACTGTTTTAAAATGGACTTTTTATAACTTATGCAGAAACAAGTTTTTCCTAAAACCTACTCAAATTCTTTTGCGAGAAGTTTAATCATAACCCCTTTCGTTCGTTAATCGATTTTACTCTTTTTGCGAGGATTGAATCGATTAGCTTGTTTTATTTTTAGTTTCGCTGCGTTTTACTTTACATCAAGTTAAAATAAAACCCGTCCCATGAAAGGATCAATAGGGCTACCGTTATCCATTATTCTGACCTCAACCTCAGAGTCTTGAATTCGAGATTTCGAAAATCCAAAAACATGGTTCCATTGTGGACACGAGGTCTTTTTGAAATATTGTGTCACGCGCTTATAGTTTCCTAGCTTCACTCCAGCATAGGGGTCACATGAGCTGTCAATAACACCATTACTTAACGAAGAAGTATCTGCAGCAACTTCCTTGACCAGTAAGTCCTTTGCTTTCACAATTCGGATATATAGGTAGTGCATCGGCTCGACCAGGTCATAGCTGCTTATGAGCCTATGATTTCCATTGACTTCTGCTGAACCAATGTCTACAGCACCACCAAGGTTAGGTTTGATCTCCTTGACCAAAAAATCTTCACTTGAACATCTCTCCATTTGCAAAGATCTTCAATAACACAAAACATAGTATTGTAATTAGAAGTAATTAATAGCTAAATAAGTCACCTTATGAAATAAACTAAACTCCCAAACATGAGCCGGCTCACTCCCGTCGCATTGAATGCGGCTCAGTCCGGCGCCTACTATTGCCATTAATGCGCCGCGCCAACTCTCCCAATACACGACTCCTGTTCCTATCAATGACATCCCATCTAACAGAGTCAATCCTAGATATAAGAGTAATTATATTCTTATACATTCGGGTATATAGTGAATTTCTTTATTATTAATTTTAAAAATTTGAAAAATTATGAAAAAAATACTTGTATACCTATTTATAAGAGTTATTTTAGATTTACCTTTGGATGTAGGAGCGAATAACTTAATAAAAAATGAGACATTTTTAATTATTTTTAAGAGAGTAAAAAATTGTGAAAAAGTACTTATACTCCCTCTGTCCTCAACCTAGATGCACACTTTGACTTTTCACGTAAATTAAGAAGGGAGTATTATATTGAAAGTGTTGTGAGTGTGAAAATAAAATAGGAGAGAGAATGAGTGGAGGGAATAGTAAATTATAATAGTGTTGTGAGTATTAAAATAATGTAGGAGAGAGAATGAGTGGAGGGAATAGTAAATATTTTTTTCCATTTTAGGAAATGTGAACGTAAGTTTGGGACGCCCAAAATGGAAAGTGTACACTTAGGTTGGGGACGAAGGGAGTACCTTAAAATATAAAAATAATTTTAGTCTTATACCTTTAGGTATAAGAGCGACAGACAAGAGTAGTGTGTGAGCGTGAGTTAATGGGGAATTTTGCATATCACCTGAACTTTTATGGGTTTGATATCTCTCCCAGAGGCCATAAGGTCCATGACTCTTTTTTTGACTTTTTCTCTCAGAGGAGTGATATACTCTCTCCGTCCCAGCTCAAATCGAATTTTTTATCCTTTTTGTCCATCTCACCTCAAATTGAATTTTCCAAAATGACAAAAATCTTTACTATTTCTCCTACTCGTTCTCTATCCTACTTTACTTTTATACTTACAAGTCACAACACCAATTAATTTATTATTCTTTTACTCATTTTCTCTCGTATTTTATTTTTCGTACTCACAACACCTTTTCGCTATTATATTTTTCTTAATCACCGTGCTAAAAAAAGATGGTTAAAATTTATGATGTGACGGAGGGAGTACTTATTTGATACTAGTAAAAGCTCGTGTGTCCGATGACATTTTTTTTTTTAATTTAAAAAAGAAAAAAAAATTAAGGATAAAATGGAAAAGAAATAACTTAGTGAGGACAAAATGAAAAATTTGACATGTAATACTATTCATTATACTGTGTTTACAGAGGAGTTGTAATTTATACTACAGATTTGGTGGTTGGTTGAGTAATAGGTGGAGCTAGGTGTGCTACATCCAAAAAAGATTTGGAATAAAATTTATATGGGATTCATGAGATGAGATGCTTTAAATTCTCACCATTCAAACATGGTCGACATAAAAAGTAAGTAACCATATTTCAATATTTCACTATCATTTTCCTTTCTTTTTTCTATATAGTGGGACCCAAACCATACTTTAATTGTTCACCATTCACAATTCTTTCCAATTTAAGCCGCTACACCTACAATAAGCATCCAAAATTATTTTATTGTTAATAATACTCCCTCCGTCTCATTCGAAGTGTTTCAACTTTTTTTTTTTGATGTCCCATTTAAAATGTCTTAATCCCAAAATGGAAAATTTTTATTATTTTTATACTTTTCCTACCCCACTCATTCTCTCACCTACTTTACTTTTACATTCACAACATTCTCTCTCCTAACTATTTCTCCCACTCATTCTCTCTCCTATTTAATTTTTCATACTCACAACATATTTAACCTTTTTCTCTATCTTACCTAACTTTCCTTAATTCTCGCGTCGATCTCATTTTGAGACACTTGGGCGAGACGGAGGGAGTAACTTATTATTTCTCATAAAAATGGATACCAGACAAATGAATATAATTGTTGCAACGTGTTCGAAATGGTATAAAGTTGATATTTCACGTAAATTAAGAATTTCCTGCTCCGCCAAAATAGGTGCTTCTTCCATTTCATTTCGGTTTAAAGGTTTTACTTTCATTTTTGTTCGATCATAATTTAAGGTATTTACTTTGCTTTATTCTAAAAATGATAAAATATGAACAAGAGTAGGTTTTGGGGGAAACTAGTTTCTCCTAATATTATAAAAAGTCTTATTTTAAAAATTGAAACAAAGGCACGTACAATTTTTTAAAAAAATAAAAAATAAGACTTTTTATAATATTTGGGGAAACTAGTTTCCCCCAAAATTTTCTGTATGAACAATGATTTACACAATCTTGTCATCATCAAGTTCATAACATTATAATTTTTTTTTTAAATAAATTATCACTTATCTAACCTCTATTTTTCATCCACATGCTTTACGAATAATATTCTACTCCCTCCGTTCCAGATCAAGAGTCCTACTTTTTCTTTTGGTTCGTCCCAGATCAAGAGTCCCTTTCCATAAATGATAAATTTTTTAATATATTTATACCCTTATAATTTAATATATTTACAAAAAATCCATTCATTATACCCTTATAAAGTTAACATATTTACAAAAAAATCAATCATTAACTTACTATTCCTCCCACTCATTCTCTCTCCTATTAAAAAACCAATCATTAACTACTATTCCCTACCCCATATTACAAAAAAAAAATTATTCATTATACCCTTATAAAGTTAACATATTTACAAAAAAAAAAAACAATCATTAACTACTGTTCCATATCCACATTTAACTTTTATTCATTTTTTAAAAATTTCTTAAAAAGCATGAAATCTTTTCGAGGATCCTTGGTCTGGGACGGAGGGAGTATATAATTATAATCTCAATCATTATTATTATTTCAAACAAAAACTCATCATTATTATTAATCAATTTTATATTGGTACTTTAATAAGCTTAAATTAGAACGAAAGTTTAATTTAATGGGCAAGGCTACCGCCTACCGGTACAAAAGAAGTTTATAAAAAGATGTACTCCCTTCGTCTCATGATAATATATAAAATTTTCATTTTGGACGTCTCACAATAATATATAATTTTCCTAAAATGAAAAGGAATCTTTACTATTTCCTTCACTCATTTTCTCTCCTACATTATTTTAATGACAAAAACTCAAGTGAGAACAACAATACCCGTCTCATCCATGAGACGGGTCGGATCCATGACCATGACCCGTCCAACCCGCCCAAGAATACCCGTCTCTCTCTCTATACGCAATAACACCGTCTCTCTCTCTCTATACGCACAATGTGATCCCTCCCCAATCTCTTCTCCGGCCAAGCCTACCTTCAACCTACACACCGGCGACCCAAAGCCACCGTCGATTCCGTCCCAGTTGGTTCTAAACTGAAAGTTCACCGGAGCCCATCGCCACCACCTGCTCCGATTGCGTTTAAAAGGAGGCGGTACCTGAGTTTGGTGAATGAGAGTGAAGATGAGGAGGAGAGGGAGATTGTCCGGATCTGAGGTGGTGGGTCTCAGGACACGTAGCCGGAAAACTGAACAAGTAGAGGAGATGGATCGGCGGCAATGGAGAAGATGGATCTGCGTAGAGAGAGAGAGAGAGAGAGGAGAGAGAGAAGTGGTGAGAATGAGTGTGTGTTAACTGTGTGAGAAAATGAGAGAGGCCTTAACAAATGAATGGAAATTGGTATTTAAACGCTGAATGACAATAACTTATTTTAGTAATAGTTACTACACTTTATTGTTTAAGTAATATTTCTCATTTGTTTAAGTAATAGTTGGTATTGCTATAAGTAATAGTACTACACTTGTGAAGTAATAGTGTTATTTTTTTTTTTAACTAAAAATAGTTTTAGGAACTGTTTTCATTTTGAGTAATACTTCTCATTTGTTTAAGTAATAGTTGGTATTGCTATAAGTAATAGTACTACACTTGTGAAGTAATAGTGTTATTTTTTTTTTTTAACTAATAATAATGTTAGGAACTGTTTTAATTTTGAGTAATACTTCTCATTTGTTTAAGTAATAGTTGGTATTGCTATAAGTAATAGTACTACACTTGTGAAGTAATAGTGTTTTTTTTAAGTATTACATTATCAATGACTTAAAGTAATAATACATTCAGTCATTACATTAAGAGATGGTAACTATTACATTATAAAGTAATAATGTAAAAGTATTACATTATCTATAGAAATATATTACAATTTCATCTATCAAAGTGTTACATTTACTTGTATAAACTATTACATTCATATACATAAGTTATTACATTTCAAATGTAATACATATAGGGCCCGTTTGGTAGGCCGATAAATGACCGTATAGAATAAATACTACGAAAGATAATTGTTTGGTAGGATTTTAAGAGTTCTGATTAATAATACGTATATAGCGGATAAGTGTCTAATCCCCTGATTATTTATCCCATAAAAAAGGGTTGTTTTATTAATACGGGATTAAAAAAAACGCTACCCGCTAAAAAAAAGGCGCCTATTATTTCTCTTCTCTCAACTCTACCCTTCATTATTTATAAACCAAAGACCTGAGTCCCTGACCCCTTTCACAGCCTAAAAATCCTTTTCTGCCGGCGGTTACTCAACGGCAACACAGCGGCAACGGCAACGACACCGGATTGTTGTCATTGAAAATCAAAAGGTAAAATCTTTCTTTTCCGTTTTATTGTTTTCTTCTTCTCCTCTTTTTCAATTTGTTTTAATGATCTGTGCTTTGTGTGAGTTTGTACAAATTATCTCTCGTTGTCTCCCTAGAAATCTACACTTGTCTAGGTCGTTGTCTTCTTCTTCTTCTTGTTGTTATTCTTCTTCTTGTGCCCTAGAACTTCAAATCATTTGCAATACCAAATCCAATTGGGTCTATTGCAAAATACGCCCTCTTCTTGACTAGTTAATTTGGGATAAAATTGAAGGGTGGAGAGAGAAGTTTAATGTCTTTGTTGCTAATTATATGTGTTGCTTAATCTTCTGTGCATAAAATCAACATTTTTGGAAATGATTAATGAATTTATCAAGTATGTAGGGTGATTATGCAGGAATTTTACTATAAAGATTTTGATTTAATGTTGTTGATGCAGAGATCAAGCAATGTATGCTTTATTTGAACTTCAGTAGTGAAAAAAATAATCAGTACACATTATTTACCATCAGGGTTTTGCCACAGGAATTATAATTTCTGTTATTTTCTATCCGCGGCAAAGAATTTCAGAAGATGATTCTGTGATTCCCGTAAAGTTATGCATTGATGATAATTAATTTGTTAATTATTTTCCCCACCATAGAGTATGAAGTTGAATGCTTAAAAGGGTGGAGAGAGAAGTTTAATGTGCTAATGAGTATTTTCACCAAGCTTTTCTCTTCTATTAATTTTACGATTGTTTTTTGACTCCCTCTTACTAGTTTACTTGTTATATAGACATGGATTCTCCAAATAATGAGGAAGAGATAGCCGTCTTTCTAGCCATGCACGCTGTTTTGGTTAATGTTCATGCTTACTGACATGATGACGACACTGCCATATCCTACGCAAATGAAAATGGGTTTTTGAAAGTTGATGAAAATCGTCCATATACAATGTTCGATAAGATTCCAAAGCAAGTACGGGAACTCGATAGGTTGCTTAAACAGATCGACATTATTTGCATCAATAACTTGAGAATGGATAGACACACATTCATTGTTCTTTGTAATATGCTTAGGGAGAAAGGGGTTTGATTCTAAGTATGTATCTCTTGAGGAGAAAGTAGCTACTTTTCTATCTATTCTTGCGCACCACAAGAAAAATCGAATCATAGCGTATGACATGAGGAGATCGGGACAAAGCTGTTAGCAACTATTTTAATGAGGTGCTCAATGCTGTTGTGATGCTTGGCCCTCAATTGTTTGTTAGAGCTGAACCTGAACCTCCAAACTCTACAGATTCTAGGTGGAATCATTTTGAGGTAAAATATAAATAAATTTCAATTTAATCAGACTTATCACTATGATAAAGATATAACATGAAAGTCTTAATATATTTGTAGGGTTGCTTGGGTGCATTAGATGGAACTTATATAAAAAGTGAATTGCGGCGAGGAAGCAAAACCAAGATATAGGTCCCGAAAGGGAGAAATAGCCATGAATGTGTTGGGGGTATGCGATAAGAACATGAATTTTATATTTGTATTGACCAGGATGGGAAGGTTCAGCTGCAGATGGTAGGGTGCTACGTGATGGAGTAACTAGACCTAATGGATTGAGGATCCCCCACGGTATATAATCTCATAATATTTTTTGTAATATAATTCATTTTTATTAGATGTAATAATATAATTAAATAATATATATTTGAGGTGTATCACCTAGTTTAGTCGATACGGAGTTTTTGGTAGTTGTAGGCTTTTAACTTGTGATTGCGTGTAGTGATTTGCCATTGTTTATGTGAAAGCATCAAGCAATGCATACGTATGGTGGGCTGCGTATGTATGTTCTTGTGTTTGTCAACGTGAAACTTGATTTGCCCTCTGCGGTGTTGAACTTGACACACGCTTGGGGCCGCTGGCCAGTTCTCTTCCTCCTCTGGAGTCGAACGTATAGGCATTGCGGGAGGCAATTGTATGCTATCTACGAGAAAGGTGGAAATGGGGAGTGAGGAAGTTGATGATGAAGTATACGCGAAGGCTTGTGGAGTCTTGCCAGGAGGTTGCGTGTGGGGCCGTGGGGACGCGTGTGAGCTTTGTGGGGAGTTTAAGCACCGGTGGAGGGATGGGACAGCATGGGTGGCGGGTTGGGACGGTGGATGAGGTATTCCTCAGTATGTGTGGCATGTTGAGAGTTTGGGGCACTCCAAATTCTGGGAGTGCGCTAAGAGGATTTTTATGGGAAGGCTCAGGTGGTGCAAATGTCACGTACGGCGGGAGCAGTTAAAGCCTTGGTCTGGTAGATAGTGAGACTTGACGGTGTGGTTCCCTTGAAGGCGGGAGGAGAGCTCGCTTGAATTTAATCATGAACACTTGCTTGCAGATTAGGAGCAAGGCAATTGTATCCAAATAAAGGGAGGGGAGGATTGTAATCTTTGTTTGTGTGATTGTCGTGTATGTTGATATTTTTGCACTGACGGTGATAGTGCATGGGATCTTGTTGCGGTGAATCCCAAGCGAGTTTGAGGAAATGTGATTTATCGACTATGAATTTAATGGGATGTGATACGCTTTGGTCCATTTCTTGCTAACTTTGGAGACTCGTCGAGCTCAAGTCGGCGCTCGTGGGAGCCTCAGAAATTTTCACTGGAGAAGCATTACGGAATGAGGCAATCCAGTCATTGATAGTTTGTTTGCATCAGAAACCTTGTTAACCCATCAGAACGAGGTTCTTTGAAGAAATGAAGGTTGCATGAAACTTCTTGAATTATAGGAATATTTTTGGAAATGGATATTAAAAATGAAAGATATCCTTCAGTTGTTAGATAACATTTTGGATAAGGATAAAAATAATTCATTTTAATACTAGTGCTACCAAACATCATATACAAGATTATTACTCCATCGGAATAATAATCAGGGGATTATTAATACTGGAATTAGTAATACAGATTAATCCTGACGGGCTACCAAACGAGCCCATAGTTTGTATTACATTTGAAAAAATGGGTGAAAACGAGCTTTTGTCTTTTTTAAAACAGATATTACGTTTACTTATGAACAATGTTACTTTATATGTATACAGTCATTACATTAAGAGATGGTAACTATTACTTTTTTTAAACCACTGAATAGTCGAAAAAATAATATAAAAACTAAAAAAAAAAAGCAAAAAGAAAAAAAATAATAATAAAAAAAAAATAACAAATCCTAGTACATAATAAAAAAAATAATAAAAAAAAGCAAAAAGAAACACTAATAAAAAAAAAGAAAAAAGAAAAAAAATAATAAAAAGAAATAATGAAAATAAAAAAAATAATAAAAAAAGGCAAAAAGAAAAGAAATAATTAAAAACTAGAAAGAGAAAGTACGCATAGTAATCTTCCATTTCCATGTACGGCGTGAACCTTTTGCTTCTTTGATTTACATGAGGGGAAAGAGTATGGGTCATGGGTCTGGGCTTTGGGTTATTCCGACCCGTCTCATCCATGAGACGGATATTGTTGTTCTCACAGGAGACCAACTCTATTTTAATACTCACATCACCATTATAATTTACTATTCTCTCCACTCATTCTCTCTCCTATTTTATTTTCACACTCACAACACTTTCAATATAATACTTCCTCCTTAATTTTCGTGCATTGACAAAAATCTATAAAAATATGAGACGGAGGGAGTATACAAAATGAAATGTCGATATTTTACTGTTTGCATCGATTGTTAATCAACCTCATTTAATTAAAAACACCAACACAATCATAACACATCCTAATCCATTTTGATTTGTTAATAATATGAGATTTTGACCTCAAAATTTTATTTTGCCACAAATCACTTCCGCTCCCTGCATAAATCAAAATGTCTCGAGAATTCGTATGCAATACTCCCTCCATTTCGTCTGAAGCTTCACCTTTTATCTAAATAGGTATCTCAATAGAAGCTTCACAATTTTTAAAATAGAAAAGATTTATTAATATTCTATTATATATACCCCACTTCTCATACTCACATTCATAAATTGTGGGGCCCACTTGTCATATCCATTAACTTTTTCCGCTCACATACTCCTTTCGTTCCGACCGAAGTGTCCCAAAAGTAGTATGCACGGGAATTAAGGAATGAATATACTCCCTCCGTCCCAGTCTAATTGAGACTTACTCCCTCCGTCTCATATTACCTTACCCATTTTGCTATTTTGGACGTCTCACTTTAAAGTCACACTTTCTTAAAAAGAAAATTTTTTAATACTTCTTTATTTATGGGACCCACTTGTCATACTCACAACACTTTTCAAATTTACTATTCTCTCCACTCATTCTCTCTCCTACCCACTCACAACACCTACTTTAATAACATTATTTCTTATTTTCCGTTCTCAACAGTAAACGAGTAAGTTTTTATGGGACGGAGAGAGTATTTCCTTTTTGCTCCGTCCCAGCTCAATTGAGACTGCCCAAAATGGAAGGGACTCTTTACTATTTTCCCCACTCATTCTCTCTCCTATTTTACTATTATACTAACAACACCAATCAAATCACTATTCCTTCCACTCATTTTCTCTCCTATTTAATTTTTCATACTCACAACATTTTGTTTCACTTTTTCTCTCTTACTTTTCCTTAATCTGTATGCCCAAAAATTTGATATCAATTGGGCTGGGACGAAAGGGAGTATATAATGCAAAAAGTGTATAGTGAAATAAATGTTGTGAGTATGAAAAGTAATGTAGGAAAGAGAAAGTGGTGTAAAGAATAGTTAGTGGATATTTATTGTGAGAATGACAAGTGGGTCCCACAAATAAAAAAGTAATAAAAAATCTTTCCTTTTTTGGGTTGGAATATTTTAAATGAAACACCCAAAGAGAAAAATTGGGACATTTCAACAGGAACAGAGATAGTATTTAAATTATGAATCTCACTTGTCATATCTACACACTTATTCTCTCTTAAATTTTAAATTTTATGCCACTCTTATAATGGTTAAGCTTGAACCGGGAACGAAGGGAGTAGTTTAAAATACAGTAAGTATGCGGTATTATAATAATATTGCATAATATAGACGTAATTAGTTACGAGGCATGTGGTTAGAAAAACCTTATGAGTTGATCTTTTAATCTCAACCGGACAATCGCAGTGAATATAGAGTCCCCTCATCAAACATCTATAAATAACAGTTTTATTTCACTTTACTTTTTCTTTTTTGGCACGCAAGTTCTTGCCTTTCCCAAAAATTATTGAAACTGGGTGTTTTGATTTTCAAACCGATAAGGTTGGATTGATTGAGGGTGGTTCTGAGAATTTTGTGGTGGAGGAGGAGGAGAGATGGGGGCTCAAGTTTTGAGCAAAACTAATTTGTTATCGCCGGCGAATCGGTGGAACGGCGGTGGGGGAAGCAGAGGTGTTCATCGCCATCAATGTCATCATCAACGTTTTCCGGTATCCTTAGATTTGGGATTTGTAAATCGTTCTGTAAAGCTCCGATCGTCTGATTCTTTTGGTTTTAGAATTCCTCGACAGGCAGGGAATCATCATCAAATCCAGGCAGTGGCTTCCGGCGGTGCCCAGGTTTCTATTTTTATTATTATTTGTTTTTCCCTTGCTCGTATTCATCCGTGCTTTCAAATTCGATGCGAAATTCCCCCTCCAATCTATGTTGCACTTCCTCCGTAAAAAATGAATATCTATTTTTTTTTTCAAAAAATAAAATAAAATAGCTCTGAATTTTTTTAAAAAAATTGTTAAAATAAAATAAAATAAAATTACTCTGATTTTTTTAAAAAAAATTGTTATCATATAGAGAAAATTTGAAAATTTATTCGCTCCTATCTGTCTAAACATACAAAACTAGTCCCTATAGGCCTATAGTACAAGACCTCACAAAACCCGCATTTACAAAGGCACATTATTAACATTTCCATTTGATTACGTTAGAGATATTATCAAAAATTGGGAATTGACAAACCTTTGGGAATTGACAAACCTTGCGTATAATATACAAGGTTCTAAAATTAGGGGAATTATTCTAACCGGAGATTTATTTATTTTTTTCTAAAAATGGGAACAGATGAGCTTTGGCATTGGGAAATCGTTGAAATGGTGGGAGAAAGGACTTCAGCCCAACATGAAGGAGGTAACTGGTGCACAAGATTTGGTGGATTCTCTTCTGAATGCAGGGGATAAGTTGGTTGTAGTTGATTTCCTCTCCCCTGGTTGTGGTGGCTGTAAAGCACTTCATCCCAAGGTATCTCGCCTTGTTTTGAGCAGTTAAATTATGTTTCCGTCTTAAATTCATATCTAGCCGTATTTTACATTGAACACGTAGTGATTATAGTGAAGTACTACGTGATAATACTTGGAAAGAACAATGGTTTTTTGTGGTAAAATTCAACTCCATTCTGGTTTAGGTGAGCTCTCATGTAACGGGAGGGGTAATTGGTTAGGGAAGAATTAATATACCTCCTCCGTCCCATAAAGATGCTTCCATTTGCCATTTTGTTTGTCTGAGATAGTTTCATTTCCAAATATATTAGGTTATAGTCATTGAACTCTCAAATTTGCCCAACCAAGTAAGAAGGGGGAGGGGAGAAAGGATGAGAGTCAACTAAGAAAGAAGAGGGAGTAATGGAGTATTAATTAAACCTCATTAAAGGTTACGTAAGTTGTTAATACTTAATATTTGAATAGTCAAATGAGATATGGGACGGAGGGAGTATTTGAAATAAGAAGATTACTTATATGCAAATTGCGGAAAAAACTAATCCGAATGTATTGATTCATTTGAATATTGCAGATATGTCAGTTGGCGGAGATGAACCCAGATGTGCAGTTTTTGCATGTGAACCATGAAGAGCATAAATCAATGTGTTATAGTCTTAATGTTCACGTTCTTCCGTTCTTTCGATTCTATAGAGGAGCTCATGGACGCGTTTGCAGCTTTAGCTGTACCAATGCCACGGTTGGTTCTCGTATTCAACCTCTTCTTGCTCTATTTCTCTCTCTCGCTCGTGTATCAATTTCTATTGTTTTCTTTTATTAGTGTGTGTTTGTGGGCTGATCTGGAATTCATGGCAGATTAAAAAGTTCAAAGATGCATTAGCAAAGTACAAGCCAGATCAATGCAGCCTAGGGCCGCCAAAGGGGCTGGAGGAGAAAGAGTTGGTAGCCCTCTCTTCCAACAAGGACTTATCTTTCACATATACACCAAAAACGGAGCAACCAACTGATGTTCCAGTCCGAAAGGAAACTTTAACCGAAACAAAACCAGCACGAATATCTGAGCCAAATCCACCCCTTCCTCTTCCACTTCCTCTTCATTCCAAAGGGGATTTAAACACCCAACAAGATTTCAAGGATAAATCAATGGCCTCTTCCGGAACATGAGTGAAGTGTTGATCACCCACTTGGCGGGCAATCTGGATTAGAGAAGAGTAGCTCAGGATCTTTATATATTGAGTACAAGGTTTGTTTATTCCCGATGTGTGATAAGCGTTTCAACTTCTTGTACATTTCTATTATCTGTATAGTTGTAATTGTGGTGTGGTTGGTCCGTGTATGTATCGTGTATAGGCTCGAGTAAATAGCATAGGGAAGGTGTCTCTGAGTTTTAGAAGTTGTAGAGGCATGCATATGTGTGTGTGTTGTTGGTGAAGGGTGCACATTAGCAAAATAATCAAGTGTACCATAGCAAAGTTGGTTTGGGCTCTCCATCTCTTTTTTAGCAAGAGGGAGGGCTTCTTTGTGTATCCTTTGTAGGGAATATTGTTAACTTTCTAGTCTTATAAAGAAGGTTCAAAGTAATTTGGCTATGAAATGTTTCTCTAGTTTTCCATAATATTTTTCTTATAACCTTTGTTTTTATATTTATTTTTCGGATTGGCTCTCCAAAAAAAAAAAAAACACTTAGCATCTAGAAAATCTTTTAGGCAGCAGATAAATGTTTGTTAGTAGCTTCAACCCCAAAATTCGGGGGTTGCAGTTAAACTGTACAGCAGTTCAATTCGGAATTCGGAAGTTGCAGCTAAACTAACCGCCGCAACAGTTTCAAGCCTGGACGTCTCGGGAATTGAAAAGGTGGGAGTGTGCAGACATAATAATAACACTATCTTTGGAGAAGATGAGTTGAAGATAAGCTGTAAAGTTATATTCTAATATTGTAGTATAAGGAGAATGAATGAACACAACAGCTAATAGCTATGAAGAATAAGATCTGATACCCAAACCGAAAGCCTGCATTATATAAGAATAACATTATCATAGTAAGTATTCAACTACAAATCCATTTTCTTCTCTTTTCTTATATATTTCTGTTTTAAATTAGTTTTCTGTATTTTCCATTTCATTTTGTAATAGTTATTCCAATAGAACTAACATTTTGGTTAGACCTGTGATAGTTTTGACCCATTATCTACTAACCCGCACGATCCAATTCACTCATTACCCGATTCAAACCAACTCGTTAAAGTCTGCGGGTTGAAACGCAGAACTCGTCTCAACCCATTAAGCTTAGCAGGTCGGCCTAATATGACCTGACTTATTTCAACTCGCAAACATAAATAGCTAGAATTAATGAATCTAAGGCACGCATCCGGACCGAAAAAATAAACGGGTTGTGGCGGGTCAACCCGTTTCACCTGCTAACCCGCCACAACCCAACCCAACTCGCACAATTGCCCGGCCTAATTTTGGTACCAACTAAAATAGAAATTCAGATTAATATTGTGGGATGCCATGGAGTATTTTGGATTCCCTCCTTCAACCATTGACACAAGTGGCTTTTTTCTCTGTTGCAGTGACCTAATTCTTTCAAAATTGTTATTGAGATAACTATGTGTACTCTTTTTCAGGGAAGAAAAAAAAAATCCAAATTAAATAAATACTCCTAGTGGAATTTCCAGCAGTCAACTCTCCTCCACATGCATTTCATATAAACAACCATGTGCAAGTCTAGCTTCTTTACCAACTGAAAATCTCCTAGCCCTAAGATGGTGGTTGCTCCTACTGATTTAACTTTTTGCACCACCCCACTGACACCACCTTAGCTACAATACCTTAAAATACTATTTCCTCCTCCTCATAATAATATGCAGCATCACAGTTGATTTATCAAATTTTATATCATGATAAAATCGTACTAAAACTGATTACTTATATAAAAATAACACATTTATTTTGAAACGAAAAAAAAAAGAGGGAATTAGAACTTAAATAATTAAAATTTCATTGTTTGACTAAATAATTCTGTGTAACATGGAGCATGTGAACTGATTGGGTTCCATAATTATCTTTCACTAACCAAGTTGGCATCTTCTACTCCTTAACTAGATCAAATATTATTAATTTAGACCTTCACCAGTTAGCCCCATCATTACTAAGCATAAAATATGTACATCTCTCACTTCTATAAATATATGTATGTATTTGTGCATCTTCACCTCCTTCTTATCTCTTGTTCAAGTCTACATCTGCAGCTAAGGTAGATGGAGTTTCTCATATTTTGCCTCATATTCACTCTTACATCTCTAAGCACACTGCCAATCATTTATGGCTTAAATGGTGCATGGTCTTCTGCTCATGCCACCTTCTATGGTGGTGGCGATGCATCGGGAACAATGGGTAAGAATAACCAACTACAAACTAAACTCTAATTCCTCATATACATACACATATATATAAATAGATACTTGTATATATATACGTGTGTGAATTAGTGTATTGGTGTACAAGCTAATTACATATGATCCTTGTAGGAGGAGCTTGTGGGTATGGAGATTCGGTCAGCCAATTATATGGTACAAGCACAGCTGCACTAAGCACTGCTCTGTTCAACAGCGGGCAAGCTTGTGGAGCATGTTTTGAGATCAAATGCGTAAACGATGGAAAATGGTGTTTACCTGGATCTATCATTATCACCGCCACCAATTTCTGTCCTCCGAATAGCGCCCTCCCAAACAATGCAGGAGGGTGGTGTAATCCTCCCTTGAAACACTTTGATCTTTCTCAGCCTATTTTCCAGCACATTGCCCAGTACAAAGCTGGAATAGTCCCTGTTCAGTACAGAAGGTATTTTATCTTAATTAATTTTTTCAAGCTGTTTAGTTCTGGATTTGGGGCCTATGCAGTTGAACTTCATAGAAGTCAAATATCCAACGGTCCAGATTACACCGTTGACGAATGGGTGGCCCTTATTGGTGGTAGGTGGGGGTCAAAAGACAATTATACCCTTCATGAATGATCTAACTGTTGAGATTTGGGTTCTCTACATTTAAACTGCACAGGCCCTGGATCATTTAGTTATAATTTCAGTCAATTATGCCAAAAAGTCAAAAGACAATTATGCCACTTATAATTTTATTCTTGCTCTCTAATCTTTTATGGCTTTTCAGGGTTGCTTGCAAGAAGAGTGGGGGCATTAGATTCACAATCAATGGGCATTCCTACTTCAACCTTGTTCTTCTGAGCAATGTTGGTGGTGCTGGTGATGTCATCTCGCTCTCGGTTAAGGGCTCCAAAAGTGGCAACTGGCAAGCCATGTCCCGCAACTGGGGTCAAAATTGGCAGAGCAACACTTACCTTAATGGTCAATCTCTCTCATTCAAGGTCACAACAAGTGATGGCAGAACCATAATCTCTAACAATGTGGCTTCTCCAAACTGGTCTTTTGGTCAGACCTACTCCGGCTCACAGTTCTAGTTTCTCTCTCACTCCCTACCTCGAGCTCAGATTTCTCTAAAGAAATTTACCATTAGCTCCAAAACTAACTCCTTTTTTACTTGATGACTTTAATGTAATCTAGTGTTTATATCAGTTTTACATGGGCACTTTTGAAATAGTGACCAGCTGATTGGATGGCTTGAAGCACCCTGTATTTTAGCACCAGGGAGTTGAATTATATTTGTATAGGGGACTTCGTAAGGACCCTTCCCGAAAACCACAACAACAAAGGGTTGATGTGGGAGTGTGATCTAGCAAGATAGAATTTTTACATTTATAAACTATCATTATGTTTCTTCAGACCCATTTCAAATTCTGCATTTATTTTAAGTGATTTCTTTATTGACTCTGATCACAATAATATAAGTTTTATTCGTAAAGAGAGGAAATCCCACATGTCAGACCATTTAGTTGGATTTTCCTTGTAAATCGTCATAGGCATTCGCAAGTCCGTGAGATAATGTCTCCTAACAATTAAAATATACTCCATAAAGAGATTGAAATTGAAGATGATATATCTAAAGACTGGGAACGGATTAGCAGCAAGAGGGAACTTACTTTAATAAGAATATATCAGACAGCAAATCTAATTTTGGTGGAAGCGTCGGGGCCAGTTAGTGAAATCCAGCTGAATTTCGAAAGTGCACAGACAAAATGATTGCACCTTCTTTGTAGATCAGTTGATGTTAACCTGTAAAGTTGTAGTCTCTATTCACAATAATCTAAGGTGCCTACTTGAACATGGCTAGCTAAGTAAAAAAATTATTTGGAGACAAAAGATTTAATTAAAAAGCAGAGGATAAGAAGAATAGAGATTAAACATCAGCAACAAAGAAGATTAAAAGATATCTTAAAAAAATTAAGTAATCAAAAAGGACAGAACAAAAACAATCTAAGGTTGAAAAGACCCTCACATTCTAACATGCACACATCAGCAAACTTCATTCTTACTTGTTTGTTTCTCTTTCTTCTTCCTTTTTTCTCCTCCTTCAAACTTTTTGCACATAAGCTTTTGCCTTGCATATCTCTCCCATGTGCAAGCTCTATCAACTCAAATCAAATCCCTACCTATGGAGATTGTGGTGCTACATTTCCATTGCTAAATAATTCTATGTAAAATGAAGCATTCCACAATTATCTTGGTTGAACAAGTTGCCATCTTGAGTGACATAACAACCTTATATTCTATTGGCCCTTTCACCAATAGCAACTAGCAGTTATATATATACTCCCTCCTCCCAATACAATCTACACATTTACAATTTGCACGATAATTAAGAAAAATGTTGTAAGTATGAAAAGTGAGGGAGGAGAGAGAAAGTGGGATAGGAAACAATAATTAAATTGTTGTTATAAGTATACCACGTGGGTCTCATTAATATAAAAGTAATAAAACATTTCTATTTTAGCAAGCATGTAATTTGTAGTGGGACGTACTATATGAGGAAAGTGTGTAGTTTGAGCATGGTGGCAGAGCCACATGTAGTACAAAAAAAGGGCAGTTGCCCCCTCTACTTTTTTTCTCTATTACAATTTTTGAAGGTATGATATTTAACTAATAAAGTCATGAAATTTAACACTTTTGCCCTATTTCTACAGAAATGAACTGCACTACATATTTTTCACACCTTTTGTGCCTAATTTATACTCCAATATGTAATTTTATTTCATTGTAAACTTTTTGAGTCAACTCATCTAAAATCACAAGCTCCGGCCACTATTCAGGCAAGTAAATAAACTTCCTGTATCAGGAGTTGTCGAGTTAAAATTGGCAAGACCATACCATATTCACCAATATGGGAATTTAGGTAATAGGGTTGATAAACAACTTGCAATTTGCAAACATCTTCAGTCTATACACACCAAATAATTGTGCAAAAACTAACTGTAAAAAGAAAGACTCTAAACTTCAGAACTAATGATGGACAGCAACAACATTGCACAAAAACAATTTCATTAATGTTTTATAGTTATTATACATACTACATTATCCACTAATAAACAAATACACAATCCTCTCTGTCTAATTCAAATATATGAAATTTCCCAAAACGTTGTCCCACCTGAAAAAGGGCAAATTGCACATTTGTACAATCAAGTTTACATGTAGTTGCAATGTAGTTGCAATGTGGTACACAATGTACCAAAAGTTGCAATTTGGGCATTTATATTCACAATTCGTTGCAATCCGGTGCAAAATTGGACGTCTGTTAAATTTCTTGGACGGATGTTAAAAAACGTAAACATTATTAATGAAAACTTAACAAGCTTCTTTAAAATTTGCATTCTCCACCCCCAAAATTAAACAATTTTACAAAATCTTTCAAAGTCTTTACCAGCATGAACATCACCATCAAACCACTGCCGCCGCCAAGCCACCACTATAGCCACCACCAAGCCAAATCAATCATCAAGACACAAATCACTTTTTTTTCTTAATTTTTGAAACCATTTAAATTTTGACCTTTCAAGTGAGATCGGAGGGAGTAGTTATTAACTACCAAAACCTCAAACTGAGACAAATTAAACAAGAAAGCAAGAACCTTGAACTTGAACTGGGAAGGAGGGAAAACTAAACACGAAAGTAGGAACCTTAAACCGGGACGGAGAGAGTATTACATAAGAGATGCTACAAATTCTCTCAAAGTAAAGGCATGCCTAGAAAGACTAGCAGCAGCACATAAAAGAAATCTTGGAGTTAAATTCAAGATAAAATCACTTCCCCAATGCGAAATATGTAATCCACCCGTCAGCCTCATCCAAATATTGCAGCAATCTTAACTAGAAGAAGCATCAGATAATGAGATAACCAGAAAATTGGAAATGTTGAGCAACCCTGTCAATGAAAACCAATGGGCTATTCATTTTCAAACTTTTACTATTACTAATATATACTAACAAATTATGAAAAAGAATGGTAAAAATCATTTATTTAGAGACAAAAAATGCCATTCAATTTGGGACGGATTATGTAAACTAAAAAAAAAAATTTTAAAAAAATCCAAAAACAGAAAGGGAGCTATGAAATTAATTTGGAAAGCCTGCGCAGACCATCACCGCCCGAATGAAATAAATCAAACGTCACAATGTGAAATAGGCTCCGATCGCAGGCAGTCTTCATCGCCGTTGGGAGAATTGGGATCGTGACGACGGTGAGAGAGAAAGAGTATGCCTCCAGCACCCAAACTGCCCAACGAGGAGGTATGAATCGGTGGCTTTACCTCACAACTCCACCACCGTCGCCGCCGCAGTCCCTTTCATCGTCAACAGCTCAGATAAGATCAAGTAGTGTTAGGTTTTAGTTAGGGTACACACGACTGATTTATAGGCAGCTAGTGGACTGTGCCCTAATTGGGCTTTAAATGCAGGCCTACCAATGTTGGACCGGCCCATACTAATTTTTGTTTGAGGCGTTAAGTAATAAGTAATCGAGATCCATTTAAAATTTAGGCCTCGAAATAAGGCCAACAAAATTACCCACCACCAAAATTCTCTTCACTAAGGATCGAGAATGTTTTTGGAATAATATTATGATTGAGTTATTCAAATTTCACATTAAAAAGGTTAAATTTAGTACAAAATTTATTCAAAATTAAGAAAGTCAAATTATATAAATTTATCATTTTAATAAAAAATACATTGGAAAAAAAATGAAAATAGTTAAATTGACATATTGTAAATTTGAAAGGGTCAAGTCAGTGGCGGATCTAGGATGTTTTGACGGCGGGTGCACAATTTACACTATAAAAGTATAAACTATTTTTTTTTCAAACGCGAGTAAATTATAATACATAACTTAAACATAAGTTAATTATTAAGATATGTTAATTTCTAACCCACCGTTTTCTTCTTATTGTTTACTCGGAAATAGTAAATTTATGTCATGAAGAAGTAAAAAAAAATGTTATTTACATTATTATTGTTTTAATGATAACATCATTTTTGGAAGCATTTCTTGAAGTTAATATTGTAATTTTTTTCTTATATGTTTCGAACTTACTTATTTTTACGAACAATAAACGATGAAAAAAATTAATAGATAATAAATAAAATTCATTTATATTAGTTAAAATTATGAGCAAAAGAATCCAAAATAAGAATATTTAAAAGAAAAAACCATTTATCATAATAGAGATAAAAAGTTTAACAAGAATAATAAATAAAAACTAGTTATGATGATAAAAGAATAGAAGTAAGATTTTGAAAAAAAAAAATTCATTTATCATATTAGAGGTTAAAAATGATGTGAATTTTTTTGTATCTAATAGAATTTGAAACCTGATCCTTAGTAACAAACTATAACAGCTTACCAACTGAACTAATCATATGGCCTGTTAATAACAAAGTATAAAATTAACTAATCTTATATACGGATACACTTAATAAGTAGTGTACACTTTTTATAATTTTTTAAAACTAGAATAGAACTTGATCGGATGCACGTGCACCCCCATCTAATACACTAAATTCTTCCTTGGGTCAAGTGACCCACATTGTCCTTCTCCCAATGAATAATAGGATGTGACCTAGGCTGCGCTCTCGAGTTTTAAAAATAAGAGAAAAAGAAAGAAAGTGAAAGGAAATCTAATATATATATATATATATATATATATATATATATATATATATATATATATATATATATATATATATATATATATATATATATATATTTTTAAAGTTGCTCTCGAGTTTTTTTTTAAAGGAAGTGAAAGGAAAAAGAAGAAAATTTTTTAAAATTTTCTCTCGTACACAATCCTTCCAAAAATGAGAAAAATCAGAAGGAAATAAAATCTTATAAAATAATTTTTTTTGTTAAACCTATTTACCCATCAAGTATAACTATCTCTCTTCCTTTCATTAATGTTACAAGTGTTATTCAAATTTTTTTTTCTTTTTATTTCTTCCTAAACTCAAAAGCACTTCAAAAGCTATTGAATTCACTTCCCTTCTCTCCCCTTCATTTCTCTTCTCTCATTTAAAAACTTGATAACGGACCCTAATCTCTATAACCACCAACAACTGTGGCGAAATCACATATGGGAGGCGAAATCACATATGGGAAAAAGTTCACTCAACCCCTTTAACTTTGGAAATTGTAAATTTAGATTAATAATTTTTTAAGATGTGCACTAAAAATGCAAAAAATAAAATATATATATATATATATATATATATATATATATATATATATATATATATATATATATATATATATCACTTTTTGACCCATTATTTTGAAAATAATAATAATCATACTATGGGTATCAATTCGACCCTTATGTCAAATTTTTATATGATAGGGGTAATTTTTATTTCCTAACAAACAATATTTTCTGGCTTTGTCCCTGCCTGACCAATAAGAATCACATATTTAAAATTATGAAATATTCCTTCCGTCTCACTTTAAGCTGATTAAATTTTGAACACAATAATTAAGAAAAAGTAAAAAAGAAGATCGGTGTTGTGAGTATTAAAAATAAAATAGGAGAAAGAATGAGTGAATAAATAATAGGTTAATTGGCATTGCGAGTATAAATGAAAGTAGAAGAAAGAATGAGCTAGATAAATATTAAAGATTTTTTTATCATTTTAAAAAATATGATTTAAATTGGGAAAATCCAAACGCCAAGCCAATAGCAAAAAATCTGATTTGCGGTGGAACGGAGGAAGTACGTTATAATAAACTCTACAAAGGGTTCCCTCGTGTAACATCAATCTTTCCCTTTGTTATCAATGTTTAACAACCATCATCATCACTGCACTATATAACCATGATCATACAACTACCAAACCTACCTCCATTTATCATGATCTTACTTTTTTATTTGATTTATAATTATTTTAATTAATACTCCCTCAGTCTCTTTTATATCATTCAATTTTATTTTATTTTTCATTTTAGTTATTTATGTTAGAATAAGTATATTTGTGAATATTTATTTTCTATAAATAGTTTGATTTGTATATAAATTAGTTATTAGTGATTGATGGTGATGAGCCCGGATCTACTGGACCGGGCCCGCGCTCGGTCTAGTCCAAGGAACCAGTGACGTAGCAGTTCCTAGACCGCTGGAGGGAAGACCGCGGACAAATAGGCCCTTGTGGTCAAGACCGCGTCCCTCCTCGCATCGTCCCCATCGAGGACCATTGGGACCCTGCTCGCTGGATCCGTGCCCGCATGAGTCATGACCGCATCAACCGTGCTCGCGTCATATATCTTTGACCGCGGGCACAACGTTGACCGCGGGCACATGCTGCTTCCCGGTTAATATCAAGCCTTACTGAGGAAGTTAGCTTACTGGCTCTGACAGGCCACTTGCCGGCTCCCCCATAACGCATTCAATGCGGCTCAGTCCGGCGCCTACTATTCCATTTAATGCACTAAGCCGGCTACACGGCTCATGTCACTTTCACCATGTCCCCGGACTGACCAATGTTCCCTCCCCGACAGACCAATTAGTCATGACACGTGTAGGCGGTCAAATACCAAAGTGCCCCCAGGGCCGATCTCATGGCTTACATCAACAAGCACCGTGGCATTGCCTATAAATAGAAGGCCTTTACCCTTGGGGCAAGGTAAGTTCCATAGACAATTGAGTAAGCTCTATTACTCTCTAAACCTAAACACACACACACTCCAAAGGTATTCAAAGCCTTATTACTCGGTATTCTTACTCACACCCGAGGGCCCGAGTTGGAGTAACATCCAACTTTGACCTTAACGGTGCTTGTTTGTGTTGTGATCTAGGTACATCAAACCACCAAATATATCCTAGCAGATATCCTGAACCGCTCCTGACCCCAAAAGCTGTGGCGTCATCAGTGGTTCCATTGCCGGGAATCGACTTGCTTTCGTTTTCTCGTTAAAAATCTTTTGTTTTCAAGGCACCTCACGTGTCCTAAACAAATTCAGTGCCGAAAGGCTCTTCTTTTTTCCATCATCTTCTTTCCAGAATATGGCTAGAATATTGGAAAATGCTGGTCACTTAACCCTAGAGGAGGATGATCAAGCCTCACCCTCCGTCATTAATAAGGGCAAGGCTCCAAACTCAGTTTTCAATAGAATGGGGGCACGTTCCCAGCCACCAAACACCCTCTCTCCTGGTCAAAGGGCCATACACCAACTCACAGACCAAATACGTGCTGAAAAAGCACAGGCCCTACTAAACAATAGCCCAAAAACTCCCCAAGCTCACATAAAAAACACCACTCTGACCACCCCACTTTCCCCAGAGCAAATCCTGAGAAGGAAGGAAATCCTGGCCTCCAAGTCCAAACTGGTCGCGGAGGCCATGGCCATCAACGACGCGGAGATGGAAATGTTTGAAATAGAGGCCAATGGAGGGCTACGGTTCCTCAAGGGTCACAAAGATTCTCCCAACGAGCTCCCGCTAACTCGCTTGCTAGTCAAGCCGCTGGGGCAAACCGGGTTGAACCAGCCTCGAACGCGGACACCGGCCAAGCGGAGCGTGGTACATGTAGAGGATAGCGAGGAGATTGGGGAAGAGGCACAGCCAAACCACCGTGCGAGGTCCAAAGCCGACCCTTGGCTCCGGCCAAGGAGAAGGCCGTGACTCCACGAGCTAAGAAGCGAAGGTTGATGATCGAACCCCGAGTTTGTGGAATTTATGCAAGATGTGGGAGACCCATCGAAGGCCGCCTTAAGTGTGGCCGCACCATGGACGCCTTCGCCGATAAAATTGCGCGGCACCGATCCGCAGGGCAAACCCCGCATGGACACCTATGACGGATCCAAAAATGCCAAGAGTCATATGGGAAGATTTGAGGGCCGATGGCTTTATTCTCCGCGGACGAGCCGGTGATGTGCAAAGCTTTGGCTGCGACCTTCACGGGCAAGGCCCTATCTTGGATGCTAGCCCTCAAGCCCCAGGTGTATCCAAATATTCACCCAGCCCGTAGTTCTCTTCCTCAATGCCTTTGCCGGAGCAGTGTGCCCGCTAGACCAAAGACAGATCTTGTCCGTGTCAATGTGCACCAAACGAGCCTACAAAAGATTATATATCCCGATTCAGGAAGGTGAGCGAGGAGATTGTGGACACGGACGAAGGAGATATCGACTATGTTTTGAGGGCGGCCTCGGTTCCTCCTTCCTCAAAATGAATTTTGCCTCCAAAGCAAACCTAAATCGATGGAGGAAATGTATGAAAGGGCCTCGGCCATTGCCTCCGCCGAAGAGCCTAGTGTGCCCGCTCCCCGATCTTACGCAAAAGAAAGGATAAGCCAAGTCCAGAGACCACCCTGAGCCTCGCTCACACCAATAATCGGGGCAAAAACAGAGGCCTGGGATCGAAAAGCTCAAAAAGGCTATGGCCGAGCAATTTATTACAGTAGCTCACCGACCCAAGGGTGGTGATCATGAGAGCCTCAGACTTTCCTGCTCCTCCCCCATGCTTCGAAAGCCAAATGAGAGGAGTAGACTTAAGTTCTGTGAGTATCACAACGACCACGGGCACGGAACTGAGGATTGTTTCCACCAAACGAGTAATCCAAATAGAAAATCAATAACGGGAGCTAACCAAGTGGGTTAAGGGAAACAATACGCCCCCCAATAACAATGATCAGCAGTGGGCACGACACACGCGGGGACCAGAGAGAAATGAAAGAGACAATTATGATGACGATTTGGGGGACTATGACATTAACTTTATTGGGGAGGAATCTCCCTCTAATAAGCAGCTGTCCCTCCAAATTCGGACATTAGAGAAGGTTTTCTCCATCCCCGTCATGGCTCCGGAGGAAGAGCAAGAAATTGGGTTCAAAAGGAGTGAACTTGCCTCCACCCTTTTTCATTCCACTCAGCCTCTTACCCTCAGAATGAGAATCAACCGGGCAAACATAGCCCGAGTGTTGATAGATACTGGAGCTGCCCGCGACATACTCTACTACCATACTTTGGTGGGAATGAGAATGACTGAAGCACATCTTACTCCATATGCGGGCATGCTCGAAGGCTTCACCAACCACGCCTGTAAGGGTAAAGGGACGATTGTGTTTGACGTAACTATTGGGGAAAACACATGCGAAGACGGCCAAGATAACTTTCATGGTGGTCGATCTTCCTTCCCAAGACAATGCCATTCTCGGCAGAATCGCCAAAGCCGAAGTTGGGAATAGTTGCGTCCGTCCCCACCAAAGGGTGAAATTTAACACCCCGGCGGGGTTGCTACCATCAAGAATCGCCCGGGAGATTCCTCCGAGAACCTCGGAGGAAAAAAGGAAAGAACAGAAAGGCCAGGCATCCTGCCCGCCAATACAGGGCGAGGACAAAGTGATAGAGGGAAAAGGCGAGGACAAGTCAAAAAAGGGGAAAACTCTTGCACTCCCGCCGCCACCCGTACCGATTGGCATGCTTTCTTTCCATTCCACGAAGGTGGAGCTCAAAATGAGCAGAAAATCGAAGATTGGCTGCCCTCGTTGAGGGAGGTTATATTGATCGAGGAATAGAGGGGGAAATTGACCGTGATATCATATATTCTATGGCAACACTGACCCAAGCTCAGGTCAACCCCCCAACTATTGTCATTGACTCCTTGCACAATCGTGAAATCAGCGACCTTCAACCTAACGATGAGCTCGAGGAGGTGGTAATCAATCCCCACTTCCCCGAGCAAACAGTTAAGGTCAATGAAATTCACAATGAGGAAAGAAGGATACTTATTGAGTTCCTTAGAGCAAATTGCGATGTGTTCGCTTGGAGGGTGGAAGATATGCAAGGCATCAGCGAGGACGTGATCCTCCATAAAATCAACGATGACCCATCCTTCAAAAACATCCATCAGAAATCAAGGTACTTCTCCCCGGAGAAGGAGATCGCGATCAAGGAAGAGGTAGAAAAATTGCTAAAAGCGGGGATAATAAAGGAGATCTCCTACCCCAAATGGCCGGCCAATGTGGTCATGGTTAAGAAATCCAATGGTAAATGGAGGATGTGCGTTGCTTTCACCGATCTCAACAAGGCATGCCCCAAAGATTGCTTCCCTCTTCCTCGCATAGACAGATTGGTGGATTCTATAGCCGACACGAGTTCTAAGCTTCATTGATGCATACTCCGGCTACCATCGATCCAGATGGCTCCCGAAGATGTCCGCCCGTAGCTTTCATCGCCGCGGGCAAGACATACTGCTACACTATGATGCCCTTTGGGCTGAAAAATGCAGGAGCCACATATCAGCGCATGGTCAATCTGGTCTTTAAAAACCAACTAGGCAGAAATCTTGAGGCCTACATTGACGACATGGTCATAAAAACTAAGGAAAACTCCCACGAGCTCGATGTGGAGGAAACCTTCAAAAACTTGCGCCACAACAACATGAAGCTAAACCCCCTTAAGTGCGCTGGGGTCAAGGCGGGCAAGTTCCTCGGATTCATGGTCCACCAAAGAGGGCTAGAGGCTGATCCAGAAAAAATCCAGGCTCTATTAGACATGAAACCTCCTGCCTGTGTAAAGGATGTACAAAAACTCAATGGTCGCATCACCGCACCCGCCGCTTCATCTCGCGGTCCGCCAGAGAGATGCCTCCCTTCTTCAAAACTCTCAAAGGGGGAAGAGAGCCGATGAATTTACATGGAGCACCGAGTGCCATCAAGCTTTTGAAGAAGTCAAAACATACCTCGGCAAACCACCTCTACTCAAAGAAATGCCTCTGAGAAGAGCTCTTTTTATATTTAGCCGCATCGATCCGGGCAAGAGCCGCCGTTCTTGTAAGGGAGGAGAATAACTCCCAAAACCAGCTTTATTATGTAAGTAAGGCACCGTCCGCCGTAGAAGGGCGTTATCTTAATATAGAAAAGTTAGCTTACGCCTTGCTTGTATCCGCTCGAAAATTAAGAGCCTACTTTTCGCACATCCTATAACCGTACTAACCGAGGCCCCGCTTAGAAAGGTTTTACATAAACCAGTAGTCCTCGGGAGAATGCTAGCTTGGTCTATAGAGCTCACCGAGTTCTAGATCACCTACTCCCCGAGAAAGACAATCAAAGCGCAGCCTTAGTTGATTTTGTAGTAGAATCATCATTCAAATTAGCGGACAAATGACCTCGGAAAAAGAAAGCGAGCAATCGAAGATGACCCGTAAAGCCCGAGCACGTAAATTGTTCAACCAAGGGAGCGTCCGAAGAGGTATGGACTTTATATGTGGACGGCTCCGCGAGCAAGTTAATCAAATGGAGCGGGCATACTTCGATCGCACCTGCGGGGAGAAATTTATGAGGGCCTTGAGATTCAAGTTCGAGGCATCAAACAATCAGCCGAGTATGAAGCGATTATAGCGGGCATGGAATTGGCAAGAGACTTGGGAGTTCGTAATATTGAGATCAATAGTGACTCTCAGCTCATAGTTAATCAAATTAGGGGGGAGTATGATACTATCAACCCAAAGACTAGCTCAAGATCGCGGCCTTGCAAAAACCCTCATCAAAAATTTCACTTACTATGAGCTGAACCAAGTCATGAGAGAGGATAATGTGGAAGCTGACCTCCTCTCAAGAATAACCGAGCAAGAAATTGGTGAGTTGGAGGCAGATTGCCAGATTGAATTCACGGAGAGACCGGCTATAGATCGAATTCATATAAACAATATTGAGGATCAAGTAAGGGACTGGGTAGATGAAATGAAGGATTACATCGAGAGGCAAACCCTCCCCGAGGACCCAGTAAAGGCTAGAGCCATCAGAGCGGTGTCCGCGAAATACCTCGTCCTCGATGGGGTGCTTGTTCGGCGATCATTCACCAAGCCTTTGCTAAGATGTGTTAAAACTCACATGGTCACCAACTTACTCTATGAGGTCCATGAAGGAGTTTGTGGCGGACATCCAGGTGCTCGCACCCTCTCAGACAAGATCAAATTCCAAGGATTCTTTTGGCCCACAATGAGAAGGGATGCGCAGGAGTATGTTAGAAAATGTGATAAGTGCCAGAGATTTGCGGACATCCCTAGACTACCATCAACAGAGCAGACTTTGGTTGTACCATCGTGGCCGTTTGATACGTGGGGGATAGATCTTATTGGACCATTTCCAACTGCTAGAGGAAGCATTAAATACGCCGTGGTGGCCGTGGATTATTTTACCAAGTGGACGGAAGCAAAGGGCTTAGCCACTATTTCCGAGGATAACACTATCAGTTTTGTCCACGACCACATCTATTGTCGATTTGGGGTTCCCCGAGCAATAATTTCAGATAATGGCACCCAATTCTCCGCAAAATTCACTGCTGAATGTGTGAGAATGAAGGTGCAACACCGAAAGTCCGCAGCTTGCCTATCCTCGTGGAAATGGTCAAGCCGAGGCCGCGAACAAGCTAGTCCCGACCGCCTTAAAGAAAACTTGGAAGGACGAGGAGGACGTTGGTTGGACGAGCTCCGATCGCATTATGGGTTGTCCGCACCACAATAAGAAATTCAACAGTAGAAACTCCTTTCTCGCTGACGTATGGGTCAGAGGCAATGGCTCCAGTTGAGGTAGCCCTACCCTCGTACAGAGTCACATACTTCGACGAGTCTCAAAACGAGGCAAATGTATGTGTGACCTCGGACGATCTCGAAGGAAAGAGAATGCGGGCACATGAAAAAATGGTGAACTACAAACAGAAAGCGAAGAAGCACCATGACAAAAGAGTAAATAAGAGGAGTTTTTCGCTGAGACCGGGTACTGTAAGCGTAGAGGTCCAAGGGACCCAACCTGGTTTCAACAAGCTGTCCCCGAAATGGGAAGGGCCATATGAGGGCACGAAGATAGTCAAAGAGGGCACCTACATATTGCGACCAAAAGAGGGAGAAGAGCTTAAGCACGCTTGGAATAGCGACCACCTTAAGAGATATTTCTTTTAAATCTTTGTAATTTTTTGGAAGGAGTATAGACTGTGTATACAAAGGAAGTTATCATCATATTTTGATGCAAAAATCAATTCCCACCAAATTTCAAAAGCTAGGGTGGATGCCCGCAGCTGATGCCGCAGGTTCAAGAGCCAACATATGAGCTCCTACTTACTGATGCGCAAAGATCTAAGGATCCGCATGCCTATATATGTACAAAGATCCATTACGATCCGTACTATGATCGCAGGGAGGATACTCTCTCCTGCCCGCGTGACACCACCAAAAATAAGTGGATATAGATGAACGTAGGTACAAAGGCCATGATGCCCGTGCCTACGGATTCTAGTGGGGACAATGACACTCAAGTCCGGACCCACTAATTACGCGAAGGACCTCGTTAGGGCCGTTACTCGCATGCCTGTATGTGACAAAGGCCTACATATAAGCCCGTTCACCAGATCGCCACGAGACCCTCACGAAAAACCCTAGGGAGTTTTGAATAAAGGGTCAAATAAGTGAGAACCTCCAATAAGGGGATACAGATGCCGGGGGTTAAAGGGCCTCTATGCTAAAATATGCTCCTACCTTTCATTGCGCTGACAATAGCCTCACGGCCACCTTCCGCATGCCCTATGAAAGTATGCTTGCCGCTACTTTTGACTTACACCACAAACCGCAAGGCTGGGAATAAGTGTAAATGGATGAGAGTGATCAAACTAGTTTAACAAAGCCAAACAGACAAACGAGGTTAAGGCCTCAAAGTTTGCCACAAGGCTAAACAAACGCGATCATAGAAGAATAAGGTTGCCTCTCACGAAAAACCTAAGGGTTTTGAATAAAGAGTTAGGAAAACTCAAAAAATGCGGGCAAAGGGCCTACTAAGCTGCTGCCCGCAGAAGGAGAGTATAAAGTTAATTGCAAGTCAAAAACGCTGGAAAAAGTAATAGGCAAGAATGCAAGTACTGAGGTGCTCGAAAATTGCCAAACTACTCAAAATAGCCTACGAGACAAGCAATTAAGATAAATAGTAAAGGAGCCAAGTGGAGAAAAATTCTTCTATTAATGTTGAGGAAATATTTACAAAGTCCTAAACTATTACAAAAAGAAAAAGCAAAAACCCTATACTAATGGAGCATTCTCCTTGGGCTCCTCAGTGGCCGCACCACCTGTGCCCGCTTCTGGCTCCTCAGTGGCCGCACCCCCTGTGCCCGCTTCTGAGTCCGGAGTTGGGGAAGGCAGGCTGGTCCCCAGAGGCACCTCGGTAGTAGGAGCAGTTTGTTGCTCGGCAGAGGCTGAAGCGGGAGCTGCCCGCTGGGGAAACAGATCTCCTATGGCTGGCCCCTCTGGAAGAACCTGAGCCAGGGCATCCCCCAATGATAAAGGGTTCTCCCCGAATCGCAGCTCATCCAATTGGGCGATCAGGCCCAGGGCAGTCACTTCTGCCACAGGAGGCAGAGAGGCCGCAGCGGAGAGATCCGCACTCGACCTCGTCCTCGGACAGAGGAACTAGCGCATGCCCGGGCACGCACTCCGCGTCAGTAGCAACCAGTGAGCCGATCACGGCCAACTGCTGCACGGAGAACATACCCGTGGCCGCGAAGTTCCGGATCTGTGTCCGGACACCGGCCTCATACTGGGCCAGGCACTCCGCGTTGAACTCATCGGAGTTCTTATACTCCTCGATGGCCTCCTTGCGAGCTTCGGCCAGCATCCTCTCCTTCTCCAAGCCAAACTGCGTCAGAGGCAAAGAACTTCTGAGAGATCATCCGCCTTGGCCTCCAGGATCTCCACTTGCTTTTGGGTGTCATCCAGCTTGACCATGAGCTCGGCATTTCTTTGCTCCAGCTGGAGTTTGTGGCCCTTGAGCTCATCCCGCCGACCCTTCGCTCTTTTCAAGGCTCTTCTCCACTCGGTCACCCGCCTCCCGGAAGCCCTTCAGATCGGACTCCTTGGTCGCGAACTCTTTCTCCTTGGCATCCAGGAGGGAGCTCGAGTCCCCACCTTCTCCCGGGCCGCCCACTCGCGGAGTTTACCCGCCATATCCTTGGTGTTATTGGCAAGCTCGGCGGACAAAGCTATCACAGTCTCCGGAGCCGCATAGCCTTATTGCCCACTGCGAGGAGGATAGTTAGAGCAAGGAAGGCTAAAAGTGTCAAAGGGACAGACAGAAAGAGTCAAACCTCGGTGAGGGCAATCCCAATGTCTCCCATCAAGGCCGACGGGTTCTCCTTCTCCGCCACGGCATGATAGAAGTCCGGGCGAAGAGCCTATTGATAAGCCCGATCCCAACAAAGAGAGTTATGGGAAGAGCGGGCATACAGTCCACCCCTTCAATGGCGGGCACAACTCCCACCTGTTTCCTTTTCTCCCAGGTCTCCTCGCGGGTGGCCAGGGCGGAGATCGGGTATGCCACCGAAAGCGAGATTGTCCTCGCGGTGGAGGGAGCAATGGTAGAAGTGGTGGCAAAGCAGGGGGCTACGAGAAGAAGTATCCACCACTTTCTCGGGTCTGGGAGGACCTCTCCCTATGCGTCGATCCGCATCTCGTCAGCCCTTTTCTTGGATGCTCCACGGTTATGCCCTGAGGCAATAGTGCGGCCGGGAGATGATGCCCGGAGAGCATTGGGTGGAGGAGGACCCCGGGGAGGTGGAGGCAGATTCCCGGTGGTTAGAATAGTTCGGGGAGCAGATAGAGTCTCCCCAGTCCTCCTGCTCGCTACAGGCACAGTCTTATCTTTGGTGGGGACCCCTCCCATCTCATTCTGCCTCTTCTGGGCAGCTTCCTTGTTGGCCCTCTGGTTCTTGGCCTTCACTGAGCAAAGACTTAAAGGGGCCATCGAAATTATACTCTTCCGGATCTACTGGAGGGAAAGAAAAATGGTTAGCAGAGCGCTCAAAAATCAAAGGCAAAGTAAATTGGCAACAATTTTTATAAAGGAATCGTAGACCGATTATTTCGGGAGGATCGCACTCGCCGCCCAAAGATACAGTGTCTTACAATCGGCCTCAAACCGGTAATGTTCGTGCACCCGCCAATCGTGGTCGCGGGCAAAGGCTCTATCTCTACTCGGGTCATGTGGGCGCCCTCCTCGCGAGGAGCCACCCCGAGTAGATCAATAGGGCTCATCTTCCACTATGGCGCCCACGTCATATACGGGCTCCTCCCCGCTATCCAAATAAAGGGCCAGATGCCTCTCTATGGCAGTGCGCATAGCATCGGCTGAGGACAGGTCCGGATAACTGCCAGCGGCCACCTTCATCGGGACAGGGTTTGAAGGTTTGGAAAAGGGCCATCCAAATCTTGACTCAATAACCAAAATATCTTTCTGATTCCATCGGTCAAATTTGTTTGAGGAGGAGAGAAAGTCTGGTAGAGTAGTTCCTAGCCTTCAAGCTCGGGATACCACGGCTAATCCGGTTCTCGATAGTAAGCGTAGAGCCCAAAGAAGGGTAGGTTCATAACCCAGAATCTCGCATACGGCTATGAAGGAGACAATGGCCGGATGGCATTGGGAGTCGGAGTGCGTAGGCGGGCGGGCATTGAACTCCAGGAAGAAGTAAAAGAAAGGGTCCAGGGGCAGCCTCAATCCATTCTCAAATTGGGCCCCATAAAAAACGCAGGCTCGGTTGTCCCCGCGGATATCTGCTATGGTCTCTGACCGCAGCTTGTCCTTGTCCTTCAAATGAACATGCCCAAGGGTGCGGACACGGTAAGCATTGCGGTCCACGTTATAAACCTCATAAATCTCCTCCTCCCAGTCAATGGTGGCCACCTCCTTGGCCTTCTTACGGCCACGACCAGGATTCACATCCCTAGCTGGCCTCTTGCCTTTGTTCCGGGCAGGGGCCACAACCTCCTCCTCCTCCTCGGAGTCAGAGCTCTCGAAGGCATCCACAATGTTAGTGGTCTCAGCGGCCTTCTTAGAGGTCCCCGCGGCCCTCCTATCCCCCTCCTCGCGGTCATCTTCTTCGGTCTCCGAGCTCGAGGAGCCAAAGAGACCGGTGGGGTCACCACGGGCAGGGGCCACCTCCGATTCAACCTCACCGGTTCCAGTCACCTCGAAACTGAGGGGGTCAAGTTCCTCACCTTTGCTCGGCTCAATTGTCTCCGCCCTAGGGCCGCGGGCACAACGGAGGAAAGATGGTACTCGGGGCGTAACATCTAAAGGGTCACTCGGGGTCCCCGCGCTCGGTGCCCGCGAATTGCTTGATTGGTCGAGTCCATTAGTTCACACTTTTCCCAGATCACAAACTACTTCGGGACGCGAATCGCTCTCCTCACTAATTCAACGGTGTTCGTGAGCCGAGCCTCTCGCGGGGAAACCTGCACAAAACCCCCATTACAAAATTTCTCAGCCTACTGGTATCCCCCAACACCAAAACATCACCGTTCCTTTTTACCCTTTTATCCTTGGCCTCCCACAACCGGGGTGGGACAAAAGGCCCCCATTGGGACTTTTCACAGAAGTATTGGAAGCACTCGAGGGATAACCTAAGCCACCCATGGCCTACCTTCCTAAATATCCCCCCTGTCCGTTTACAAACGGCAAACAGATCTGGAGTGCTCCCATCTCCTAACTCTATGGGACGGCGGGGTCCAAACTCTCGAGTGGTCATTATTCAGAAACCAGAAAAAAGAAAAAATAGAGGGAGATGAAGAAGAAAAAACACCCAACAGTTACTTACGAGAGAAAGTTTGAGAGATGGATTCGGAAAACAGTAGCACGAAGATCGCAGCAATAAATTTCTCTCTCAAGGGCTCTCTGAAGGTTTGGAAACGGTAAAAAGGGTTTGAGGTTTAAGGGTTTGGTATTTATAAGGCCTACCTATACGGGTTAACCCGTTAACCCGTATTAATTAGCCCACAAATCCAACCTCGGACCCTGAACCGTCTCCAACGTTTGAAAATTCGAAAAATTAAATACCCTTTGCATTTATTGCCCCCCTTGGATGAGCGACACGTACCCCTGTACGTACCACTAACCCGTCTTTTCATCTGCCAAGGGGCCCACCTGTTAACCGGGAGGCACGCCATGCAAGGGACCACGTGTCACTCACTGGTGCCTCCCGAACGTTCCACTTTGGCCCGTAGGGCCAAGCAACAGACAACAAAAAGCGCTAACACTGGTGCTCGCTCGAGGAACAATTGGAGCAAACCGAGCTTCTAGTAGCTCCTCACTCAGACCATAAATAATCACACTTGGAGCTAGGGGCCATTGATGAGCCCGGATCTACTGGACCGGGCCCGCGCTCGGTCTAGTCCAAGGAACCAGTGACGTAGCAGTTCCTAGACCGCTGGAGGGAAGACCGCGGACAAATAGGCCCTTGTGGTCAAGACCGCGTCCCTCCTCGCATCGTCCCCATCGAGGACCATTGGGACCCTGCTCGCTGGATCCGTGCCCGCATGAGTCATGACCGCATCAACCGTGCTCGCGTCATATATCTTTGACCGCGGGCACAACGTTGACCGCGGGCACATGCTGCTTCCCGGTTAATGTCAAGCCTTACTGAGCAAGTTAGCTTACCGGCTCGACAGCCACTTGCCGGCTCCCCATAACGCATTCAATGCGGCTCAGTCCGGCGCCTACTATTCCATTTAATGCACTAAGCCGGCTACACGGCTCATGTCACTTTCAGCCATGTCCCCTGGACAGTCCATGTTCCCTCCCTGACAGGACCAATTAGCTGCGGACACGTGTAGCTGGTCAAATACCAAAGTGCCCCCTAGGGCTGATCTCATGGCTTACATCAACAAGCACCATGGCATTGCCTATAAATAGAAGGCCTTTACCCCCTTGGGCAAGGTAAGTTCCATAGACAATTGAGTAAGCTCTATTACTCTCTAAACCTAAACACACACACACTCCAAAGGTATTCAAAGCCTTATTACTCAGTATTCTTACTCTCACACCCGAGGGCCTGAGTTGGAGTAACATCCAACTTTGACCTTAACGGTGCTTGTTTGTGTTGTGATCTAGGTACATCAAACCACCAAATATATCCTAGCCAGATATCCTGAACCGCTCCTGACCCCAAAAGCTGTGGCGTCATCAGATGGTAATCCCATCTCTTAAGGGATGTATATCCCGTAACTTAGGCAAGTAGTTTGGTTAGAAATTACTGGTGTATATATTTGTAAAGAATGAATGAGAATCCTCACGGAGTATATTTCTTCCATGGTATCAAGTTAGGTTACGATTATTTTTTCTTTCGCTTCCACAATCGTAAATCTCTCGTTTCGTGTTTTTTTTTCTGTCCGCCTCCTCGCTTAGGCCGACAATATGTCATCTTCAAAATCTGGATTTCACCCCGCCTTTGCTGTATCCAACGTTCGGAATGATGTTCTGGTGGTTCTAGAGTTGGAGAATGTGCAGTACTCGCTTTGGGCTGAATTGTTTCGCAACCATGCTAAATCGTGCAAGGTTGCACCACATAGTTGCTAATGACAAGGTGAAAGCTCCTACCACAGATGAGGAACAAGATCTGTGGGATACTTTGGATGCCATCGTCTTGAAGTGGATTTATTCGACTATTTCGAATGATCTTCTTCAAACCATCCTCGTTCCGGTTGCTAATGCAATGGAGGCTTGGGAAAGGCTTCGGGATATTTTTTAAGACAATAAGAATTCTCGTGCCATATCTCTCGAGCAAGAATTTTCTTCGACTACAATGGAGGAGTTCGCCAATGTCTCAAACTATTGTCAGCGGTTGAAGTCGTTGGGGGATCAACTTAAGAATGTGGGTGCGCCGATTACGGAGAGTTGAATGGTTCTTCAGTTGGTTGCCGATCTCACCGAAGCTTATAATGGCGTCGGTACTCTCATTCGACAAAAGGATCCACTTCCGACATAATTCCAAGCTCGTTTAATGCTAATTTTGGAGGAATCAGGCCTTGCCAAGAAGGCGGCCATATCCACCGTTAAGCCTTAATATCTTCTCAGCCTAGAAATTCCGACGACCCAAGCTCATTCTCAGATTTTGGGGGACACCACCATGGGAATAATTCCAGCAAGAAAGGGCAAGGAAAAGGCAACAAGAAGAATGGGGGAAACAAAGGTCACAGGGATGATAATTCGGGTGCAAGGGCTGGTGGCAGTGGTCAGAATAATGGGGGAGGGCGGAATGGTGGTTTTGGTGGTCGACAGCCGCAGCAAGGGCGACCACAATTTGGATGGCCTCAGCAAGCTTGGCCCACTCCATATTCCTGGGCTATGCCTCCATGCCCATATCCAACAATGAATTGGGCCAGGCCCATATTTCAATCCCAAGGTCCTATGTCTCCTTTTCAGCCCGGTGTGCTTGGGCCACGTCCGGTTCAGAATGGTCGCTCTCCGCAAGTGTGTGATGCCTCAACTTCTTTGGTTCCTACTGACATTGATTCTGCCATGCACACTATTGTGAATGTGTGCCCCAAATTTTGGAATTCACGCGAGTTTGAAGACATCCGGTTTAATTTGAAAAACGGAGTCGCCACGCCATTTTGATTACCTCAAAACTTTGAAAAAAAAGGTTTTATGGGTTCGGAGGTTAAGTTACCCCTTGGGAAGAACGGATCGTCGTTCACCCAAGGTGCCTTGCCGGAGCAAGTCTCCCAAGATCCCATTAATCGTGCTTGCTTGCGTGCTTTCTTGTGTGCATGTGTTTGAAAATAAAGGGAGGGAATGTCCCAAGTCGTCTTCCGGACGTACAAACCATTTGTTGGTTGTCGCTCGAGATTTCTTAGATTTTATGTATTCGGGATTATGATCCCGTCCTCATCTTGGACTTGTGATCATTGCATTTTTAACCTCGGGACTTGCATGATCGAGAGGATGACTCTCTTTATAGTCAAAGATGAGGTTCTTTAGGAAGGAATCTCCTTAGCCCATCAATCCTACACTTTAAGACGGTCGAGCTCATATAGATGCTTCTTACTCGTCTTAAGTGATAATTGGAGATATAGGGTTCAAGGTTGTCCCTTTCTAAAGAGATCATGGAACCTTTAATGGAAGGAACGATGTAAAGATAAGACCTTTACACCGGTCCGTTCCAAGGTTACTAATGGGGACATGGGGAATGCATGATAAAAATGACACTTTAGTGAAAATATGACATTTTTAAGTTGCAAAGGATGCTTTTGATTGCAAATGGATGCTTTTTATGTAAAGAAATGATTTTTGTGCAAAGAATGTATTTTTATGTTGGAAAATAGCATTTAATGTACAAATGATGCATGAAAATGTCAAAGAATGATTTTTTTTTAATGCAAAGTATGCATTTTTAAGTATGAAAATGAGTTTTTGGGTGCAAAGAATGCATCTTTAATGTGAAAAGGGATTTTGAATGCAAAGGATGCAATTTTTAGTGCAAAGGAATGATTTTAATGCATGAAAATAGGATTTAGGTGCAAAGGATGCACCTTTATGTATGAAAATGGTATTTTAATGAAAAGATGATATTTTATGTACATAGATACTATCTAAATTGCAGATAGACATCAGATTATAGCACGATGGGGGTTAACATCAGATTACAGCTTGAAAATATGAAGTTTCTGCAAACTGGCTATGTTTGTCGCGTGACATAGGCTGCCTATGTCGCGTGACATAACTAGCCACTTTGCAGAGTCTTCAGCAGCTGAGATCTACAGAGGTAACAAGGCCTTAAAATAGCCAAGTTACTTCACCAATAGGTCTCAGGGAGCTAGTATTTCAGTAATGAACACTTCAAGAGGGTGTGGATATGAGGGATCCACACTCATCTCGAGTGTTCATGCAAAACCAAGTCAAACCGAGGCTTTTACATGAAATGTGATGAAATCAGATGTGGATCTATGAAATATTGAAGCTAAAGCATGCAACTTTAATCAAGATACATCATTATTAACATATTTAGCATATAGATTTCATGTATAATGAAGATAGGGAAAGGAAAAGGATAGAAAATCGTTACCCTTGAAGACCACGACTCCCTATATCAAGTTAGATATAGGGGCCTTCAAAACAGCAACTTCTGGGGACTGAAATCAAGCCTTATCTCCTTGAGAACCTTTGGTTCTTGATGTGTGTGGAAATATGTGTGTGGGATTGATTTGGGATTGATTTGGGATTGATTTGGGAGGATTGTGAGGAGAGGGCATGCTTCCTGGGCGTGTTCCCTATAGAGGGGGACTGAGGGGTGGAAAAGGGGTGCTTAAAATGAGAGGTGAAGGCTTCTATTTATAGGCTACCTGCATGGGCTTGTTATGTCGCGCGACTTAGTAAGCCATAACCGTTTTCCTTCTAGAAACATGCAAGGTGGCAAGCTTCTAGAAGTCTTCATGGCCTATTATGTCACACGACATAAGTAGCCACTTCCAGATTCTTCTAGAAACATGCAAGGTGGCATGATTCTAGAACTCTCCCTGGCTGGTTATGTCGCACGACATAAGGAGCCACATGCAGTTCCTTCTAGAAACATGCAAGGTGGCAGTCCTCTAGAAGGAATTCCATATAAAAGAAAAACGTGTTTCTTTGGCTCCAAGTAGTCCCTTTTTCCCTTAGATGATTTGGAACAGTTCCGGAATTGTTCCGGAACTCTAGGAAAGTTCGGGGAATTACCGGAAGACTTACCGGAATTGCCGGGAAACTTGCCGGAATTGCCGGGAAACTTAATCGGAAGGCATGAGCCAGATTTGGGTACTTACAGAAGCCCCTCGGCAACGTCACTTGCAGGGCGAGTGGGATTGTCGATAGAAAAGGATCCAATCTGGCGAATGCCGAGACGGATTGGGTGACCAAGTTGGTCGAGTGGCTGGACCTTTTATGAAAGGCTACCTACGTATCCCGAGTGGGAATCAAGCCATAATCGTAGTTCGGAATCCACTGGGGAAAGGGGGCGTCATATGTGACAAATTGGCTGAACCTACAGGAGGCTACCTACGTAATCCCGGGGGAATCAAGCCAGGTCGTAGTTCGAGCTTTTGACTGAATCGAAATGTTATTCCTTTACCTTGGAATAACGGAGATCTAAAGAGGGAGCGAAATGTTATTCTTCCATCTTGGAATAACGGAGATCGCGAGAAAGATCGAAATGTTATTCCTTCACCTTGGAATAACGGAGATCGAAAGAGAGAGCGAAATGTTATTCTTCCATCTTGGAATAACGGAGATCGCGAGAAAGATCGAAATGTTATTCCTTCACCTTGGAATAACGGAGATCGAAAGAGAGAGCGAAATGTTATTCTTCCATCTTGGAATAACGGAGATCGCGAGAAAGATCGAAATGTTATTCCTTCACCTTGGAATAACGGAGATCGAAAGAGAGAGCGAAATGTTATTCTTCCATCTTGGAATAACGGAGATCGCGAGAAAAGAGCGAAATGTTATTCTTCCACCTTGGAATAACTGAGATCGCGAGAGAGGTCGAAATGTTATTCCTTCACCTTGGAATAACTGAGATCGAAAGAAAAGCGAAATGTTATTCCTTCATCTTGGAATAACGGAGATCGCGAGAAAGGTCGAAATGTTATTCTTCCACCTTGGAATAACTGAGATCGAAAGAAAAGCGAAATGTTATTCCTTCATCTTGGAATATACGGAGATCGCGAGAAAGAACCGATTTTGTAAAGAAGTAGGAAGGACTCGATAATTTTTGTAAAGAAAGTGGGATGTACCCGATAATTTTATTGTAAAAGAAAGTGGGACGTGCCCTGATAATAATTTTTTTTTTTGTAAAGCAACGGGAAGTACCTTGATAAAAAAAAAATTGTAAAGAAACGGGACGTACCCTGAAAAAAATTTTTTTTTTTTTTTTGTAAAGAAACGGGATGTACCTTGATCTTTTTTTTTTTTTGTAAATAAAATGAGCCACAGGGGAAAATTTGTAAAATGTAAAATAGGCCACGGGGGCATTGGAGGGAAAATTTGATTGAAAATGATTGGAAATGCCAGGGGCAGAAAGGGTAAAACAGGCCTATGGGGGACAAAATTTGTAAAATGGAGCATTCGGGGGCAAAATTGTAAAAATCAGCCACAGGGGCTTAGTATGTCGCACGACATAATAGGCCCTGTGGACAGATTCACTAAAAATCGCACAGTCGCCATTTTGAAATTCAATTAGACTTGAAATTGAGAGGGAGGCGACGGCGAGAAGAGAGAGAGCAACATCAGAGGGAGATTTGAGAGGGATCTAGAGAAATCAAACAACTTTAGTTCGATTCAAATTGGAAAATGCCTCCTAGGCTCTATCCGACCAAAAGGGCTCCTCAACACGCCGAATTAGCTACTCGAAGGAAGGGGGTGCAGAGGAATCAAAGGCCCTTTCTTCCGGAAGCACGAAGAGGGGATTTCTACCCACAGCTCGATAAGCATACCTCGGATGCCAGGAAGAAGGATGAGGTAAGAAACCTAGGTTTTTTTTTTTTTTTTTTTTTTTTTTGAAAAATTTTCGATTTGGGTGAAATCAATTTGAACTGGATTTTTCAGACTGTGCTATGAATTGACATGAACTGGCATGTGAACATAGATTGACCTAGGAAATGTGATACTAGAATGCATGCTCTTTCAATGATAGATTTTGACCTATTTTTCATTTGAGATGATTTCAAGAAATAGCGCGAAATATTCATATTTGTGCCATGTTTTCTTGCAGGGATTGCGCACCCGTGGCTCCCCTGAGGTGATTGGCAGGCTATGGGAGAGCTTGCCGGGTAGCCAGGAGCAGATGGACTCGCCTAAGGGCATGATTTACGCTGCTGGGCTAGGGCAATTCTTTGAGATAGCGAAGGCCATTGGAGGCACTCAGAGGAGTGTAGATTTGGTGAGGGCATTCAGAGAGTTTTGGTGGGAGACCACTCATTCGTTTCACTTCTCTTGGGGTGAGACGACGGTCACACCACTGGATTTTGCGATCATCACAGGACTGCCCTTTACGGATGAGCCGCTCTACATAGAGGAGCCTGCACAGGGAGTTGAGCCCCAGCCTATTGCTGATGCTGATTTTATGGGCTTACTTGGTTTCGTTCACCGTATCAAGAAGGGGAATGGATATGAGTTGGGCGAGCTACATGGCTTGGTTGGGGAGCAGTGGACTACATTGTCGTTGATGACCCTGTTGAGAGCCGGCTGAGAGCCGAGAGATTAGCGAGGGCTTTTGTATGGGTAGGCTTTTCTGACATGCTGTTCATTAATAGCGCCTCTACTGCCTTGATTTCACTGTTGGAGCTTTTGAGAGCCTGGGACACCGTGGGGAATCTATCCCGGGTGAGGCCGGTTTAGCCGAGATGTATTTGGCCCTAGATGACGTCGCAGAGGGAAGGCGAAGTATTTTACCTGCTGTCATCTGGCTTTTGAGGTATTCTCTCTCGCCCTGACCTCTTTACTTTGGCACACTTCACTCTATCGCTTTTTCCTTGTTTTGACTTCTTCTTCTTCTTTTCAGGCTTGGGCCTTCGAGTATTTTGGTTGTTACGAGTGGCAGATACAGGATGAGTTTCCTGCCACCACCTTTCCTGCTCTCAGGCGGTGGACGAAGAGTACCAGGAGACAGACTAGGACACCGGAGGGTTTGAGGTGCAGTATTACGGCCTCGTATCATGATACGTTGAGGTGCTTGAGAGGGATTCCACAGAGGCTGAGTATGTTCCCCTGAACTGGCCGTTATGACGATTTGGATTTAGATCATGTTGCGCACTTGACAGAGTGTCGCAAGCTGTTGGTGGGCTTGTTCGGAGACGCCTTGTATTTAGGAGAGAGAGTGTATAGACAACATGGGCCCAATAGGCATGCTCGGATCCCTGATGATCCCCCAGCTAGGATGTGGCTGCCTCGCCAGTTGGCGAATGTGGATGCTTTGATCGTAGGCATGGCGGCATATCTCTTCACACGGGATGGGGATTACACTTTGTACGTGGCTAGACATCTTCAGTCCCCACAGACCAGGGTTGGCTATGGTGCTCAGGGCGTGGGACCCTCGACTGGCTATGTGGCTAGACCTCCTTTGCCCCCGACTTTCATTGATTACCAGGGTGGCGGTCGCATGAGGCGAGCTCATATTGATATGTCACAGACTCACCCTCATCTGGTGCTCCCGCGAGGTTCTAGATCTGTAAGTACTGTTCCTTACGTCTTTTGGATTGATTGCATCTCTTTCTGTTATCAAGAACTGCATTCTGACACTTATTATGTCCGCTTGTAATGTGTCGGCTCAAAGCATGTGCACTTGACTGTGTCTTATACCGACGCCGTGGCATGATTAGCAAGCTCCGTAAAGGTATGAGCTTTTGGAAGAATCGCGCCGGTCGCAGTGGTTCTATCGATATCTCTCCACCCGGCCCGAGAAGGAAGAAGAGCCGCCCGATGACGCGGGCACCAATGGGGCATTAGTGGACCGACGCCTCGGACAAAGAGGCCAAATGTGCCTCTTCACAGACCTATTGAGATTGATGATGATGATGAGGATGAGGATGAGAGTGGTGGAGCTGAGACGGCCACAGACTATGAGCTTGACTCCACTGTTATCACTGAGCTTGATGATTATTATCGCACGGAGACCATAGCCTATGAGGCACCTTTGACGATCCCGACGATGAGCCCGAGGAGGTTGAGGATGATGGCGAGGATGAAGATGACGGAGAGGATGATGATGGAGAGGATGATGGAGATGACTCAGAGTAGCCCCCTTTCCCCTTAGATTTTTATGACTTTTTTTTTTTTTGGTTATTGTACCCCTTTTGGGGAAAACATCATTTTATTTTTGCTATGCACATCTTTTGGACTTGGCCTATTTCATTTTGTATGTACATTGTTATGCATTTTGTTGCACGCACTTATGAAATGACAATGGTATGGTATTTGGCTTGAATTGAATGACTTGAATGGATTTTTGGTTTGAATACGAATGCAATGGGTGTACATGGGATAAATGAACCCTCCCTTATGCATTTGAGAAGTGTATGACTGGCATTTGCAGCTATTGACATGTCGGGGGTTGCCCTGGGGAAAGCAGTATACTGCTAATGTCTGATGTCTGATGTGGCTTGTTATGTCGCGTGACATGGCTTGTTATGTCGCGCGACTTAGTAAGCCTGAACTGTGCTTTTCATTGCCCTTGGAACTGGAATGGAATTGCAAACACAGGTTGGAATTGGGTGACCAAAAGAGGTCACCTATCTGGCCTCCTTGGGACAATGGCAAAGAGATATTGGTCCCTCCCTATAAGGATGGAAACGGGGTGACCTAGGAGGTCAAACAACCAATCCTACTAGGAATGTGCCAAAAGCTTACGCACCATTGAAGAACGGGGAAAGAAAAGGTGACCAAAGTGGTCGGATGGCTGAACCTTTTTATGAAAGGCTTCCTACGTATCCCGGAGGAATCAAGCCTTGATCGTAGTTCAAGCTTCATCTAGACAGTTAGGAACGATGTCTAGGATCTTTGAGGTTTTGACAATTAACGGAGGTTGTCACCTGAGGAAGCTAAAGCTTACGTCACTATCGAATAGATAGAGGTAGCTATAGCTGGACAAACTTGAGCATACTTCTCAATCTGTGATAGAGGTAGCTAAAGTTGGATTTTTTTTTTTTTTTTGACAATTAGGAAACTGTCGCCTGGCGTTATCTTGTTATAACGGAAGTAACGAAGGCGCTTTTGGGAGAAGATGTTATCATTAGCAATTGGCACGTTACTTGAGCCTAGGGGTGATTTTTTTCTTGGAAACAATGGTAGAGACTGGGTCTGGATGTACATATGGAATGTGTTTAAGACGGGTTTCAAGCAGGTGGGGTTGTATCCCTTGGGTGCGGACTGAACTGCTGTTGTTACATGAGATGTTGTCAACGTGGACTAAGATTCCCTCTTGGACTGAGACTGGGTTTTAAAACTCGGGTCTCGATGAACGTTCCTTTCTCACATTCTGGCATTTGAAGCTGATGTCGATAGGCTTTTACAACCAAAGACTAAAGCAGATGTCAAAGTGACCAAACCTCTCTTCTATGGATGCAACTCATCGGAGCCCCAGTCATGAGGAAGAACTTTCTGCAAAGCCCCATGAAAGATCCTTTCACTGGCAAAGCCCCGGTTGGATGAACTGAGCAGGCGAAGTCTTAGGTTTTGAAGAAGTGACTTAATGAAGCCCCAATCTGATGACCTAGCAAAAATCCCCATATGATTGGTACTGCGGAAGTGATCCTGAGGTTGATTTGAACAAAACTGAATCTATCTAGGGACCTAGTGAAGAACCCGACGCGATCCCCGAAAATGACTAAAGAAGCCCCAGTCTAAAGAAATGGCTTGGCAAAGCCCCAGACTTGAAGAGTTTCAAGGCAACCCTAATGCGAATTGTAGCAGAAGAGGGAAGACCTATCCTTTCGTACTTACTTTCTTAATTCCTTTAGTCGCTCAGTCAACCTTAAAAAGATGTGAAAGAAAAGATTCTCAGAAATACATGCAGGGGCATATTTTTCGAAAGGTGGGAATAGATCCCAATTTTGTGTTATTCCGATGGCCTTATTTGATGTAGGCACAAAACTCGCTTTGGGTTTGACTCTTTTGGGAGAGTATAAGCGTAGAGGGATTTGTAGAAGTGTATGGAAGCCCCTGCTGACAGAAAATCAGTGTTTAGCACTATTTTTCCTAAGATGTAGAAAGAGAAGACTTGTCAAGACATCTGAAAACTTGTTTTATTTACAATGATCACAAAATTGCTTAAAACCCTTTATTAATGTTCGGGTTATTCAACCACTAATCTCGATATGAAAAAAAAACATTCTTATTAATCATGAGGAGAAAGTCAACCAGTGTCGCGGATCAAGGTTGGCTGGTGTGAAAGAAAGCTTTGTGTACAGGGAGGTCATTGATGAGACCGGGTTTTCTGGAATTTGACTGTGTCTATGGGAAAGGTCATTTGATGAGACCGGGTTTTCAGGAATTTGAATGTGTTTATGACCGGACCATTGCTGGTTGCCTACGTTCCCCTCATTGTGAGGAGCTCAGGTCGCCGTAGTTCGGCCTTAGCCGGACTGCTTCAGGCTTTGGGAAATGGGATTTGTGGTTCCTTTAGTGAAAAGGCTCGGATGAAAAGATTGGATGGTGAGGCTTGGGCCTCGGGATGATTCCTTGACCAAGTCATTTTTGACGGCTGTTTCTGATTGCTTCCTCTTTCATTGGGGGAGAAAGGATCTACAGGCTTATGAAATGCTTCTGGCTTTGCTTCGACCGCCCGATCGATAACTTTCATTCTCTGAGCTTTGATCTTGCCTGTCCGTCAAGCTTTTAATGGGCGGTGCTGGGTCCTTGGCCCTATCTTTTTTCTCTTTTTCTTTTTTTTTTATATATGTGCAACCCTGTTTTTTGCCTAGACTGTCCCCTTTTTGGGATTTTCAGCCTAGCTGGGCATTACTCTTTTTGCACTACATTATTTTTATTTTTTTTATGTGCAACCCTGTCTTTTGCCTAGACTGCCCTTTTTTGGGATTTTCAGCCTAACTGGGTATTACTCTTTTTGCACTGCATTTTTTTTTCTTTATTTTCTGAGGCATTTGAGGTCCAAGGCGAGCCCCTGCTTGAATTTTTCTTGACATCTTTGAGGTCGAAGGCAGGCTCCTAGATTGTTGTCGACACGGGGTCAATCTTTCGAAGCTGAGTGGCTTCTTGTTGTCCCTTGATGTTGCCGCCGTCGTTGACTTGGTCAAGATGAAGGTGGGGGCATGATTGGGAAAGCGTATAGCTTGATGAAGGCTTTTATGAAGTAAGGAAAGTGTATGGCTTGATGGAGGCCTTTTGTGGGGTAAGGAAAGTGTATGGGGAAGGCATTAGTTGACTTTCTCACACTGATTAATCGGAACGTGAATTATTTCGAGAGATTATTTGTTGAGCAATGCAAGTGATCATCTAAAATAAAACCATTTCATTAAATGTAATGTAGGTGTGCAAATAATGTCTTAAGTCTAGTGAGAAAAGAAAAAGACTCTTTTATAGAAAATTGAAGATTAATTACAATGTCCGTGGAGGACTTGATTGAAAGAGAAAAGTACTAGAACCTACGAAAGTTGACTGAGAGACTATTTTTCTTTTTTTTTTACTCAAGGATAGGTAATCCCTAGACTAGCTACTCTTCGCGGGTTGGACTGCCAGGTAACTTGAGCTTTCCTTCGTAGATCAGCCACTGAATTTCTTTCTTCAGATCCACACACTTGTCTGTCACATGACCAAAGTGCTTGTGGTACTCGCAGAACTTGGTCCTGTCAACTCTACTGGGGTTTCTTGGCTTATAATTCTCGAGGGGTGTGAGAAGGCCTCGTTTCACCAAATCATCGAAAACTTTGCTCATGGGCATCCCAAAATCATCAGGCTGACGTTTCTGACCTTGCACTTCCTGAATTGACCTCTTACCATAACTTTCTATTTTTGGCCCATGGAGGTTCTCGAGCTTCCCTTTTTCTATCAATTTCTGGATCTCATGCCTCAAATAGGTGCAATCATCAGTGTCGTGCCCAGGGTATTGATGGAAAAGACAATGCTTAGACTCATCCACCCGAACGTTGGGGTTCTTGGGCTTCCAATTCTCCAGTGGCTTTATCAGCTTTTCTTTCATCAGCTCTTCCAGCATCTTGCTTAAAGGCATATCCGTATTGCGGAGTTTTCGGGAGACATTGTTGTTCTCAAGACTCGGATTTCCATTGTCCAATTGGTTCCATTGTTGGATTTGGCTGAAGGAGGCTACGACACTCTTTCCTTTGTGAGGAACTGGTGCTGAGCTGGGTACGGTTGCTGTTTGGTGCTGGTGGCATTGGGTTATGCTTGGTGGAATCATTTTCTTGCCTGGTTCGACGTCTTGGGTCAAGGGAGTATTGATACTCATCATAAGGTCAAACTTCTCTTGCATTTGTTTCACTTGTTCCATCAATATTGCCACATGGGGGTCAACGGGGACTCTCGAGTTACTGGAAATCGCAACCGGACTTGTATCGACAGAGGGAACCATAGTAGCAGACTGATGAAACTGACGGCTGAATTCATTAAGTCCGGTAGGTGACAGCTGAAAACTTGAATCATCCTTTGGCAACTCGTGATTGCATTCAGGTGGGTATAGTGGCTTCAGAACATAGCCACATAGCTCGAGCTGATTATGTGAAGCTGGAGTATAGACTGGCAGGTATTGCTGAAACTGGGGAACAGGCGGGGTGAAGTTCAATCCGTTATGAGGAGCTGAGGGCGATGGAGCCCTGATGAGCTGGGATGTTGGAAAGGACTGAGGAGGAGTGGTCCTTGGCAAGGGATTGCATGTGGATGGAGGAAGGTATTGGCTGTAGGATGGAAGGTCTTGGTTATAGGATGAAGGGACTGAGATCACTGTTTCTGAAGTCTCATCTTCAACCACTACTAGAGAACCGTTCGACTCAACTGTTACCTGAATTCCATGACGGCGGAGAGCACCGATGAGCATGACCCGCTGCTCTTCATGAACCCTATAGGCATTTTCCAAAGCCAGGACTAACTCTTCCTTCCTAACCATCTGATTTTCTGCACCCTCACTGTTTTTCACAACCGCCATTCGACTTTTGACGATTCCCGCTAAGGTTTTCGCAGACCGAAAGCCGTTGACCCGGTATTCTCGCACACTTCTTTCTCACTGCGGGAAAGGGATAGGCAAGGTTTAGGCTCGGAGATCTCGAAGGAAGGTAAGATTTAGACTCGGATGTAAGTGTTTAGGCTAAAGGCTCAAGTAACATGCACTTATCGCTTAAGTTTTACTCAAAACACATTTTCTCCTAATCCTAATTGATCGAAAAAGATGAGACCTTGAAAGGTCAAGATTGGAAATTGAAGATCGGACCGAGGAGGTCTCAATTAGGGATTTGACCATGAAAGGTCGGGAGATGGAAGATCGAAAATCGGACCGAGGAGGTCTCGATTAAGGATTTGACCGCGAAAAGTCGAGATAGGAAAATCGGAAATCGGACCGAGGAGGTCTCGATTAGGGATTTGACCATGAAAGGTCGAGATAGGAAAATTGGAAATCGGACCGAGGAGGTCTCGATTAGGAATCTGACCATGAAAGGTCAAGATGGAAAAAATCGGAAATCGGACCGAGGAGGTCTCGATTATGGATTTGACCATGAAAGGTCGAGATAGGAAAATCGAAAATCGGACCGAGGAGGTCTCGATTAGAGGTTTGACCATGAAAGGTCGAGACAGGGAAATCGGAAATTGGACCGGGGAGGTCTCAATTAGGGATTTGACCATGAAAGGTCGAGACAGGAAAATTGGAGATTGGACCGAGGAGGTCTCGATTAGGAATTTGACCATGAAAGGTCGAGATGGAAAATCGGAGATCGGACCGAGGAGGTCTCGATTAGGAATTTGACCATGAAAGGTCGAGATAGGAAAATAGGAAATCGGACCGAGGAGGTCTCGATTATGGATTTTTTGACCATGAAAGGTCAAGATAGAAAAATTGAAGATCGGACCGAGGAGGTCTCGATTAGGGATATTAGAGATAGGATCATCCAATTATGATTACATTAATTGTTCAAGTTTACTTAAAACAGTGTCTTTTATTTATTCCTATTTGGTTGGAAAAGGGGGGTTTGCCCTTCTTTTTCGCAACTACTCTAGATCCTGGATCAGTGGGTTCCGTCACTACGTCTATAAGCCCCTCGTATTCCACCTGTATTTCGACCTCCCAGGGTGGACAGCCCCGGGCGAGGGTCCTATAGGGCACGCGGATCCCACCGACCGAGAGTAAAGAACTCTCCTAACGGGTCTAGCGGGTCATAGGACCTTTTAACGCACGAGCGATGCGGATTATAGTCAAGGCAATACCGGGAAAGTCTCGTCTTTCTGCCTTGATAGAATTTTGGCAGAATTTCGCTTGAGCGAATGACGTTTTGACTTTCGGTAATGTCTGAGAAGATAATAGGCATGGGTCGGGCGGCAAAAGCCGGATGACACAGTGTCACATTGAACTTCGTTGCATACGCCGGGCGTGAGTCAGAATCGAAGTCAATGCCGGGTCAAGATCTTGCCAATTTTTCCTTGTCGGAATTTTGGCAGAGCTTCGCTTGAGCGAAGGATCTTTTGATTTGACAAAGACTCGGTCTCGACTCTTACGCATTCCGTGCGGGTCAAGGTCAAAGTCAATGTCGGAGTCAAGATCCTACCAAATTTTCCTTGTCGGAATTTTGGTAGAGTTCCGCTTGAGCGAAAACTTGGCTTCCGTTATGAACTAAGGATTGACCTTTACGAGGGTATGCAACTGGGCTATATGACACGGACTAGACCAAAAACCAACAAAAAAAAGTCATGGTTTTTTGAAACGTGTGACACGGACTGTGCATTGGTCGACACTGGCTGCCATGGGGGAGGTTGGGATGATTCCGTGCGCGCCCGGGAGCATCGTAAGGCTGTCCGTGACTGCAGCTGGAACCACCCTCGGGTTTGAAGGACGTGCGTGCAAAGTGTACAGGATATATCAGGTGCGCGTAGTGTGCGGTCTCCTAAAAATGTTCCTTTTGAGTTAAAACAGAGATTTTCATAAATGTGTTTTAAAGGAATGATTTTCGGGACGGGGAAAGTGCAACACGTAAGCACGTAAATTTTCTCGGGAGCCCAGGCCAGCCATGGAGCCGAGTAGCCCCAAGCCGCTAGGACCGCAGATTAATCATGATTTTTCCTGGTGAAATTGCCACTGAGGTCGCCTGGTCAGAATCCAAGGAGGATTGAGCCGTACGACTGCATGGATCAATTTTCCAGGTTCCACTCCTTTGCTATATTTTTTTCGGGTTGTTTCCCGTTCAAAGTATGCACAGATTCCAAGATGCAAATGATGCAATGCAAGTTAAAGAAAGCAAGCACGATTAATGAAATCAGTGACGGGAGTCTAACCCGCTCAAAGGGAAAAGCTTTCTTTTATTTCAAAATTTTTTTTTCGAAAAGGGATACTGGTACGTGGGATTGTTAAACCGCCGGTTATCCCAACTCCCACATCAGGGAGTGTACAGGAAGGTTAAGTGGTTTCCACCTATATACCGAATATCGATTTTTTGAAAATAAAAGCTTTTCTCCTTTGGGACTTTCTCCAGCGGAGTCGCCAAACTGTGAATGTGTGCCCCAAATTTTGAAATTCACGCGAGTTTGAAGACATCCGGTTTAATTTGAAAAACGGAGTCGCCACGCCATTTTGATTACCTCAAAACTTTGAAAAAAAGGTTTTATGGGTTCGGAGGTTAAGTTACCCCTTGGGAAGAACGGATCGTCGTTCACCCAAGGTGCCTTGCCGGAGCAAGTCTCCCAAGATCCCATTAATCGTGCTTGCTTGCGTGCTTTCTTGTGTGCATGTGTTTGAAAATAAAGGGAGGGAATGTCCCAAGTCGTCTTCCGGACGTACAAACCATTTGTTGGTTGTCGCTCGGGATTTCTTGGATTTTATGTATTCGGGATTATGATCCCGTCCTCATCTTGGACTTGTGATCATTGCATTTTTAACCTCGGGACTTGCATGATCGAGAGAATGACTCTCTTTATAGTCAAAGATGAGGTTCTTTAGGAAGGAATCTCCTTAGCCCATCAATCCTACACTTTAAGACGGTCGAGCTCATATAGATACTTCTTACTCGTCTTAAGTGATAATTGGAGATATAGGGTTCAAGGTTGTCCCTTTCTAAAGAGATCATGGAACCTTTAATGGAAGGAACGATGTAAAGATAAGACCTTTACACCGGTCCGTTCCAAGGTTACTAATGGGGACATGGGGAATGCATGATAAAAATGACACTTTAGTGAAAATATGACATTTTTAAGTTGCAAAGGATGCTTTTGATTGCAAATGGATGCTTTTTATGTAAAGAAATGATTTTTGTGCAAATAATGTATTTTTATGTTGGAAAATAGCATTTAATGTACAAATGATGCATGAAAATGTCAAAGAATGATTTTTTTTTTAATGCAAAGTATGCATTTTTAAGTATGAAAATGAGTTTTTGGGTGCAAAGAATGCATCTTTAATGTGAAAAGGGATTTTGAATGCAAATGATGCAATTTTTAGTGCAAAAGGAATGATTTTAATGCATGAAAATAGGATTTAGGTGCAAAGGATGCACCTTTATGTATGAAAATGGTATTTTAATGAAAAGATGACATTTTATGTACATAGATACTATCTAAATTGCAGATAGACATCAGATTATAGCATGATGGGGGTTAACATCGATTACGGCTTGAAAATATGAAGTTTCGCAACCGGCTATGTTTGTCGCGTGACATAGGCCGCCTATGTCGCGTGACATAACTAGCCACTTTGCAGAGTCTTCGGAACTGAGATCTACAGAGGTAACAAGGCCTTAAAATAGCCAAGTTACTTCACCAATAGGTCTCAGGGAGCTAGTATTTCAGTAATGAACACTTCAAGAGGGTGTGGATATGAGGGATCCACACTCATCTCAAGTGTTCATGCAAAACCAAGTCAAACCGAGGCTTTTACATGAAATGTGATGAAATCAGATGTGGATCTATGAAATATTGAAGCTAAAGCATGCAACTTTAATCAAGATACATCATTATTAACATATTTAGCATATAGATTTCATGTATAATGAAATCAGATGGGGAATTACCGGAAGACTTACCGGAATTGCCGGGAAACTTGCCGGAATTGCCGGAAAACTTAACCGGAAGGCATGAGCCAGATTTGGGTACTTACAATTATGTCTCTAAACCCGCCGGAGGCTAATTGGTTTATGGATACCGGAGCGACAAACCATATAACATCGGAGCAAGGTACACTCAAGTCTTATTTAATACGATCATTAATAATAAAGGCATTATTGTTGGTAATGGTAGTACAATTCCAATTAAGGGTGTTGGTCATACTCAGTTGTCGTATCCATCCCCTCCCCTTCTATTGAAAAATGTACTTCATGGACCCCTTATCATTAAAAATCTCATTTTCGTTCGAAAATTTACTAGTGACAATTCTGTCACTGTTGAGATTGACCCTTTTGAATTTTATGTGAAGGATTTCCGAACGGGGGTGCTTCTTATGAGATGTGATAGTCAAGGAGATCTCTACCCACTCACTTCGTTGTTTTCTTCCTCAACCACATCTCCTTCTTCATTTGCAGCAATTCGTTCGTCTTTATGGCTTGACCGTTTAGGTCACCCCGGGGCTCCTGTTTTTGCATCTCTTAGAAGTAGAAATTTTATTAGTTGTAATATAAGTGATGACTCTCATATTTGTCACTCATGTGTTTGGGAAACAAATAAAATTGCCATTTAGTGATTCTACTTCTTTTACCGTTATGCCTTTTGACATAGTTCATTGTGACTTATGGACTTCTCCGGTTCTAAGTTCTTTAGGTCACAGATTTTATCTCATTTTTCTTGATGATTACTCTAATTTTGTGTGGACATTTCCGTTATCCCATAAATCTCAAGTTTATGCCACTTTTCTACATTTTCGTGCTTTCGTTCGAACTCACTTTGAACGTGAAATAAAGACTCTACAATGTGATAATGGGAGGGAATTTGACAATAAACACTTTTGAGATTTTTGTAACACAAATGGGTTATCTTTTCGATTATCTTTTCGGTTATCTTGTCCATACACCTCACCCCAAAATGGCAAAGCTGAACGCAAAATTCGTACCACTAATAATATGGTTCGTACTTTTCTTGTTCATGCCTCTTTACCTCCTAATTTCTGGCATCATGTCCGGCAAATGACGACATATCTTCAAAACATACTTTCGGTTAAACATTCAGCCTATGATTCCCCATTTCATATTTTATATAATCGGGTTCCATCTTATGGTCATCTTCGGGTTTTCGGGTGTCTATGTTATCCCCTTCGTTCGTCCCCTACTATACACAAACTCCAACCCCGTTCATCACCTTGTGTCTTCTTGGGGTATCCTAAAAGTCACCGAGAATATATTTGTTTTGAGTTGGATTCTAAGAAAATGATTTTAAGTCGACATGTTATTTTTGACGAGTCGCGTTTTCCATTTTCTTCCCTACATAATCCAACACCAAATTCCTATGATTTTTTACATGCTGGTCTTTCTCCTCTGGTCATGCACCAACTGGTCAACCAAAATAATGACCAGACTTTAAATGTGTCCCAGGCACATTCCCTCTAGTCCCTCCTCGACACACACACATGGTCCACCAAATTCAGATTCTCTGGCCCATACAATAACCAGCCCAGTTCATTCCTCAATTGATTTGGGTCGGCCAACAAATTCTGGGCCTCCTGCCACTCATTCGGCCATCCCTCTAGCAGATTCTACCCCTCTTGCGGCCCAACCCATTTCTGGCCGTGGACCCACCACTCGTAGACAGTCCGGTATTTTTAAACCGAATCTTAAATATTGTTTTCATTCAAATGTGTCCAAATCTCCAATCCCCTCAAATCCCATCTCGGCTCTTCGAGACCCAAATTGAAAATTGGCAATGGATGGATGACGAATATAATGCTCTTATTAATAATAAATCTTGGGTGTTAGTTCCTCAACCCTTGAATGTTAATATTATTCGTTCAATGTGGATATTCTCTCATAAATCTCGGTCTGATGGTACTTTTGAGAGGCATAAAGCCCGACTTGTAGGTGATGGTAAAACCCAACGGCCCCGTGGTTAAACCGGCTACGATTCGTCTTGTTTTTAGCTTGGCTCTTTCTAAGAATTGGGCATTGCATCAACTGGATATTAAAATTAATTTTCTTCACGGTGAACTTCGTGAAACTGTGTATATGTATCAGCCGGCGGGTTACAGGGACACTCGTTTTCTGAATCATGCATGCCTCTTAAAGAAATCACTATATGGTCTTAAGTAGTCCCCACGGGCATGGTATAAGCGATTTGCGGACTTTGTCTCTTCTATTGGTTTTTCCAATAGTCGGTCCGACAACTCTCTTTTTATTTATCATCATAATGGCCTTACTGCTTATATACTTTTTTATGTTGACAATATTATTATTACTGCTTCTACTAATGCTTTGCGGTAGTCTATAATGTCTCATCTCAGCTCCGAGTTTGCTATGAAGGACTTGGGTCCCTTAAGCTATTTTTTGGGTATTGCGGTTGTCCGCTCCTCTAAGGGATTATTTCTCTCTCAGCGTACTTACGCGGAAGAGATTATTCATCGGTATGTCTTCTTGTAAATCTGCTTCTACTCCAGTGGATACGAAATCTAGGCTCAAGTCTACTTCATCCATCCCATTTGCTAATCTGTTTCTTTATCGGAGCCTTGCCGGGGCATTACAATATATCACTTTTACGAGACCAGATATCTCGTATGTCGTCCAACAGATCTGTCTCTTTATGCATGATCCGATGGTAACCCACTTGAATGCTTTGAAACATATCATTTGATACCTTCAATGTACTATCTCTCTTGGGTTGCATCTTGCTCCATCTACTACATCTACTCTTCTGTCTTATACCGATGCTGATTGGAGTGGTTGTCCTGATACCCGCCGATCCACTTTGGGCTATTGTGTCTTTTTAGGAGACAACTTAATTTCTTGGTCCTTGAAACGACAACATACTCTTTCTTGTTCGAGCGCCGAAGCTGAATACCGAGGGGTAGCAAATGTTGTTTCTGAATCTTGCTGGCTACACAATTTACTCTTGGAACTTCACTCTCCAACTCATAAAGCTACGCTCGTGTACTGTGACAATGTGAGTGCCATTGATCTCTCTGGCAATCCAGTTCAACATCAGCGAACTAAGCATATAGAAATGGACATTCACTTTGTCCGGAAAAAGGTGGCACGAGGCCAGGTTCGCGTCTTGCATGTTCCGTCTCGTTTTCAGATTGCTGATATTTTTACGAAAGGACTCCCGCTCATTTTATTTGATGAATTTCGCATTAGTCTAAATGTCTGGTCTTCTCCCGCTTCGACTATGGGGGAATGTTAGAATAAGTATATTTGTGAATATTTATTTCCCATAAATAGTTTGATTTGAATATAAATTAGTTGTTAGTGATTGATGGTAATCCCATCTCTTAAGGGATGTATATCCCGTAACTTAGGTAAGTAGTTTGGTTTGTCACGGAGTATATTTCTTCCAATCTCAATGCTTTTCCGCTAATTCAAAGACATACTTTCTACTTTTTATAATTATAGTTTCATTTGATTAACTAAATATATTAATAAATTTTATTTTATTTACTTATTTATTTTAATTGTATCACTTAGAGTTGGTCTTATAAAAAACTAGTTTTTCCTTAAGATAAGAAAAAACGTGTTTTTCAAAAGCGGGCATTATTATTCAAAACAAACGGTGGCATTTTCGTAATTACTGATTTCCCCGTTTGTGCCAGTGTCTGTTTAACAAAGTGCCAGTGTAAACTGGCACTGGCACTTTGTTAAACTGGAACTGACACTTTTATACGGGCACTTTTATACACATGAACTGGCACTCTTCACACTGGCACTCTGTTACACTAACACTGGCACTCTGTTACACAAATATTTTTGCTGGCTCTCAAAAACACAAGCACTGGCATTCAAAAAAACATGAACTGGCATTCAAAATCACGTAAACTGGCACTCAAATACACATACACTGGCACTCAAAAACCACTGATAATCATTTTTGCTGACATTCAAAAAAATATGGACTGGCATTCCAAAAAACATGAACTGGCACTCAAAAAAACAATCACTGGCATTAGTATATACTAGAACTGGCACATCAAATCTCCCAGCAACCCCTTCGCCCTGGCACTCCTAAATACATGAACGGGCACTCAAAAAAACAAACAATGGCATTAGTTTACACTATAACTGGCATCTAAACAAAGCTAAAAATCAATCACCCCAACATCAATCACCACGCGAGACGATGAATTGAGCTTCACCAATTGCGCCAACAAGCTCCAAACCCTATCAAATTCGCAAAACTACCAGCGTATACAATACATCAACACATTAGATACCTTCAATTCATCCAATCAAACTCACAAGATAACCAATTTGACCCAAATAAAGAGCGAAAATACCTTCAATCTCACCCAAATAAGTATGAAAATCAGCTAAGAAACGAATTACGAATACTAAACATCAATAAGATTTCGATTACTTGAATGATCAAAGACAGTAGAATCTACAAAATCTGGCTTGAAAGGATCGCAATTGGGACTGGAATTCAATTGAAATTGCATGAGATACGATCAAAAAGATGAAAAGGGTCCTTTTCGATGAGTCATCGGATGTTTGCACGGCGAGTCAGGACCTTGATTCGTTCATGAAAAGCTTTGAGGATGAGATTTCAGCGAAATCCTCGCCGGCACCGTCGGTAACAAAATTTTCAATTGGAAATTCACGGACAATTTTGGGAGCGGACGGCAGTGGTGAGGCTGCTTTGCGTATAGAGAGAGAGTAGAGAGAGAGAGAGAGAGAGAGAGAGCTCCTTTGCATTTTTTGCGTTTTGTGTGAGAGAGAAGGATGGTGCGGAATAAAAACACGTTTTTTGTTAAGATCACAAAAAACGCGTTTTTTATAAGTTTTTGGCTATCACTTATGTCAATGCTTTAACATTATTAATTTTATGCCTTCTTAAATCAAAAAATAAAATAAAAAATAATTGCCATAATTATAAGTGTCACATTGTAAATAATTTTATGCCTTCTGAAAAAAGTGCTATCCATGTGGTCATTTACTTATTTATTTTAATTGTATCACTTATGTCAATGCTTTAACATTATTGATTTTCTAAATTGATTTAAAATATGAAGTTTAGGCCCTAAGACCATCTCTAAGATTCGCCATTATTGTCATTACCAGTGCCATTGCCAATTTGATGCAAAGGCGATTTCCAGGGTCACGCTAAAATTTCCGCTATTTTTTATTTAAAAAAATATAAATTTTGAATAAATTTTGTACATTCATTTTGATACGGGGATAGTATTTGTATTTTAAATATATTTATTTATAATTATTATTTATTATTATTTATGTCATTTAATTATTTAGTTTTATAGCATAATATTTAAAGTAATGTAATTTGAATCTTATTATCAATAATAATATACGATTATTGAAAATTATTTTAATTAAATGAAATAATAAGGAATATTCTGAGAATATTCATATTTAATGCAAGATATGAAGCAATCAGTTGAAGATGGTGGGAGATATTTGATGCTATTTCTGCACTAAACTGTTGATATGCTCCAATAAACTCATGCGAATTTTAGAGTAGGTTGTGTTTTAGTTGTTTATATAAAAAATTTACCTTGATAAAATTGTATTACACTATTTATTTATTTAGAAAAACAAAACTTTCCTTCAACAAAAAAACAAAGAAAGAAAAGAAAAGAAAAATGAAGATGAAAATGAAAAAATTGCAAACATTTTTACAAAACAGAGTCATTCTATGAAATCATAATCCTATCTCAAAATTTAATTATAAACCTAGTTCAAATACAAATTAGAACCCAAAATTTCAAAACTAGATCAACTATAACGGTGATAGTTTCTGTTAGAGATATTATCCCAAATTGGAAATTGACAACAAAACTATGAAAAATGAGACATCTCTACCAGGAGCATCACCGGTACTACTAGATTCAAAGTTACAACCTCAAATCTTCCACCAAAATGATAAAATTCCCTCACATAATCTTAAACCCTACCAAGATCGAACGCAAAAAACCTGGTAAATATAGAGCCCTCAATCTCCTCATTTTACGGTCAAAATCTTAATAATCCCATCTCCGGAACGCTGCAAAACAACAATGGTGTCTCCAGTCTTGCAAAGCTGCCTGTCTTTTGCATCTCGAATAGCAAACTCCAAAGACTCTTCAGTAGACTCCTCATGAGTCCCTTTAGTCCGTCCCGAGCTCAGCATAGGAATCACGCCTCTATATATTAAACCATGCCTAGCAGGAGATTCATCGCTACAAGACCATTCAAAAGAATCCGTAGTTATTTCAGGCACCACGACTGACAAGATTGGCATACTTGGCCTGTACTTAGAAACCAGCTTTGCTGTGGTCCCACCCCTGGTAAGGATCAAGATCAGAGCTGCACGTGATGAAATTGCTGTGTGGACTGCTGCACTGGATAAACTCTCTAAAGGGTTCATTGGCATGGGTGCAGTTAACATTGCTCTTTTGAACTCTTCTCCGAAAGACAGAGACTTTTCTGCTTCAATGCAAATCTTGGCCATGGTTTTGACTGCTAGTTCTGGGTAGGCCCCGGCTGCTGTTTCGCCACTGAGCATCACACAGTCCGTCCCATCTAGAACTGCGTTGGCTACATCTGTGGCTTCGGCTCGTGTAGGCCGTGGGGACTTGATCATGGACTCTAGCATCTGAGTGGCTGTAACGACTGGCTTTCCTGCTATGTTGCACTTGTAAATCATGGCTTTTTGGGCTAGAAAAATCTTTTCTGTTGGAATCTCCATTCCTAAATCGCCTCGAGCTACCATGAATGCATCAGTGTTTGCTAAAATTTCATCAAAGTTGGCCACCCCTTCTTGATTTTCAACCTATCAAATCATGAAAGAAACAGAGTAAATAAACGGCTGCACAAGCATAATCACAAGACCCTTAAAAACCCCATTTTTTTATAAGGTAGATTTCACTCTCTAAGTGTTACTATTATAAGTTATCACTTAATAAAAAACCCAATTTTTAAAAAACAAGAAAATAAAAAGAACCTTTTATTAGTTACTCCCTCCGTCCCAATATGAATGACCAATTATTTTTTTTCGAAATTTGCTCTTGATTGATTAAGAGCAAATTTGAAAAGTTATTGGTCATTCATTGTGGGACGGAGGGAGTATGAATTACAAACCCTAATACATAAAGTTATTTCAAATTCTACCACAACACAAGCTCTAAAAAAATGCAGTCATTTAACCATGATGGATGCAATATCAAAATTTAATTCAAAGAGAAATAAGAATGAGAACCGAAACCTTTGACATGAGAAGAATAGTCTTGGTATGCTTTCCAAGAAGCTTGCGAACCTCAACAAGGTCAGAGCCTTTGCGAACAAAGGACAAAGCAATCATATCAATCTTATTAGGAACTCCCCATAACAAAATATCCTCTTTATCCTTCTCAGTTAGGGTTGGGAGATCAACAATAACACCAGGGAGGTTGACATTCTTTCTCTCACCCAAAACAGCAGAGTTTTCACATCGACACCTTACCAAGCCACGTTCCTTGTCACAAGAGAGGACAGTAAACGTAATTGTTCCATCAGAGCACAGAATCACACTCTCGGGCATCAAATCTTCAGCCAACTTCTTATAGCTCATAGAGATCATATTTGTATCGCCTTTGATGCTGTAATCAGTGGAGATTGTGATCTCTTGACCTTGAGTGAGTTGAATCGGTTTCCCATCCTTCAAGAAACCAGTTCGAATTTCTGGACCCTGTAATAAAAGGTTGTTGCTGTTATAATTATACAATTATACATTATACTAGAGTACCCTGTATTCAGAATTTTGGGACGGAGGGAGTAATAGTTAGAGGTCTAATTAAGCATACATTTATGTAAAATTTTACAAACAATTTTAATTAATTTGTGGCTATTTAAAATCAGCAATTTTTAAGATATCTTCTCAAAGACAAATACAAGTAAATCTACAATCACATGTGGAACCAACAAACCATCCAACTGAAGAATTCACCCCTGCCTGATCCTAAAAATTGATGCACCAAGTTAAATAAACATCCAACATTTTTAACTACTTCCACCAATTTCTTCAAAATATAACTAATTAGAGATCATAATATAATTCATAATTAAATAAATATAAAAATATATAAAAATCTTCAAAATATACCAGATAATTTATAATCATTAATTTATCATGCCCACATATATGTCATGATCACCAGTTATATATTAAGAAAGCATCAAAGACGGAGTACACTTTATATTATAAAGTAAAACACATTGTGCGTCTATATTAAGCATACTTAATCTGATAAATACATTCTAAATAGGGAATTTGACTCGAAAGTTCTTCCCTAAATCGAAATGACCTGAAAATTCTTATGCAGTATAGCAGTAGTATATAATATTGCATGTAGTATTATTATATTCACGCATAGAGAATATAATGTGATGAGGAATTTCTCGGCCATTATAATACTTTTTTAAAACTTTCCGATCACTCTCCCTTCTAAATTACGTTAACTATGTATAGAAAAATTAATGCAAAAATCAATAAAAAGGAATAATCAAGCGCAAACCTTGGTGTCTAACATGACGGCACAGAGAATTCTGGTATTCTGCATAGCAGTACGGAGATTATCGAGAGTCTCCTGATGATACTCATGAGATCCATGTGAGAAATTGAAGCGAGCCACATTCATACCCGCCCTCAACAGCTTCTCGATCATCTCCACCGATCTCGACGCCGGACCTAAAGTGCAAACAATCTTCGTCTTCGGCGGCTGAGTTTTCTCCTCCGGCTTCTGGTTCTGGAGCTTCATGAGTAGTACGGAGGAGGAGGGGGTTGTACCATTCTCGAGTTTAGGAGCTTTGTTGGTGTAAATTGAGTTAGGTATGGGTTGTTGTGATGAGAGACAGTTTGTGAGGGAGAGTAGAGGGTCTACCATTGTTATGGAAGAAGAATCTCCGTTTCCGACGACGGCCGCCATTAATGGGTGGTGATTTAAGGTTTCTTGATGTTGAAGAAGGGGAATTTGGGGAGGGTTTAAGAAGGGTTTAGGGAGACGCGGCTCGAGACTTTGAAAAGAGACGGGCCTTGTTTTCCCATTATATAGGGAAATTGAAAAGGCTTTTGAGTGTGGATAAAGAAAACCCAATTCCGTTTCGGTTTCGTTTTTTTTTTAATTTATCTTTTTTATTTTTTTATTTCAATTCTGTTTTAGAATTTTCAAATGGTTCCCTTTTTCAGTTTCTTCTACTAGGGTTAGGGTGGTTAAAAAAATCCATGGAATTGAATAGGATCAGTAGAATCGGTTTAGATCAGTAAAAATCGAACCGAGAAAATAATATTGGTCTGATCCTGATTTAAAAAAAAAAATATGCGGTCCTGAACCGGATCGGACCGAATATATATATATATATATATATATATAAATATATATATATATGATCATATTATAATGAGAACCAAATTTATATGAGAATCATAAAAATCACTAACAGCCATTGGATTAAAAAACACATTAATGCTCCAGATTAAAAAAAAAAAAGATAGAGGGGGTGGCATTTTCGTAATTATTGTGAACTTTTAAGGTCAGCCGCAAACATCTTCTTTCTAACTGTCACGTCATCATTTAAAATCCTCCTCAAATTTTAAAATAAAATATCTCAATATCTATAAGTCGAATTTTTTTTTCGAAAACACTGATTTTTTTTGTCTTGACGAGACGATTCAAACTAGATCCCTGAAGATAGGATTTTGAAAAAATAATATTGAACAACGTCTAGTTTTTAAAATACGCTTAACTCGTGCATTAGTCATGGCTAAGTACAATAGTAATGTATATAGTGTACACTAGCTAGTTAACTCGTGCACACTAGTCATATGGCTTATAATGGACAATACCTTGACTTGATCTTGGCCAAGTCCTTGTGTACACTAGTTAATTAACTAGTGTACACTAGTTAATTAGCTAGTGTACATTACTTAACTAGCTAGTGTACATTACTTAACTAGCTAGTGTACACTAGTTAATTAGCTAGTTTAATTTTAATGTTCATCAGTCATGGCTAAGTATATAGTGTACACTAGCTAGTTAACTCGTGTACACTAGCCAGATGGCTTATACTGGACATTACCTTGGCTTAGTCTTGGCCAAGTCCTTGTGTACACTAGCTAATTAACTAGTGTACACTAGCTAGTGTACACAAGTCCTTGTGTACACTAGTTAATTAGCTAGTGTACATTACTTAACTAGCTAGTGTACACTAGTTAATTAGCTAGTGTAATATTTATTTATATTATTTTAAAATATTGTTCTAAGATGAGCTTTCTGATGCATGATACTGTAAAACTTTTTTTTTACGGGTTTTATCTCATGTCAGATTAAAAGCGCTTCTTTTTTCTCCATATTGCAACTGCTAAACCAAGTACAGGTTTAGAAGCTTACATGTAATTCTTATGTTTTTTGTAACAACTAAAATTGCTTCAATGTTTATGAGTAGAAGCTTTGTGCCAATATATTTACGAGCATATACTCGCTTCAACCCTAACCATAAATGAATATTCAAATTTTATTTTAATAGACATTTTGGAAATGTGTGCGTTTTATACATTTGAATGACAATAAAAGATAAATATTTGGGTGCGGAAACGCGAACACATGTGGGTGCATGGTTGTTCATTTTATTACTGTAAAAACTTAATATTTAGAAAGTAGATAGCTAGTTAACTAGCTAGTGTACACAAGTCCTTGTGTACACTAGTTAATTAGCTAGTGTACATTACATAACTAGCTAGTGTACATTACTTAACTAGCTAGTGTACACTAGCAACTTAGCTAGTGTACACTAGCTATGTATATAGTGTACACTAGCTAGTTAACTCGTGGTGCTAGAGATGACTTATCTGGACATTGCCTTGGCTTAATCTTGGTCAAGTCCTTGTACACTAGCTAATTAACTAGTGTACATTTAGCTATGTGTACACTGCAGTCCTTGTGTACACTAGTTAATTAGCTAGTGTACATTACTTAACTAGCTAGTGTACACTAGTTAATTAGCTAGTGTCCACAAGGACTTGGCCAAGATCTTGTGAAAGAAATGGAACTAGGGTTTCCATATGAGCCATTAGATTGGGTAGTGGCCAACCGTTGGATCAACTTTGTTCCCTAGGTGTACACGTGGCATGCTGGGATTGCTCCGCCTAAGTAAGGACATTGCTATGTCTGACACGGATAAGTTGTTTGCCTTATAATAGAAAGTCAACCTGCATACCTTTGGCGCTACTTCTGATTCCGTGATTGCACGCGCAGAATGGCCCAGTGGCAGGTCTGACTTTATCCCAAAATAGCTTATTGATCAAGCTTATTGAGGAAGTTAAATGAAGGGACGACCCGGAGCTGCATGTCCTGTAAGGTCGTCTCCTTAAGAGAAGACTCGATGAGCGAGTGGCCGAGTGAGTTGCCTCGTTCTCCAGGTGAGGGGCTTCATTAATCTTCATCCCTTAGCGGGTTTGCTGGGCCCATGCCTCGTAGGAAACGAATTGGGCCTGATCCATCACAAAATATTTCGTTCAAATACTATTAATAATATTTTTAGATGTTTATAATTAAATTAATTTAAAATTATTGCTCGAAACATCTTCACAAAATCCACTATTTTGACATTACTCTTATCATTTGTTGAAAAGGGAATGATAAAAGAATGAAAGGGACAAATATGCAAAAATTATTAAATGCAAAAAAGTAACGCACCCATGTGTGATATTCTTATGATTTTGAATAAATTAAAATATGATAAATTATTTATATAAAATTTTAATTATTAAATGCAAAAAAGTAACGCACCCATGTGTGATATTGAATATATATCTTATGATTTTGAATAAATTAAAATATGATAAATTATTTATATAAACATTTAATTATTAAATGCAAAAAAGTAACGCACCCATGTGTGATATAAACATTTAATTATTTTATAAAATTTATACATTGATACAACAACAACAACAATAAGCGCTTAGTAAAATAATTTGAGGTCGAGAATTTGCTGTGAATCCTCAGGTCATCGTGGAAAAAAAATAAAAAGAAATAAAAAAATAGATATATTGGGATATTTTCATCATATTTTTGTCAAAATACTTTTAAGTTGATAAAAAAAATTAAGTAAAATTATCTTTTTTTTAGACAAATGGTATAGTAGTACATTAAAAACACACATGAAACATATCCCAATTTTAAGGATAAAAGTGTAATTTTAGTTCACCATTTTTGCACTTATTGAAATAAAAATAGATATATTGGGATATTTTAATTTTTTGACGAATTGTGGCTTTATAGAAATGTTTGCTAACTATTATACAATATTCCATAAATATTAGACTTCAAATAAAATGCTTTTGATGAAGATTTTTTATCTGATTAAATATAAAGAAATAATTTTTTTATATATGTTCAATTTAGTTGAACTTTGATCAAATATTTATAATTTTTTTATTATTTTTTAATCATCAAGAAGTTGTTATTGATATGCATCAGTAATATTTTTGAATTTTATAAAATTCATCATAGAGTTGTGAATAAAATTTATTATAAATACAAAATACGACTAATTTTTTGAAATGGGGTTAGTATTCTCCCCAGAACCTGTCTGATGCTTTTTCGGGACATTCAAGTCCAAGGAGGGAGCTTCTCAATCGTGATGCCGACTTTTAACTGATTACTCGACCCTCCGAATTATGACCTTCGCTTGGAATGTGAGTCGTAAGGCCTGTAACAACAGGCTTTCCCTCAGTAGAAGATTCCCAAATTGCATGTTAAAAAAAAACAAATAATCAAATTGTTTTTTATCAAGAGTTATTTTATTTTAATAAAAAATAAATATTTATTATGAGACGGATAAAATATTATAATAGGATGCCAAACATGAGGTTGCAAATTAAATAGACAAATAGACTTGGTAGGTAGAGAAAAGAAGGGGTCTAAAATGTGTGAACAAAATTTAACAGTGAAATAATTGAAGAAAAAGCATAGCTTTAAACTCAAGCAGATTCTGATGCAAAAACAAAGGGAGAAATGAGATTTGTTTATAAAGTGTAATATATTCTTCGCAAGGTTTAATTCTCCGGCATATCCATCTCTTGTTTTTCGTGGCGCCCCTTAATTTTCATCAATTTTCATCAAAGATCGTTCGGAATTTATGTTGAGTATACGTTTATTTTCGTTTCATGATCAAACACGCAAATTAAGAAAACGGGTTGATATTTAGCTAACTCTCTATGATGTTTTAAAAAATATTTGAATTCTAACGCGCCATATTTAAACCTAGTCGAATATGAAACTTTGTTAAATAGATTTGTTGCAAAAAAACTTCCTTAAAAGTAAATGTTACTTAGCAAAATTTGTTGAGTACAGTAGGTCTTATTAAAAAAAAAATACTCCCTTCGTCCCAATAGTAGCTTCCCATTTTGCCATTTTGGGTGTCCCGTTAATATCTTTCACTTTCCTTTTTTGGCAAAAAAATTTTTACTATTCCCTCCACTCATTCTCTCCTACATTATTTTAATACTCACAACACCATTATAATTTACTATTCTCTCCACTCATTCTCTCTCCTATTTTCAAATTACACTCACAACATTTTTTCTTCCCCCCCCCCATTTTCTTAATTTACGTGCTTAGCAAAAAATGGGAAGCAATTGTTGAGACGGAGGGAGTATAGTTTTTTCAATACATAGGAAAACTAGTTTTAAAAATGTGTGGTGGCATTTTCGTAACAAACTGAAACTTCATATAAAATGTACAGTGACATTTTTTTAATTAACTGACATTTTTTTTTAAAACAGTGATAGTGTTTTTCAGTATCAGGTCTAGTGTTAGAAAATGTCAGTTGGTGTCTTTTTAGCGGGTGTTAGTGTTAAATAGCACATCAGATTTAGTGTTTGAAAAGTTTCATGTGAAATAATAAAACGTGTTAGTTTTAGTTATAAAAGTATCAAAAGTGTTAATAAATTCTGGTTATTTACGAAAATGTTATCGCATGATTTTTTTTAAAAAAATCAATTATTGCAAAAAAAAAAAGCCATCACACATTTTTCAAAAAGTTCAAATTAATTACAAGAATGCCCTGCACAATTTTAAAAAGGGTTAATTACAAATTAGGGCCTGAAGTCTCACATGAGGTCCCCATGAGGGGCCTGACTTTTTTTTTTTTAGCGATTTAGGGTCTGACTTCTCATTTTTTTATCAAATCAGGGTTTTTTGACGATTTCCATCCAAATAATCCGTTAAGTTAAAGAATAGGTAACGAAGAGACTAGTTTGTAATGATTATTAGTTTTAAGGGGTCAAATGCAAAGTTTAAATATAAAGTGTTTAAAATTCATTTCTTTTCCAGAAATAATTAATATTATCTTAATTCTAAAATAATTAATATCCGAAATAAATATATTGTTTTTTAATTTTTATATTAAAAAAATAAAAATATTATTATTTTTTTAAATAATAATATTATTTCTTTTCTCAAAATAATTAACATTATATTAATTATTAAATAATTAATAGTTTTGAAAAAAATATTTTTTTACTCTTTATGTCACAAAACAAAATTAATATCTTTTTTATTATTATGTTCAAAAATAGTTAATGTTCGTAATATATTAACATTATATTAAATAATTAAAATTTTCAATTTTTAATACATTTAAAAACTAAAAATTAAGGAATATTATAAATCAAAAATTTATATTTTTAAAGACAATTTTATTTTTTTTGAAAAAAAAACTAAAATATTTTTTTTAAATAAATTAATTTTAAAATTTTAAAACATTGCATGTTGTGATGGTATTAACGGGTATCATTTCTCCAGCTTTTATGTTCTTCAGGACTTCATCAAGGTGGAAAGAAAGCGATCAGGCTAAATGGGTTAGACAAGAAAACAATATGGTTGACCCGTGTGGGAACCAAAGTTTTATGCAATTCAGTAATGCCATTGGTTTTGAAGGAAAGTTTTACGCATTTACTTTGCAGGGGGCGCTTGTAGTTATTGAAGACTTGAATGGTTCTCAGCTTACCATCACAGCTTTGAGTAAACACAGGGTTGTTCCTTCTGTGTCCTGTAAGCATTTTAGAGAGTTGTTGGTTGAATCCTGTGAGGAAATCTTATTGGTGTTTTTGATTACTAGAAAAACATATAATGTTGTGGATCATGTTGAGGTTTTTAGGCTTCATATTCCTAAACTTTTATGGGATAAGATGGAGAGGCTAGGAGATGATACGACTTTGTTTTTGGGGGCTAATTGTTATATGTCAGTCAATGCATGCAAAGTTGGATGCAAAAAGAATAGCGTATATTTTACTCAACTTTCTGAAAAGGGTTGGTGGGTCTACAACTTGGAAACTAATTGTGTCTTACCACCCAATGTTGATTTAGCATGGGATTCACAAGACGTCCAAGAGTAATCTTTATATCATAACATTTACGAGTATATTGTTTTCTTTTTCATGCTTTTCCTTCATTTGAATTTGTAACAATGATACTCCCTCCGTCCACTTTTCGAAGCTTTGGCTCATTGACGAAGTTTGATGCTTGGTTACTTGATTAGGTTGGGCACCTGATTGTAACTATCTCAATGCATCTCTGCAGGACCCTTGGTTTAAACTGGATCTTACTTGGGACATATACTCATTAGTTCCCCAAGTATAACACTGTCACCCTTGTGAATAAGAAATTTCGTTTTCCCGCTCAAAATTGGAACATTCCGGAAACTCTCCCCTGCCTAACTTACTGGATACGCTAAATCTTTTGTATTTCGGCCGCTGATCTTCTCCTTCATTCTCTTTCTTTCCTTTCATCGTTAATCCAAAAACACTTCTTCCCCCAAAAACCCCATTCTCTCTCTCTCTCCTCCCTTTCATCGTTAATCCAAAAACCCATCGCCGCCCCCAAAATATCGCTCTCCAATCAGGCAGTGCACTTCTTCACCATCCGCTACCGCCGCTGCAGTCGACGACGACGCTCAAGATCTGGTGTCCGATGTTCGTTCTCAGGTCGAGCTCTTATGAAAAGCAAGGCTCTAAATATGGCTATTTGACTCCCTTGCTCGATTCCTCCCTTCATCAATCATCACCATCTCTTGGAGTTTCAGGTCCCCTTTAATCTTCTTTGCTCTTGCTCTAATTTCAACAAAATTAAGGATTCCATTGTGCCTAAAATTCGATTTTGATTGAAGGGTGTGCTTTAATTTTTCTCAGAAATTGTTTATTTGCAGTAACAAGTTCAATGGGTAGTGCTTTCTCAGAGTTTGCTATGAACCCTCTTTCTCAGGTAATCAATCTATTCAATGAATTTCCGCCGTTTGATTTATTTTTCTCCAGTTAGTTCCTTTTTTTTAATACACGACGCATATTTGATTGTTTGTCAAGTAGCATGCTCTTTTTAGAGTATAAAAATATATGAAAGAATGTCACGAATCAAGAGTCTTATAGTTTTGATTGGGTTGTTATCAAGTTGTCCATTTGATTTGATACAGCGGTGGTGCTGGCGGATGATGGTGGTGATGAAGAATTCTTCTCAGGTTTGTTGACTTATCAATCAAATCTTTAATAATATTCTGATCGTTGGGATTCAAATGGGACGGAGGGAGATGGTGCTACAGAAAGAGTGCATATATGCTACCACTAATTTTTCTTGCAGTACAACTATTTGATGAATGTACTAAATGAGTAAAAGAGGGTTTTTTTTTGGCTGTTAAATTGAGTTATTTCTTCACACTTGCGGTCTGATTACCTGCAATGTGTTTTAGTTTGAAAGCTTTGAACTTGAATGTACTGAACACTGTTCATGACATTTTTTAGCTCCTCTAAGAGTCATTAGTTGAGCTCTTTGCGGCACAATGGCTGGAGTTTTGAATAGGGGAAGTGGGTATGGGATTGATTTTGGGATGCCCACGGGACGGTATACTAATAATAGATCAATTGTTGACATTATAGCTGAAATTATTTATGCGTACATTTTAAGGTTGAAAACAAAATAATGGTTTTGAAGTTTCATTGTTGTTTGATCTGGTATATGTACACAAAAAGTTGATTAGGGCTAGACAATCTCTTTCCAAATTCGATCTCTATTCATTTTTGGTATTAGTATCCAAGAGAAAGTGTGGCATTATGATGTTGCTATCTCAAATTTTCTTGCTCTTTCATCTTCCATCAGTGTCTTTGAATTTGCACTTCTAAAAGGTTTGCAACTCTTGCACTTAGTATTGTAAGTGTGCTAATGCTGCTAATTTGTCAATCAGTTTGACAAAGCCAAGTGCTCAGTTATGTAAGGTTTCAGATCAGTTGGATGAGAGATTTGAATTATCAATAATTAAAATACGAAGACAATGTCGATCTTACAATGTTTGGCACACATACAAACACACATTCTCTTGCACTCGTGTTCACTAACAAAGACATATGACCTCTATGTTTGTTGAATATCAATTTAGCGTCACCTGATTGCATCTAATGGATGATAATTTATTTGTGATAGGAACTTGGCCGGGGAGATTGCACATGAATATGCCAAATGAGTGGTAATGGTTTATGCCTTCAATCTTTTTTTATTAATCTTATAATTTAGATCCATTCATCAAAATCACTTGGTTTGTGTGATCGTTACATGGATCTTATGGCTCAGTCTACAAAATGTAGTCTATATGCGTGTGTATGCGGCCCCGTCTGCACATGTGGGGTGTGCTTATTTATGTGTATTTGGAGGTGAGATTCCATACATCCATCACAAAGACACCCTCTCTCTGTAGCACCATCTCCTCCGTTCACTATTGTCATCACTGGGCTATGACTAACAGTAACCAAAGGATGATGATCAAGATATCACCATATTTGCTGAATGCTTCCTAAGAGATATTCACATGACTAAGGCTGTTATAGGGGTTCTTACATATTTTTCACTAATCTTTGCAGGTGGATCCAGTTGTATATAATTATCCAAACAAACATCTGATATAAAAAATGTCTCTTGCCGGTTCTTCATCATATTGATTTCAAATTGCTGATCCTTCTTTGATCTGTTCTCATTTCCTCGTATTCGATTAAATTGTGATTATTAGGTGGAGTAGCTGGAATCACTTCCAATGTAATATTGATGAAAGCATGATCAGAGAAACAGCAGATGCCATTGTTTCAACTGGACTAGCTGCAGCTGGATACAAATATGTTAACATTGGTAACATTTTTAAGCCTTAATTTATCCTTTTTCTATTAACTAATTCAATTTAATTCAAATATTTTCTCAACTATTAACCAAATCATTCCGACTTTAATCACTTTTTTTGTACGATTACTGCTAGATGATTGCTGGGCTGAACTAAATAGAGACTCTAATCTGTTCACATTTTTTTATAGGGGATTAATTACTTGAAGTATGATAATTGTAACAACAATGACATAAGCTCGAAAGAAAGGTATTTTGGTGCATTGATATAATCAACAACATCTTCCTGCTATATCTATGTATTTTAGCTTCACAATGAAAAAAAATTACAACAAAGCGCGCGTATCATATGCTATTTTTTTATTTTAATTTTTTTTATTCATTTTCCATTTTGAAATAGGTATCCCATAATGTCTAAAGCCTTGCTTCACTCTGGAAGGCAAATCTTCTACTCTCTATGTGATTGGTAAGCTGAAACTTTCATTTTATTTTAACAACTTTGTAAGTAATTGCATATTACAAATAGAATAACACTTCTTACATCAATCTAAACAACAAAAGGGTCTTTCTCCAGATTGGAAAAAATCTTCTATGAAATTGGAAAAAATGTTTGATATCACAATATATGACACTCATTTAATTTTTATTTCAGATGTCATAGGTCGTTTATCAAGCAAATGAATATCTAAAAACTAAGAAGAGAGCAAAGCACGAAGCATTAGAAAAATAGAATAACACTTCTTACATCAATCTTAACAACAAAAGGGTCATATTTCAAAATACACCACAGCCAGATTGAATATTTGAAACTGCAGTACCCCTTAAGAAGACGAGGTACCCTTGACTCTGCTAGCTTCAGTATCCTAAAAAGGCTGTAGAGGTTTAACTTTACAAATTTACAAATTTACTGAACTTTTTGTGTTCAGGAGGAGCCATATTTTGCTGATGTAAGTGAAGATTGCAATCTTGGAGAAGGATCTCACCAAGAGTGTAAAGCTATAGAGCAGCAACTAAGAGCTCCGTTTGCAAAACTTGCACAGAACTTTCATGAGATGATTGATTCGCAAAATCAGTCTCATGACAATACCAAGGATGTCTCGAAAGATGACACTGTTGCAACGTCATATTTGTTAGATGTTATCATGTAGCTGATGGTGAAGGATTTTGTCAATATAATTTGTTTATATAAAAGTGAAACAGTTAAGAAACAAGTATTTATTAAATTTTTTTGGTTGGTTAACTTAAATTTTAAAAAATGTTCTTTTCTACATTGCATGTTGTGATGGTATTAACGGGTATCATTTCTCCAGCTTTTATGTTCTTCAGGACTTCATCAAGGTGGAAAGAAAGCGATCAGGCTAAATGGGTTAGACAAGAAAACAATATGGTTGACCCGTGTGGGAACCAAAGTTTTATGCAATTCAGTAATGCCATTGGTTTTGAAGGAAAGTTTTACGCATTTACTTTGCAGGGGGCGCTTGTAGTTATTGAAGACTTGAATGGTTCTCAGCTTACCATCACAGCTTTGAGTAAACACAGGGTTGTTCCTTCTGTGTCCTGTAAGCATTTTAGAGAGTTGTTGGTTGAATCCTGTGGGGAAATCTTATTGGTGTTTTTGATTTCTAGAAAAACATATAATGTTGTGGATCATGTTGAGGTTTTTAGGCTTCATATTCCTAAACTTTTATGGGATAAGATGGAGAGGCTAGGAGATGATACAACTTTGTTTTTGGGGGCTAATTGTTGTATGTCAGTCAATGCATGCAAAGTTGGATGCAAAAAGAATAGCGTATATTTTACTCAACTTTCTGAAGAGGGTTGGTGGGTCTACAACTTGGAAACTAATTGTGTCTTACCACCCAATGCTGATTTAGCATGGGATTCACAAGACGTCCAAGAGTAATCTTTATATCTTAACATTTACGAGTATATTGTTTTCTTTTTCATGCTTTTCCTTCATTTGAATTTGTAACAATGATACTCCCTCCGTCCACTTTTCGAAGCTTTGGCTCATTGACGAAGTTTGATGCTTGGTTGCCCAGTTAGGTTGGGCACCTGATTGTAACTATCTCAATGCATCTCTGCAGGACCCTTAGTTTAAACTGGATCTTACTTGGGACATATACTCATTAGTTCCCCAAGTATAACACTGTCACCCTTGTGAGCATTCCCATTTGTTTGCACTTTTAACCAATGTAGATGGGATTGATTTATGCTATGTTCATTATTCATTGCTTGTGTCATTTTTTTCATGGGTCATTTATCTGTGAGATGTTTTTTTGCTGGCAAGAAAGGGATCAACGGTACAAGGAACTTGGCTTGAGGGATAAATTACACTTAGCATTGGACGGTTCCTTCTGGGAAACAAGTATGTAACTGTGTGTCTTATTGTACCATAGCTGAGCAGCAGCAGGACTCGTGCAACATCATCTTTGTTGTCTGGCTCTCTTATTGAGTTAAAGCTTGTGTTTGACGTCTCCTTTTTTGTTTCTGAGCAGGAGCAAAGCAGGGTCTTCTTATTAGAGGAGGAGATGTATTGATTCGTTAGAGAGTAAAGTAGATTAGTATGAAGCTCTATTAAGTAATTGTAGAATTGACTCTCTGGAAATAAGATGTTTTTTCTAACTGTTTAGTTTCCATTAGTATCCTAAATTATTAAAAAAATAAATGGGGGGGGGGGAGTGTTCACAATTAAAAGGGGCCAAAAATAAATTTACTGTGGGGTTGTTGTTTGGCTAAATTGATTCCTTGACTTGATCTACTTTATGGAATTTCGATTGCTTAGTTCTGTGCAAAGAGCAAGAATGATAGGACTTAAATTATGTGGAGATCAATGCATGTGTCGAAAGTCTAATTCACAAATTCTTTATCACGAGTGGGAATGAATCTAAGAAGATATTTTTGGTGTATAATTGCAATTTTCAACTGCAATGGTTGTATTAATATGGGATGTTGATAAACACACCCCTTAAATTATGTGGAGATCAATACATTTGAGATTATGGTGGTAGATTGGATCAATTGTTATGAAAATTGATTGACCAATGGTGTTTTACTTATGAAAATTGATTGACGAATTAAGATATAACTGTTTCACTTTTATGTTAATAAAAAAATTGAATTTTTTTGGTTGGTTAACGAAAATTTTAAAAAGTGTTCTTCTCGTGTGTTTAACACACGGGTGTTAGACTAGTGAGGTTATAAAGAGACTTAGGTTGCACTATATTTTATTTTTAGTACTTTTAATATTTATGCACTAATGTTGTGTCTTTATTAGGTACTAAATGAAACTGTTGTTGAAGGTGAAGCACAAGGCAGTCCACTTCAACGTCCAAGAGTTAGAAGGTCTGCAAGGCTCGAATGGAATCAATGGATAAAACCTAAGAAGATTGACACAAGTGTCATAGATTTGACAAAAGAGTAATTTCAACAACTTTTTCATTTTGGTTGTAAAAAACTTTTATTTGGGTATTTTGACTGAAAACAATTTAACTTTTGCCTTTTTTTTGTTCTTCATTCCATATTATGTCAACTTAATTGGCATATTTTGTATGGGGTTAGCACTTTTCATGACATTCGGTTTTTGGTTGCAAGATTTATTAAGTTTTTGAGTTTTCTGCAGTGTGAGTCATTGTTTTTCACAATGATTAACACAATTTTTTCCTAAGGTTATATCTCATTAGGAGTGCTCTGTTTTGCTATTGATTGGAGTATTTGATTTAGTTCACTTAATGCAGGTCTCACAATTTTTTATAACTTTTATGGGTTGACGGCTATACAAAGAATCCACAATCCTAGAAAAACCATATTTAGTTAGGTTTAAGATTGTACAAGTACCAAACCAATATTTAGCGCTATTTCAAGTTTCAAAATTGTACAAGTAAAATATCATCTTTAATTAAGATCATAACTATTTCACTTTTATGTTAATAAAAAATTGAATTTTTTAGGTTGTTTTACGTAAATTTTAAAAAGTGTTCTTCCCGTATGTTTAACATACGAGTGATATACTAGTTTCTCTAATCCTCTTAATGAATACTCCCTCCGTCCCGCTAATATTAGCACAAACACTGTTTGTGCGGGAATTAAGGAGTATGATATTTTAATAAAATGTTGTGAGTGTAAAAGAATGAGTGGAGAGAGAATGAGTGGAGGGTGTAATAAATTATAATGGTGTTGTGAGTATTAAAATAATGTAGGAGAGAGAATGAGTGGGGTTGGGTGAATATTTTATTAATATAAAGTTTCCTTTTTGGGAGTGTGTGGATATTAACGGGACGCCCAAAAAGGAAAGTGTGCTAATATTAACGGGCCGGAGGGAGTAAGTGTAAAGAGGCAAATAAATAAGGCTTAAAATAAGAAAACAAACGCCCCTACCGCTTATAATTTCTCGTAAGTCAAAAACCCAAGCAGCAGCAGGAGCAGCAGCAGCCGCCCCCGCACTCTTGCCTCTTCTTTCAGATCGAGCTCCTCCACCACATCTTCGATCTCCACCGGAATCTCTCCTTTCTCTGGCATCCTTCCGACGCAATCAGGTATCGGTCGACAACCATAGTTAATTATCCGTCATTTTCTCCGTCTTTTTCTCCCCAATCGACGCAAAATTAGGTTTTGGATTTTCTATGCTCGGTTTTGGATTTTCCTCCACCACATCTTCGATCTCCACGGTTTCACTGTGGATCTTTCTGTTGATTTGTTCCTTGTTTGTTTTCGTTTTTTTTTTTTTTGAATTTTGTGAATTTTGGTTCAATTAATTGCTATGTGAGTTCGAGATTTTGGAATTTAGCAGTGATAACATGGCTGTCAATCGAAATTGCTGTGGAGCTTTCTGTTGATTTTTCGACTGTTTTATTCTTTGGCCTGCTTAGTATGTAATTCCTATGAAACTGATTCATGTAATTCCTAAGAAAACCTTAATTGAATATGTTTTCTTGACAGGCAAAAGCAGGGTAGAAGGCTGTGATCTTGGGCTTTGTAGACTGAATTCAGGTGCGTGTTACAACCATTCTAGAATTGCATCATATTTTGAAACCTGTGGAACTGCGCTGATGCTTGAAAATCTCTTATGTTGGCTATTAAACACAAGCAATATGGCATTTGTCATACGGGTATGATATGATGATATGTTATACTTCATCCGCCCCTCCAAATTTCGAAAAAAGTTATTCTAAAATAAATGTCCATTTTTTAGGGAGGTACTAAATCCTCCCTCGTCAAATAAGAAGTTTTAATTGACACTTATAGGCAATATGGTGAGACAACTGAAAGTGTTTATGTCGCTAAAAATGCTTAAATTTAATCCCGATAAATGTTCCTCAAAGTGAAATTTGAACGATCATTTAGGGATGGAGAGAGTAAAACTTTTGTAGCATACTTTGATATTGTAAACACATACTCCATCGGGTATGTTTCCTATATATAATGCTTTCGGGTAATAATTTCTTTGCTTGTGAAAACAAGACATGAAAAAGTTGGGTTTTAAGCCCTTTTTGTGGCACTGGTTTTTTTTTTTTGCCCTTAATTATCTGATCATATTTGGTGACCATAAGGTCACGGGTTCGAACCTTGGCGAACAGCCTCTTGGCAATTGTTAGGGGAAGGCTCTAGCAAATGGTTCCCTCTCCCAACCCCCACAAGGCGGGGAGCGCTTGGCGCACCGGGGTTTGCCCTTTTATAAAGGTGTAAGCCTTTGACCACATCATTGAAACAAACCAAGAAAGGGGGGTGGGGATCCCATTACTGAGGCATCTATACATACTTGCTATTGTTTTTAATAATAATGCTAGTTGGTAAAGTTATTGCGGCGAAACTATGTTTAGTCAGTTTAAGGGGTGTGTGTGTGTGCGCGCAACAGTGTGTGAGAGAGATGAGTTGCATATTAGTAACACATTTCAACCATTACATGTACGAAAAGTTTGGAAAATGTTGCTATTGCGTGTACAAGATAAAAAAGAGCAATAGTTAAATTCTACCAAATAAATTACACAAATCCTACATGATATGCTCTCGGACAGAGGATTATTTTTCAATGTTTAAGTTGTATAAAACGATCCCAGACAGTGCAAAAAATTATGAGAAAAGAAGTATTGTTAAAAGAGAATTAAGATTTACAGTCAGATGGACTAGGAGTCCAAATAACTGGCCGCACCATATGTTCAAAGTGGTTAGGATATTCTTAGTGTTCATCTAGGGTGACTGACAACTATAAGTGCGAAACCATGTATGTTTGATATTCTAGACTGGTGCTTGATTGGGGTCCTAACTTCATCAAATATGTTCTAGCTCATTTTTCTTGATGAGGCACTTGAGACCTCTGATACCCATGACCGATGAAACAAATTATGTAAATTATTGAAGTTTGAAGATCATGGGAAGTTTTGTGATTAAAATTTGAATGAGACTAATGGAAATTATTGAAAGTAGGAAATTATTGAAAGAATGGTATATTTCTTGAATTTTTTGCCTTTTACTTTTCGTGTACTATTTCTTTATGCAATAATAATTGGAGAAATGGGTATCCATCTCAAAATATACTTGTTATATGTGACTTTGACATGTGTTTCATCTATATAAAGCCGGGATGGGAGGGAAGTGCCCATGACACACGTATTTTCCTACACACTATTCGAGATCCTTTATCAAAATTTCCTATGCCTGTTCCACGTATGTCTTATATTATGAATATTTCAATAAAATTAATAACTTATCTTTTTTTTTTCTTAATTGTATACATTATTTGTTTTGTAGCTCAATTTTACTTGGTTGATGCGGGGTATCTTAATAAAATTGGGTTTCTTGCACCTTATAAAGGAGCACGATATCATTTACCTGTGTTTCAGCGTGGCCAGCAACCACGCAATGCACATGAAAAGTTCAATGTTACTCATTCTTCATTGAGAAGTGTGATTGAGAGTAGGGGTGTAAATGGTTCGGTTTGGTTCGGTTTACGGACCGAACCACTAGTCATCGGGTTGGAAAAATCTCAAACCGAACTATGAAAAAATTCAAACCGAACCGAACCGAACCAAACCATCATGATTTGGTTTGGTTTGGTTCGAACCGCGGTTTGATTTTACGGTTCAAACCATGAAATAGAACACGACTTAAATCATTAATTAGAACACGGTTTAAGACTACACAAATCATTGTCATGTTTGTTTGAATTTTTCGGACATAGCATACAAAAGAGATTTAAAATTTAAATGAAATTGTGCTTCAATGTTTATGATAACAACAAGCCGTTTGAGTACTTGTAATGGTATTTGCTAAAAAGTGAATTAACATTATTGCAAGAAGATTAACCAAAAGAAAAAAGGGTTATGGGCTAAAACCCATGAATAAAATTAGAGGGTTTCAAATCTAAATGTGAAGTGGAGATGAAGGATATGTATATCTACGGTTAATAATGAACCGTTTGGTGGTTTGGTTTATCGGTTCGGTTTGGTGTTTCGGTCTCGCATTCTCGAACCGTGGTTTGGGGGTCCAGACCGCAGACCAAACCGAACCACACGGTTTGACAATTTTTGAAACCGAACCAAACCACTATTACTTGAAAATCGAACTAAACCGCGTGGTTAGGTTTGGTTCGGTTTCGAACCGCGGTTTGGAATGAACCACTTACACCCCTAATTGAGAGGACATTTGGAGTTTGGAAAGCCAGATAGAGGATTTTTGCGTACATGCCTGGTTATAGTTATGAGGATCAAAATTGTATGGTTTGTGCAACAATGGCGATTCATAATTTCCTTAGGAGAAGAAATATAGAGAATGATGAGTTTCAAGCTTATGATGCTGACCCTAACTTATTTCCTGAGGTTGAGGAAGATGACCCTAATGTGGTCAATCAAAGACCTATCTCTTTTCTGGGTACGACAGATCCAGAGATGGAAGAAATGAGAAATGCAATGTGTTATCAAATACTCCCTCCGTCCCACTTCATTTGAGACCAAAAAAAATGGCACAACTATTAAGGAAAAATGATGTAAGAAAGAGAAAAAGGTAAATGTTGTGAGTATGAAAAATTAAATAGGAGAGAGAATGAGTGGGAGGAATAGTTAGGAGAGAGAATGTTGTGAGTGAAAAAGTAAAATAGGAGAGAGAATGAGTGGGGTAAATAGTGAAGATTCCTTTCCATTTTGGGAAGTATCAATTGAAGTGGGACGGACCAAAAAGGAAATAAGTATCAATTGAAGTGGGACAGAGGGAGTATGTAATAATAATATTTTCAATTAGCATTTGGATATTACCACTTTGAACTTAGATGTATGTATTTTTGTTAAACACCCATCACTAGTTATATGTATGTAATTTGGATATTATCAACTTTGAACTTATATATGTATGTAATTTTGTATTTCTAATTTGCTTTGATTTAAATTTGGATATTATAACTTATTTGCAACTATAGGAATTCTCTTTCAAATATAAATTTATTTATTTGTAACTCTAAGTTAAAAATGTTTGAAAATAATTTTTTTAGTTAACATAACTAATTTTAACAAAGAGAGAACAAATTCTATGGTGAGGTTATTTTAGTCTTTATAATTTCATTCAACACTTTTTCAGCTTATTAATCAAACAGTCATACTTACTTATTACAGCTCATCAGCACTTCAAAAAAACTAAATCAAACAACATCATTCATCGGCTCATCAGTCATAAGTCATCAGCACATATCAATAAGCTAAATCAAACGGGCCCTTAATAAAAACAATTGTAAATCGCTTAAAGTACAAGATTTGTTTGCAATAACTAAAAAGGTGGGGGCTAAAGTGAAAATAACAGCAAAACAAAAGTGAAAGAAAAATACGAACCTAGGCCACAACGTCTATTCCGAGTCATTCTTCCCCACCTCCTCCGACGATACTGAACCACCACCGCCGCTGCCGCCGCTTGTACGGACCTGCGAATTTTCAGGTACTCTTGCACATCGGAAGAAGGTTATTTTTGGTAAACATAATCATCCTTATTCTGAAACTCAATTCTGGGGCTTCGATACTCCTATCAGTTTTGTCGAATCAAAACAGGCAATTCAAAAATAAACACGCGTATTGACTGTGCTGTGTGTGTCATTTTATCTTTTATATTGCTGTTCTTAATTGAAAATCTTAGGATTCGGGGAAAGATTGGACGTTTGAATTTAGGAGTCTGCTTTTAGATTGTGCTCTTAAGGTGTTTGTTGAATTGACTTACCGAATTATGGCTTAATATTTGAATTGTTAAGGGTATGCATGTAAACTGTTTGATGAAATTCCTTAGCTTGTTTTATAGTTTGAGAAGTTGTTTATGATATGCCGTTGCTGTTGCTATGCTGATATCAGTTTTCTCCTTCGCCATTTTCTAGCTCAACTCCAACCGTTGAACCCAACACGAGTTGAGTCCAAACCTTGTTCGAGCAGGTGGCGAAGCCAGGATTCCTATGATGGTGTCGAGATTATTCTAGGGGTAAAATGATGTGTATTACTATGTTCTAATAATTGTCGCAGTTGACTTGCCAATTTGTAAGGAATGTGTTTTACTTGTTTGTACATTGATTGTACCATGATACAATCATGATTCCAAAGATCATCTATGAAAGTGAAGTATGAACACAAGAGAGAATTATGCTCTCTGTAATATTGAAATTGAATTGTTCAGAAAATACATTCTACTTTTACAAAATATACACCCTTAGACTTCTACAATATTACAATTACTGCCCTTGACTTGTAGTTGTGTCTTGAATAAGATCCATATCCTGGGTGCTTTCCACTATTCGCTTAGCACTCTTCTTCTACTGCATCAGAGATTTGATCATATTGTAATAATCCACCTGTATCTTCAGTGGCTGCTTATATATGTCATAAACTTATGTTATGAACATAAGATTATTTGCAGCTAGCTTCAACAGTGCCTAGAAATGGAATTCTGCCCCACTTGTGGGATAATGTTGCAGTACGAGTTACCTCACATGGGCCGTTTATCCAGATTTTTCTGCCCAACGTGTCCATACGTATGTCAGATAGATAGCAAGGTGAGATGAATGTTCTTCTTGGATACCAAAGTTCTCTCAGGCTTCATAAACGTTTTCCGTATTTTTTTTATCGGTTGTGCATTTATTTTCCAGGTTAAAATCAAGAGAAGACAACACTTGGTTAAGAAAGAAATAGAGCCTGTCATCTCAATAAATGATATGTCAAATGCACCACAAACTGAAGGTAATTTTAGTAAATGGCTTCTTGATCTGTTAACGTTGTTTCAGCTTGTTCAAGGCTATAATGCAATTCTCTCTTGGTTTTATGGTCTTTGTGTTTATATTTGTGGATGCAGCAACATGTCCAAATTGTGGTTACGGGAAGGCTGCTTTCAAGCAAATGCAGATGAGGTCAGCAGATGAGCCGATGTCAATTTTTTACATGTGCTTGAACGACAGATTTACGGATTCGCAGGGGGCCACAGGCAAGTGTAAATACATATGGAGGGAGGACTGAATAAAGCTTTTTGTCAGAATAAGTTTCTCTTGCACCTATGCAGATCTTGCATTCTGCATTTTATATTTAATGTGATTCTTATGAATTTTTAGTGTGTTTACTGAGATAAATTGGGATTTTAAGCCCGAAGGGAACGATTTATATGAATTTTCATTTCGTTTAAAAAAATTATGCGCCCTTGAGAGTATCGTTTCACTTCTTGCTCCAACGAAGTGGTGAATTGTCTTGGTTTCAGTCTGCGAAATTTTTAGAGGGGGCACTGTAAACTCTTGTTTTGCCTTTGCAAAGTTTTCACAACAGTATACCTTTGTGGAACGCACTCTGAGCAGTCATTGCTTGGTGCCGATTTGAAATTCATTTACCCGCATGCCCGTGTCAGTTGTTAGTACAGTAAGTCTAAAAGGAAGTGGCTCCTAATTCTGACCAGAGTCGTAATCCTTCCATCCCCTGACGAGTGTCGCTATTTTCTGTTTGGTCTATCACATACTCCGTTATAGGAGTCGCGATTTTAGTTAAGGTAATAATTTTACAAGATATTTACTCATTGTACAAGAAATTTACAAATAAGTAAAGCATATTTTTATTCCTTCTTGGATCTGTTTACACACACATTCACTTTCGCTTCGCTCCAATACAGATGGCCCTAACTACTGCTCCGTAATACAAAGGTAAAGTGATACCGAGCATTGCATACTATACTACGGACTTCACTCAGTGCTACAATCCACAACTTATATATTTGGCCATGGTTACAACCAGGGCAAATGATACATCGGATATGATTGACGAGATAAAATCTATGTTCAGCCTTCCTTAAAGTGAGATTGACGAGATAAAATCTATAGTAAATAAAGTACGTGATCCAAAAATAAAAAAGACATGTATAGTTCCTATACGTCTATCAGATTCCCAGATCACATTAGTTGTATCCGTTACCAACGAGGAGTCTCCCAAACAAAATCATAGGGTTGTGGATGTTCTGGATTTGCTTAACTTTTCATCCTGTGGAGGAGGAGGAAGTGATGGAGATGAGACTGCAGCATGATATGATGAAGACACAACTTGGGCAAGCGCTGGAACAGCACCACCTGCAGCAATTTCAATCCCATTAGCAAAGTCAGTCAACTAATATAACCAATTCAGAACTAGAAAAAGGAGAGAGATAAAGTGGTGTGCGTGTTTTTTTTTTTTTGTTGGGCAGGTTGGTGGGGGGGGGGGGGGAGGGAGGGGAAGAGCTGCTAATGAAGCACTACTCCCCCTTCCTTGAGCAACTCAGTAAGCGGCACCAGTTAAAATACTCTCAAAAGTTGAAACAAATAAGGAGGCAAGCTCGGATTAGACGGCATCCAATATGGATTAGTCGAGAATTGGTGCTCTCCTTTCCACATATATCTGATTTGGGGGGGAATAAGAGAGGCTATGATAAACGTATTTTGTGGGATTGATTTTATTTTTGCTATGATGGAATAAAGCAAAATGGCTCACTAAACTATATGGGCTTCTTTGTTATGAAACAACAGTCAATCCATGCAATTTTTTACGCAATTTTCATTATGGGTCATCCGGAACCAGCCTCTCTCTGTGCTTTAATACAAGGGCAAGGCTGCGTACATCCGATCCCTCTTACCCAGTGTAGGTGGGATCCTTTGCGGCTCTGGGGTAATGTTGTTGTTGTTGTATTGGTCAATTTGGATGGAGTATAAACTCAAGGATTTTTAAGAATAAAGTGTTTCTCAAACACTTACTTTGGGATATAAATGTTTGCTTAGCTATGGGCTCATGCAATGGGAGCGATCTGGGGGATTTCTACCGCTTATTCCAAAACACATACATTAGTGTCTTTTTTTTTTATCCGTCGTAATTTTCTTTTCTATTTTGATTGATGGGCTGCGCGCCATTGATGGACTGCAGTTCCAAAGAAAATTAGAAGCCTTGCCAGTAGTTTTTACTAAATTCAGAAAAAAACAGTCAAATGAAAAAGCAAGAGAAATCACTATGATGAGAAGCTCTAACCTGCTAGTCCTGCACAGGCTGAAGAGAAAACTATAACAGGTGGTGCCTACAAAAAGAAAGACGGGTTAAGAGCTGGCAAACAGTTAATTACAGTGTCAATTAAGAGTTACTGACAGTTAAAATCACCCAAATATAAGAAAACAAATAGAAACACGATTGATAAATCACAGCAATATCCTCGAAGATGAAAAATCATTCTAAACACCCCAACTATTGCCACCATTAAATGCTGACAGCGTGGTTGGCAGTTGCCAAGTCGTACTGAGTCAATTAAGAGTTACTTAACTCGGTACGACTTGACAATCGAAGAATGAGGGTTGCAAATGGTCTTCCGTATTTGGCGACTCTCTAATCATGAACAATCATCCTCTAACTTATCATGTACTCACTCCGTCCCAATAAAAGAGTCACATCTAGACTTTCAAAAGTCAACCTCACTTTTCTTCAAATTAAAAGCTGATGTGGATTTTCATAAGATTCATTATCATGGTATTTTGGTGTATTTCTTGAATGTCATAGAGGCACTTACTCCAATTAGAAAATGCAACCACATTGGTCCTTTAATCCGCTTCTGAACAATAGGCATCACTGAAAAGAAAAACGGAAACAGGGAAAGTAGGTAGTCAGCAAATTATAGTGTTTTTAGAATAAACAAAATTTCATTCCTCGGTCTAATACAAACAAGTAGAAGACAAAAGAATCAATAAATAAGTAATCAAAAGTGGAGGACTCAAGACGACTTAAGTTAACCGCAAGATGTTAAAATTTCCAAAACCCGCATTTAGTAGCATTCGAATCAAAATATAAAGATTAACTTATATAGCTGTATCTTGACACCAAGCCGATTTCAACCTAAGGACCAAAAATTTGCACTTTGGTCGTTCGTAAGGGGTCGAAAGTGACATTTTTTCTTGATTCTACTCTATTGATCTGCTCTTCATTGACCGAACTTTTCATCTTTCTAGGTTGATTGGCCCTTCTATCATCTATAAAAAAGTCTCAAGTTGCCGGTATACGAGATAACAACTTTACCATTTTCGGCGGATCTTACTCTTGGAAATGATAAAGTCTCGAGGTCTTGGTAGGGGTGTTGTCAAAAGTGAACTATTTTGGTGGGCCTCAAGTAAATTGGGAAAGTCTCAAGGGGTCGGTATACGAGATAAGAATTTTCCATTTTAGACGGCCCTTACGGTTAAAAATGCCCCGGTCTCACTTCTCCGGTATATGAGTTGTCAAAAGCCGCTACTTGAGACAGGCCGTACGGTTCAAATTCGTCGAGTATTATCCCATGATATAATTTATTTTTCTTGACATCCAGTACAAGGAACCAATGATAGACATGAGAAAAAAAATGAAGCACCAACCCAAATACCACAATCAGGGAAACCATTAAAACACCGAGGGAATTACATTTAGCAATCAAATTATTTCCCATGATATGCCGTCAACACAGAATGACATTAATTAAATAATTGAAACACGTCTGCAATTAAATATAATCATTGGAAAAAAAACATTCATATTCCATTGGGAGTTTGAGGTTGTAAGACCAAGCCTCATGGTTGATATGGATGGGTCAAAAAGAGAGATAAGGAACAGCAGAACAGACCACAATGGGTATACAGTATATACTCCCTTTGTCCCAAAAATGATCTTCCTCCTTTTTTTTTTGTGGTTAACGCGAAAGGTACTTTTGAGTAATAATTTTAGGTTGATTTGATTATCCGAATGAATATCTAAAAATTGTTATTAATAGTATTTATAATGGTGTATCGATAACAAGTTTTAAATTTTCATTCAGATAATTAAATTAACCTAAAATTATTGTACAAGATACTCATTTACATCAAAATTGTGGCATACATCAGAATGTTTGATATAAACAAGGTAAAATTCTGATGAAAAACTGGGAATACCATGGTTAAATCCGTAAAAAGCACTTGCAATACCACCAACAGCAGAACCAATCTATAAGTAGAATAATAAATAATAAATAATAAATAATACTAAATAATAAATAATAAATTAAAAGAAAAAAAGAACAAACTGAAGGTGCAATTGAGCATAATGAACAGAAATTGAAAGGAAAAAGAACCATGGAAAAGCTATCCCGGATAAAGGGAGCGACAGTCCACTCACTGGTTTCCTGCCATGCCATCATCAGAATTGAATATTAGAGAGTTTTGTAAGATAATTTGAAAGGAAAGCTGCTTGAATCGGAGTTTCTTACCATGTCCTTCGAGAGAGGACCAGCGCAGTGCGGACATCTCAAGCTACAATTAGGGTTAGGGTTTGAATTGGAATTCACCATTGGAGAAGCTTCTTCTTCTTCTTCTTCTAATCCAATCCAGGTGTTTTACTCGGGAGTCTTCAAAACCCTAATCCTAATTTTCAAGATTTTATAAAAACAATAAGCTTAAATAAATTTTTGCTTAGAATTTAGATAGTTGAGTTTCACACAAAGTATACAAAATGACAAAACCTTCAAATATGATGTCTCCCAAATCTGTTTTAACCCCTCTCACTAATCGAAGAGTATGCTATTCGCACCCATAAATTAATGCGTAAGGCAGTGTACCCTACTTGGGTTAAAGATGAAATCAACCACTAGTTAAATGTCATATTTACTGTACTAAAAAAAAATGTGAGTATATTTGATCATCATTAACTTTCCTTCAAGAAATTAACGAAAATGCTGACTAAACAGTTTAGGTGAAATTAGGATGTAGCACGTGAAAAAAATTACACTCGTGAAATTTTTGACGAGGATTGCAAGCATATTTACATGAATTTGACAATACAAGGACAGATATACATCTTAAACCTAATTATAGGAGTATAAATGTATATTTTCTCTTTCAAACCTCACAATCATCTTCCGCTAGTTATTACCACCGATGCCTCCATTTACCCTCCACCAACATCAAAGCTACCACCACTGCCACCAACATCAATACCATCACCAATATTAAAACCCAACTAAAAATAGTAGTGGTGATGGTGATGGTGGTGTTTGTGACGAGCAGTGGTTGTGACGAGTGACGGTGATAGATGGTGGTAATAGTGATGATGGATGTAATTATGAAGGTGATTTTGATAGTAGTATTGAGAAGCGTTGATGGCGGTAAAGTGGTGGTGATAATGGTGGTGGTAGTTGAAAAGTGGTAAAGAAAAAATATAAATTTATGTCCCTCTATCTAGGTTTAAGACGCAGATTTGCCTCTATATTATGAGTAGAACTTACAAATGGGGCCAACAATTAAACGTGTGAGTGTGTGATAAGTGGGGTACGTATAATAATAATAATAATAATAATAATAATAATGAACATCTTTGAAATCACATTGACCACCCCTAAGATTCAAACATTTTTCATTTTTTACTATTCCGTCAATTACATCACATTAGATTGACTAATCTAATTCGAGCTAGCTAGGATCACTAGAACGGTGAATCTCTCCGATTAATGTATTAACATCGTTGCATTTTTAGAGCTCGAATCCGAGATCTCGGGTAAAACGCTCCCTTCTTCATCCCCTTCCACACACAAGAATGGCGAGCTTCTCTCTCATTGTACTACTGTCGCCTTTCTGTTGCCTCTCTCTTGTCATCCAACTCTCAATGTTCTATTTTCCGCCCCAAGGTAGATGAGATGATCTCCCTCCTCACTACAACCACATCCAATTTCTCTTTGGTAACATTATTTTGAAAGTTTTGTGTAGCTAAAAATTCAAATCAACTCAAGAACACGGTTGTGAGTACATATATGACTTACAATTGTTCACACATCCACTAATAAGCAGCGAAATAAAATAAAAAACACAAGAATTTAAATGTTTACTGGTTCTACCCCAGCAAACAAGGCTTTAAGCCCAAAAAACTTTTCACTATTAAAATCTGATTTACAGAAAGAAATCTGAATAAGTGAAAACAAAAGATTAAAATACTAAACAAGTTTTAACCACCTTCTACACTAAGAACAATCTTCCTTTCCCAAGGAGAGCCTATTCTAATCAGAAGTAGAACAAAGAACTTGAAGAAAACCTAGATGTGAGTTCGGATGTAATACACAACCTTTACTCACAACCTAAAAGGCAATATTGAATCCGTGAAGAACAAAAGCTATTGTCTTCCAAATAATTCTCTAAAATCGTGTCTTCTCTATGTGCTAAAGTCTTGTATTTATGAGCACCTTTGAGAAGATCTTCAATCAATCAAACTCTTCCTTCTTTGAGTAATTCAATTCCTACAAGAAAACATAAATCCACACTCACAAGGAAAAAGATTTGTTAGTAGATTAGTCCTAGTCTAAATATATGTACATAAATAAAAGATATTTACATATTTAACAATGTTATTTTCCAAATAGAAAAATAAATATATGCTAAGAAAGTCATAAAATCCTTTTACCAAATATGCCATTATGATTCGAATTAGGGAAGTAGATATTCCCTAAAATCTCACTCTTTCAATCTCCAAGATTCCATAATCAAGATTGATACAATCCTACTTTGACTCAAAAAATCTTTTTTAGTTGAAAAATCAATCTCCAAGAAAGACTAAATCTTTTAAGTTTGAAAAATATATTTTGACAAAATCATAGAGTACTAATCGTACTCTTTCAATCTCCCCCTGATTTATGGCTTTCTGATCTAAATAGTATCTACAAAGAATAAAAGATATGAACAATAAAAGTCATACCTGCCTGGTATCTAAATCTTTAAAAGAAAGTCAAAAATCTAAATTACCTAAAATACTCACACGATTTCAAGAGTCCAAATCCTCCTCCAAGCAAGGATTCTAACTCTTTCAATTTTTCTTTCTCATTTCAAATCTTAAGTGTTTCTTCCAGAATTAGGTTCATTTTAAGTGTAAGATAATTGTGCAAACGTTTGACATAGATCAATATGAATTTACATTTTTGTAAATTTTCAATTTTTTTTTAAAGGAGGTGATGTTGGTGGCGCCCGATCCGATGTATTTCCCCTACCTTTTCGGCTTCGCCACTCGTCCAATCCATCAGTTAAGCTTGAAACTTATGAGCAGATATTGCCATGTCAATCTCCTTGCCAACACTTCTTGATCAATGATACAGAACATTTTCGGTGCTCTGTTCTCTTGATCAAGAACAAATTTGAAATTTTTTTGGTCATTCATTTTGGGACAAAAGGGAGTAAATGTAGGTAGAAATTCATATGGGAAAAATTATAAAATGTATGTACCACAAATTCATATTGTAAAGTGATGCATCTATTAATTTAATTTCTTTAGAACTGATTACAAATTCACAAGTTCTTCACAGTATCAAAAAATAGTTCACTTAGTCCTACAAGTTTCTACAACAAGTCTCCACAAAAATACACATTGCAATACAAATTTTTATCCTCTAATTGTCTATGCCAAATAATTTATTTACACTCTTTTTTGTATTCGTATTCGTATTCCAAACCGACCCAACCACCAACCGCAATTTCATCTTTGTCCCTTCTAATGAGAAAGAGCAAAAGTAACCTTCTCGTCGACAATCAAATATCGGATCTGGCAGTTGTAAATGAAGAAAGAAGGCCAGCAGCTTGAGCAGGTAATATATCACCGAACCTGCCTTGCCCATCTGTTAGAATAGATCCTAATCTTAGAGTGCTCTCCCCAAATCTACTCCCAGCCTGCCAAAAATACAACACGAAAAATATCAGATTATATACAAAAAAAAAAAAAAAAAAAGCTTAAATTCAAGATTACTACCTAAGTCCCAAAATGAATGAGCAGATTTTTTTTTTCAAATTTTCTCTTGATCAAGAGCAAATTTGAAAAAAAAAAAATTGGTAAGTCATTTTGGGACGGAGGGAGTAAGAAAGAAAATAGAAGACTTACCTGCATGAAGGACTTGAGAAATGGTGTTGCCACCCCAAAACCTGAGTTATCATCAAAATCAATGTTTCTAGAAAGTTCCTCATGCGTATAACTTTTCCAGGGACTTCTTGCAGAAACATCATCCATTGAGGTGCTAGATGCCTTGCTTGTCCCTTTGGCTGACAATGCCGGAGCACTGAGCAATAGGTGCAAGGTTTATAAGTCAAATTGAACTGTAAGAATGTGGGAAGTAAATTCACACCTTCCTCTGAGGATATTAGTTACTCCCTCCGTACCAGAATAAATGTCGTAGTTGACTTGTCAACGTTTTTAAGGAAAGTGCTTTACTAGTTTGTACATTGATAAAAATGCACTTAGTAACTTTCCTTGTTTGGAAACGCGACATTTATTCTGGGACAAACAAAAATGGAAAGTGCGACATTTACTCTGGGACAGAGGGAGTGTGCTAAACATAAAAAGACCAACTAAACGAAACAATGTCAAACAGACTACTGCCAGCTGTTATGCTGAAAAGTGTAAGGTTTAGGCCACTGCATTGAAGCCACACAAAAAGCTGGCAAAAAAAAAAAGAAAAATTGATATTCATTTAGGGACGGAGGGAGTAGAAAAACGAGGCAAGGATCAATGAGATCAACCTGATGGGAAGGTACTTGAAGCGAGGAACTGTGGAGCATCTCATTATATTTGATTCTGAGTTTGTAGGCAATTTCTGCACGATATATGTGTACATCCGATGCAGCTGCACAAAGAATCCAAAAAGGACAGCATGCCTAGGTAAGACTGCCTTTCATTCTCCCAAAGGTAATGCTCATACCTGACATCAAAAATATATTAGAGACAGTGATGAAATCCCAAGAGATGGTTATATTGTACTCCGATTAATTTATTTATTTAATTTGGGGTCATGTTAGCCGACCCCAAATTATTTTGGGACTAAGGCTTTTTTGTTGTTGTATTGTGAAAAGGAAAAAACAGTTTGGAGAGTAATTCACGCAGCATACATTCAGTAAAACGCATTTAAAATCTAGGATAATCATCAAGGAGTTTCAAACTCTCTTCCTGTTATGCACCCATTTTTCCCAAGGCCATCAACAACCTTATTAGTTAATACTACCTCCGTCCCATAAAGATAGTCCCATTTTTGTAAAGATAATTTTAATTGAACTTTGACCGATAAAGTTATGTAAATTTATCTATACTAATGTAAATCTAAAAATTGTTATTGGTAGTAATTTTAATGGTGTATCAATATTTTAGAATTTTATTTTGATAATTAATTTTTTTCCTAAATTTTTGGTCAAAGTTTAATCAAAATTAACTTTACAAAAGTGGGACTATCTTTATGAAATGGAGGGAGTACCATTATTAAGCAACAGGGGGCACAACATCCTCCTTATTTGTGAAAAAAAAAAAAAAAAAGTTAAGGAGAAACACACTCAAATAAAAGGCATATGCCTCTTCTTAAAAATAATGCACATTTCAAAGGAGACCATTGTAAGAAGCTATCATTAAGAACATTTTGAGGAATGCATCTACAGTACTTCAACAAAGTTAACCAGTAATCTTTAGCAGGAACTCCATGAAATAACTTAGTTTCTTTTGATTGACAAACAATGAAATAACTTTGAACCAAAGTTTGATAAATTTGAGGTACTTGAGAGATTATCATTCCTAGATTACGCATGAATAATTTGCAGGGGAAAAAAAAATCAGATATAGACCTTACCAATACTCTAGTCCAGAATAGTTAGTTTAACAATGAATCGTACTGCAAGAATCTTTCAGTTTACAAATTCAACATCCTTTTATGACAAACAGCAAGGGGAAAGACCACCTATAAAAGGAAAAGATCTTAAATTTGACTGGTAAGTACTAGGTTAATTTCCAGGACCATAATCACTTATATAGTAACCAATTTGAGAGTGTTTTCCATGTTCTCATCAAAATTAAAAATGAATTGGCCACCAGCCACAGAGAATCATAACAGTGTCTATAACAGAAGACTATAACATAACCATAATCACTTCTATAGTAACCAAGTTGAGAGTGTTTTCCATGTTCTCATCAAAAAAGGTCTGAAAAGCTTGTATCTCTGTCAAAGATACAAGATTTTTAGACCTTTTTTCCAGTAAACATGGTAGGACTTCACTGCTACAAGTTCTCATTTTGGGAGCTCAAATGTAATAATGTTTATTGTAGTAAAACAGAAACTTCATCAAGAAAGCATTGAGCTAAGAAATAAATCAAGTTAGCAGAAATGATACATACACTATTATGAGTAATCTAACACTATTGTGTGATGCTTGTTGACAAATATTCGAGGCATGCATTTATTTATTTTTGATGGAAAAGGCATAAAAAATAATAGAATTGAAGATACATATAGATAAAAGAATTAAATTAGCAGCTTAAGCACAATGATTAATTCGATTTTTTGACATAAGTAAAAAGCAGCCAGTTAGAAAAGCTTACGTGAGCCAGTCTATTGGATCCAGCCTCTGCGAAAGGCGATTAACTAACCCCTTAAGACGCTCTCTGAAGAGTGACTTTGACTGTTGCACATCTTGCTTCCGTCTAAAGGGAATCTTCACCTTCTGAGACTTCGATAGCTCCTCATTCCCACTAAAATCACCCCCAGAGAGAACGTCAGCAGCAAATCTTAAATCTAACAAAACTTGCAGAACTCCTTTTTCAGACACTTGGGTTGCTTGAGCCTCTCCAGAAGAAAGAAAATCCACATAAATAGCAATGACCTACATAAACGTAAAATGGAAAGATATAAATTTATGCAGAGCTATATGAGTGCAGAAACCATTTTGATCAAAGATAAGCAACATAACAAATAGACCAGAACAGGACAATTAGATAAAAGATGACTTCATGAAGAACTTATCATGAGAAACAAGAAGGGAGACCCATGATTGAGGGTTTAAAGTGGGAATCCTCCATTGTGGTCACTTTGTCCTTATAAGAGACATGTTTTCTCCTTATGTTGTACAACTTGAAGTAGATTCCATGAACAAAATCCTATATACATGGAATTAATTAGCTAATGAAATCCATTTTCTCATTCCTGCCAACAAAATGGAGCCTAAAGCTTGCCACTATGATTTTCACACAAAAGTAGAGAAACCCCCCCCCCCTAATTGCCACAACAAACTAGTATCACTTCCTACCAAACCCACAACTCACATCTGAAGAAATGAAAAGATTGAAGTGAGTCTAAATCCAAGCTTCCCCGACTAACCAGGTCAAGCTCAAGCGTCTTCAAATTCGCGATCACTTGAAACTCGTTTTTCAAACGAAATCTCAAGAGGAAATTCCATCCGGTGATAGATCTACCTTTTTCGAAGTCTTCCAGCTTTTAGGGATCGAGATGTTTTTTTTGGATGAAGGAATGTCTGGGGACGATTTTAAATTGAAGCCGGCTTTGGAGTCTTTCCTTAACGAACTGGGCCCGCGAATCATCTTGAAAATCAATAACTATTATGAGTATTCAAGTTTGGGCTATGACGAATGTCAAATTTGCAACAGCTGTTGGGTGGAAGAGTCGGACATAAAAAATTTCAGCTTTTTACCTTGCATGAAAACTCGGATTGATAGCTTCATTTGCATAACAGCCCTATATGTCGTCATACGTATGCTTAAAAATGGCAAGTTATAGGAAATCTCTATTTCTAATAACGTATCAGAGACACGAAGAAAGTTCTGCACATTAACACAGAATAAAATTGTGGGAACTGAGAGTCATAATCAGAAAATAGATCAAGCACGTGATTGAAAATGTAGAGAAAACTTTGGTTATAACTGCTTCAGCTTGGCCCAAGGAAAGTATGGAGTGGATAACTTATGATTCTGCAAGTCATATTAATGCGAAACTAGTAAATTACTAAGATAAACTTTCTCTAATCAAGGAACATTGCATCTAGCAGTTTCCCCTGCATTACATTATATTCAGACATTACAATCTAACTCATACTTTCTCCATCCCAAAATGAATGTCCAGAAAATTTTCAATTTTACTCTTGATCAAGAACAAATTTTCAAATTATTTGGACATTCATTTTGGGACGATGTGAGTAATATAGACCGAGGAAAACCGAGCAATATGGATTATGGACCCTTGGCAGAAGTGCTTTTTTGTGGCACCTTCTTGGGATGAATGGAGATATCTTAATTCGGCTGCGAGTTGGACGAAGCAAGTTTGGTTTTTGGCTGTAATCCCAAGTATTCTTTTATACTCCGTATTAAACATAGTGTGCAAGAAAGCTTTCAGCACCAAAGATAATTTGAAACATTGGGGGGTAACAAGTTTCCGATAACTGTCTTTATTGCGATGAAATTGCAAAAGGCCAAAGACATCTCTTTTTTAATGGAGCTAATTAAAATTTTGGCGAAGCATTGGGCAGAGAAATGAAGTGGAGCACACAAGTGAAAGTTGAGACACTATACTACAGTGGCTATTATAGGGATGCAGAAAAAAGCCTCTCATTAGCTGCTGCACTTTATTAATTATGGTGAGCTAGTCACGACAGCATCTTTTCGGATGGAAGTCAGACCCTATGAAAATCTTGCAAGAAGTTGAGCAGTTGATACAAAATAAAATCAAGTCCTCTAGGGAAAATCCTTCTGACTTAAGAAAATTAGATAACGTGTAAGAATTGAGAAATTCATGACTATGATAGTGTGTTCACAAGCTGCGATAAATATCCAAGGGCAATGTCTTTGTGTTGCTTGTAAATACCTTTGTTAATAAAATACTCCCTCCGTCCCGCTGATAACTTCACTTTTTGCCATTTTGGGTGTCCCATTGAAAGCTTCACCTTTCCTTTTTTGGCAAAGGAATCTTTACTATTCCCTCCACTCATTCTCTCTCCTACATTATTTTAATACTCACAACACCATTATAATTTACTATTCCCTCCACTCATTCTCTCTCCTATTTTCAAATTACACTCACAACATTTTCTCCACCTTAATTTGCGCGCCGGAGCCAAAATGGTGAAGTAATAAGCGGGACGGAGGGAGTACAATTTAAACTTTCTGGTCAAGAAAATAAAATAACATAATACCAGATCTCTTAAATCAGGATAGAATAGTTTCAAGTCGCAGAAGAAAAGGTCTGATATCCACATGAACAACTATTAACACTCACTGTGTCAAAATGATTACAGACATATAGCTATCAGTTGAAGACCAATTAGAGGAGTGATATATTAGATAAAATACCTTTTCAAGTAATTTCGAGGCAAAATTTTGCAGAATCTGTTTGTCAAGTACATGACCTCCGATCCGGTGAATTTCTTCACAAGCTTGGAACAAAAATGAGGTCACATATAGAGAAGGCATAGAAGGAAGTGATATTTTCATCTCTGACTGGCTGTCAGCGGACTGGTCCTGCTTGACAACTGTCTCCTCCCAACCCTGCATAAGATTAAAGGATAATTAGACTTGATATATCCAAGAACCCATTTATTAGTACAATATTATGTGATAAGTGAAAGATAACATTTTGCATTCAGGAGGCATAGAAAATAGAAATAAAAAAGAAAGACAGAAAGTTATCATATTGATATAACTGTCTCAAATTCTGTACCAAAATATAGATATGGATGTAAGCATCTTAAAACCTACAAACCAATATATGTATATTATCTATATATATATATATATATATATATATATATATATATATATATATAGAGAGAGAGAGAGAGAGAGAGAGAGAGATGATAAGGCAAAATGAAATTAAAGGCACCGAAGAGGGTTAACATTCCTTATTTATTTTAAAAACCGAAAAGGTCAAACAAATTTAACAACTAGAATTTAGGAGAATGACATTAGTGACAGGTCAATATCATAAATTTTGTATATGCAATCATGTCTTATGGTGCAACTTATTTCATAGGCAACACAGGATTGTTAGGTTCTTGTTTAATGCTAATATTGATGATGTTTTTCAGGGTTTGAACCAGGGGGCTCTCTATGGCCCCTACCCTTGTTGGATTGAAACCAAGTGGTTCAGAGATTGTTTAGTCACTGGTGCAGTATATCAAGCCTAAGGTGCAAGGGACATGAAGAAGAAGAAGAAGAAGCTTGAGATTCAAACAAGGAACGGGTTCATGCCTGAAGAGGGATTGGGGTGCTGCTATAGTTTAAAGTAGGATCCATGTATTTATATTTATTTTTGTCAATGGACCTCTTGCCCATCTATTTCCATCCATTTGTAGATTGATATTCATCCAAAAAAAGAAACGGGTTTAGGCACATTAGGGCGAAGGAGAGAGAAATTATTTGTGAGAGTGTTAAGATTATAAGGATGGAGGAAAATGGGATTCTTCTGAAATACTCCCTCTGTCTCAATTCAAATTACACACTTTGGGTTGGGCACATAAATTAAGGAAAAGTGTTACTGGAGTGGGTGTTGTGAGTATGAAAAGTGTAGTAGAAGATAGAAAGTGGGGTAGGGAATAGCAAGTGAAAAGTTATTGTTGTGTGTGAAAGTGGGTCCCATTGAAAAAAGAAGTATTATGACTTTTCCATTTTAGGAAGTGTGTAGTTTCAATTGGGACACCTTTTTGTGTAAGATGTGTAGTTTCAATTGGGACAGAGGAGTATTTGATGAGAAGAAGAGCTTATGTAAGAATGATTTTGAGGAGGATGTTAAGTTCAGTCCAGAAAGAAACCAATTAAAACCTGTGAAGGGTACCATAATTCTAGGCATACAATTTTACAGGAGGATACCATTGTTGAGAAGAGCCCAAAGTAAAAAGGATTCTAGATAAATCTGCTAAAACTAATAGGATTAGATAGTGATTGTTGAGAAGGTAACTAAATTTATAAACCCTTTTCAAGACTAGAGGAGAGTGATAATAGACTGATAATTGAGGGATGGGGTTGGCAAGAATGTCGAGCACTTGGGGTATAGTAGATACCAAAGGCCTTCATCTACTTCGAATACGACATCGCATTCCAACTGTAGTATCTAAATGAGCTACCCCCTAGTTTCCCAACTGTAGACTGTATAGGGCACTCCAAATTTGCACAGAGATTGAAATGGTTGTTCGAAGCTGATGTTTCCTTAAATCTTTGCCTGAGATTCTTTCCCAGTTTTTAACACCAGCCTTTCAGCCGAACTCTTATCCACTTTGTACCACTTTCCTACTACTTAATAAAAATTCTTTAATCCGCAAACAGACAAACAAACAAAAACTGAGCAAAGTGAAAGAGACAAAATGTTCACTTGTTCAGAAACTCAAATAGACACGCAAAATTTCCCTTTGGAAGTATCAATCATGCATGTTTTTTCCTGTGTTCCTTGTAACAAGCAATGTATGAGATGTCTATCAGTCAAAATAACATATGCACGTGGGATGATTGAACCACAAGATATCACAGAATAAACTCATTGAACTCTTAATAAAATGATTTGACAACCCATTTACAAGAAAATTATTTTGACATTTAGCTCTGATTGCTAGGTGGGGCATGCTACGAGCAATCTATCTTCATATTCTTCCTTTCCCGAATAAAGCGTTTTATTTGTTTTTGACAGCTTCTCAGAAAATTTGTCCATTTTCCTTCACTCCCTGTCCCAGAATAATTGTCGCACTTTTCTGTATGTTAGTACGAAGGAACTTTGAGCAATAATTTTAGGCTGATGTAATTATCCTAATGAAAATTTAAAAACTTGATAGTATTTAAATGGTGTATCAATAACAAGTTTTGTATTTTTATTAGAATAATTAAATTAACCTAAAATTATTGCTCAAAGTTCCTTCGTACTAAACTACTAACATACAAAAACATGCGACATTTATTCCGGGACAGAGGGAGTATAAACAAACGTTTATGGTGCTCTTACTATTTTATCTTTTGGTTTAACACAATTACTCTAACAAATGAGACCCACTTCTTACATCACTAGAAATCATCTTTTCAAACATTTGGGTGAGCTCCAAAGGTAAAAGTGGAAACTAGTAGTCAGTGAGTCTCCTTAATCTGTAACATCAGTCAGATGGGACTCCTTTATTGGGAATGGAGAAACTTATTTGATTTGGTGGACAAAATTTACAGCAATTGATTTGTTCCAATGGTTGATAGGTATACGGTTTTAGCTTTTACATTTATCATATATTTTATCTTTAAACAGCATTCAGACTCTTAGATATATAAGTGATGCAGCCTAAGCAATAAAGATGGCAACAACACTCAAGTCCATCATTTGTTTATGGAAATTTCTATAGTCAACCATCTTCATAAAATCATAAACTGGTTGCAACCCACATAGATATGTACTATCATGTGCAGTGTGACTGAAAAAAGGAAGAATATAAAAGAGACATTCCTAGATTTTCCCACTGATTCCGCACTGGAGTTTACCATGTTTAGTACAACAGCATTAGGAACTTATGGATAATGGCCAGCTAAAGTAACTCGTTAATCAGGAAAAAAAAAGCTAAAAACACAAACTTATACTAGGTAAAGAGGCACTTACTCTTGAAGTAGTTGTGGCGGATAAACTGTCATCTTGTCTAAGATTGCGAGAGAGAACGGCTGAAAGTTCATTAGAAACCCATGATATCCACAAGTTATGAGCTCTTATACAAAGATCCTGAGTTGTTTTATTGAGTTCTTCGAGTTGGGGACTCGAACTATCTTCAACTCCAAATAGAGCAGCAGCGGTTAAAGAAGTCTGCCTTCTTGGGGAATCAAGCATCTTCTTCCCAGGGCTGGGAGGCACGGGAGAATCAGTCACTCCAGAATACCTCAACAAATGTGGTGATTTACCAGTGATGGCCACCATAGTTTCATTTACCCAAGACCTAGGTGAACCAAGTATCACTGGAATGTGCTTTGAATACTTCTGCAACGCAAACAAGAGTCGCCCAATGAATAGTGATCTCTCGACAATAACGGCTGGTGGCTCACCTTCCCTGGTGCCATCTTCCAAGGTAGTATACAAGTGCTCCATTTCATTTTTTAGTTGCGCAAGTATAGTTGAAATGCTCCCATAGCACTTACTCTGTAAGTATGGCGCTAGGATCTTTAACCTCGAAGCAGCCTTTGGAGAGTCTAGGAAGGTCAATAGGTCTTCTAGCACGTTCCGGCAGCAGCTATCCACAGCATCTCTTATCCGACCAACTTCATCACCAAAGTATGAATTTAGGCAGCTACGAAAATCACTCTCTTCAGCGCTCCCTCTGGAAAAACCAATTACTGATCCGGCTTTTTTGCTAGTTGGTTCCATAAACCAAACCCCACCAGCCAGAGATGATCTATTCAAGTAAGCCTGGAAATCAACCCGGTCAGAAGGTGCAAGCACGACGCCACGAACTGAATCCTCCACGCGAACGGCCTTATTCAGCTCGTCAAATCCAGAGTCAATGATTGCTTTCATCTTCTTTCCGAAAGCATCTTCAAAGATCTCATCCCATAAATCTGCATCATCTCCAAGAACGAGTTCACGAGTCCTACTCCATGGCATTTCAATCTCTGAACCAAAAACACTCTTGAGCCACTCCAAACTCCCACCTAGCACTTGCTTACCTTCCATAGTCTCTCGTATTAACTTCTCAGCCAAACCAAGCTGTTGTCCACTATCAATTGCATCAATCAAGTACCTCCCATTAATCCTATTAACAATCTCCTTCCCACAATTCCGCAACCAATCAGAACAACCCTTGGCAATATATTCACGTTCAAGCATTACCATCACAGATTCTAAGTTATCCCTAAAATCCTTCCACGACCTAACTTCGTCGTCCGGGTTTGGAATGCCACCAAACAACTGAGAAGCAGGGGGTGAACCCAATATAGTTTTATAAAACAAAGGCATGTCACTCAACACTTGCAAAAACAACTCACCAACTTGAGCCACAGTAACCTGAATTATCTTCAGAACTCTACAAAACACATCAACCACACCCGAGCTATCAAAAGAACACGCACCTAATTCTTTAGAAATGCAAGACTTTCTTGAATCGAGAAAGAGAGACAAAACCTGAATCGGATCAAGGTCGTCAATCACGGCCACTGCAGCGAGCGCATCAGCATAGTCAGCAACACTATGACTTAGGGCTTGATGCGCATCAGCAGAGTCAACAATGCCGAGACTCAGGGGCTGATCCAACAACCTCTCGCGACTACGCTGTGAGATCTGGATCTTAAAGCTCTCAACAATCTGCCATTGGTGCTGGAGGAGAGGGAAATTTGATAGAACGTTGTTGTTTTTGGTCTTATCATTGAAAATTAGGGTATTGTGAACCTGCTTGGCGCGCATGTACCGCGCAGCAGCCTCGAGGAACATGGATACATCAAGGCATCCCCAAATGTTCTCCGGCGTGTCAACCAGGTACTTAACGCGGCAGGCAATGCCGTAAATTCGTGACCTAGCGGGATTGTTGGAGACGGAGGTAGGGGTAGCGGAGGTGGATGAGAGTGTGTGTAGAATACCGTGGTGGATAGCTGAGATGTTGGCGGAGATTGATTGGCAGGACGACTTCATCAGAACAATTGAATCTGCAGAATCGATTAGATCACGGTAGCGATTGCCGACGAGCTGTCGGAGCTCCTCGCTCTTGTCCTGGATCTGCTTCCGTGTGGCGGCTTCGACATTGCGAATTTCGGATACAGGTTTGGTTCGAAAGAGAGACTCGGCGTCTTTTGCCGTCGGAAGTGGCGATGACGACGGCGTTGGTGGTTGTGCCACTCCCATTGGCGATGGTCGTGGCGGATCTTCAAATCAAACTCCGGGTAACTGATTTTCTTTCTCCGACTTCAACCGCTAGTGTCTTTTTTCCCTAAAACATTTCGTACTTCTCGATATAAACCTCTATTCTATGGCATTCGGTCACACCTCAATTTAAAAAAAAAAAAAAAAAAAAAGGCAAGATTTTAATAATTTTGATTAACAGGATTCAAATGTTATTCTTCATTCCTATGTTTCGTCGAAACTTCACCTTTTACCCAAATAAATATCTCGTTATTAGTTATTAAAAGCTTCACATGATGAACCATCTTAATACCCCTATTTTCTTTAATTTTATATTGACAGTGTTACCTTAGCTTCGTTGATCCACCACTTCCTCCGATAAGTGAAGACAATCCTTCTTAACGTCCCAAATTTTGTATCGGCCACTGTAGACACCCCATTCTGAACCCATAATTACATGATTACACTACTCTTCATCTCTCTTTTATGTTTTGATGGAAGCATATCAGTTTCGTCATGTTTCGTTAAGTTTCTAACTAACCTCGTTAGTTTTGGACCTAACTGACTAACGGAACAACTGAAGAGTACAAAATAGTCATCAGACTAGTTATCTCGCACGAGATATCATATCTCGCGCGAGATATCCCCTCGACAGGATGTGCAGAAATTACTCTCCTTCTCCGTTTCAAACTCTCTTTTTGGATAAAACCTTATCAATTCGGGTATCCAATCAGAACTGAGTTCTGGAACCTTCCTAGGGTAATTTCCCTCTCCACCTTCACCTCTCCAACCTCCTATAAATACTGGATGACTTTCAGTGTTTGGAGGTCGATAATCGATCCTTGATCAAGAAAACACACAACACACACAAATTTGTTGGTTTCTTTCCACGAAAGACTCCTTCAAATCACTCACAAACAACTCCTAAATTCGTCCTTCAACCACGTTGATTGACGAACATCGAAGCCCGAATCAAAGGACCAAGGCGAAGCTCCGTCCGCATCAAGATCCAAATCAAGGATCGAGGCGAAGCTCTGTCCGTATCAAGTTTCAACTCTAAACTTGAGTCGAAACTCTGTCCGCATCCCTCCTCAAAAAGGTAATCATCCTTTAAACTTTCGTTTCTCTTCTCAACCTCTCTATTGATTTTAGAGTAGTGTAATCCCATTAAAAGGATTAGCCTAGAGTCCCTTCAGTCAATGAAGGCGATCTCGAAGCACACAATCCGACATTCCTAATCAAGAAATTGATTAGGGTTTATTTGTTCTTCTTTAATTATTTTATTAAAAAGATTGAAAACCTCTCTTTTCTTTAGCAAGACCGATCTCCGGATTGGGTGAAATGGATGCCTTCTAAACCTACCCATTTCATAACCTAAGCCCCGAACTCAAATCTCTTTCAAAATGGTTTTCCTATGTTTTCAAACGAATAATATAGGTGACGACTCAAAAAGATGAAAAGATAGAAATTTTCTCACAACGCTACAGTGGCGACTCCGCTGGGGACTTAAAATTAAGAGGCTTAAACTTGCGTCAAAATTAAAAGAGAGGTTTTCAAAAAAAAAAAATTTTAATTCGAATTTTCTGCTCTCAGATGAGGCATGTCTCGCGGCGAGGTATCATATCTCGCGCGAGATATTGCTTCGGCAATCTGGTTGTTTTCTGGTTTCTCCCGTTTGTCTCATAGTCCAAGACGAGAGCCGAACATGCAAGTGGGGATCCCGTAATTCATTATCTGCAGAGTTCCCGCATCTTAAGGCCTCCCTTAAGGTGTAGAACTCGAACCTTCGTTTCCTTTAAATAATTGATTATTATTTATGAACTGCGTGCGATTGGGTTTTATTTAATTAAAGTCCGGTCCATTGGGGATTCGGGAGTTGTAAATTGAATTATTTATCTCTCTTTCTCTCTCTTTATGTGGAACTACGACGGCCTGAATCTTCCTAATTTGGGAGAAACGTAGGCAACCACTTGGTGCGGCCACTATCTGTTTTCCTTTTGATTTTTAAAAAAAAACTCTCTATTTTATCTATCACCTAGATTGACTATCACACACGCGCACTCATTTATATCTGTCATTGCACTACATACCCCGATTAACCCGGGACCCACACTAAGGACGGATGACGGTAACCACCTAGTCGCCGGTCTCTCCGAAGTTGGATCATCCCACTCCGCGTATTCAATCCACCTAGATTGTCATATCGCGGGGAGCCTAGCCTTCCATCCCTGCATCGCCACATATCATGTAGATTGTCTTTCTAGGAACACTCCGTGACCGGTCGGTTTTGACTTGGTAATCCTTCTTGTCTTTGACCAAAATAAAGCTAATGTAAAATTGACTATCGAGAAAGGATTCGGAAAAGTCCCTTCGGAAAAAGAAAAAGTCCCTTCGGAAACGTCCTTTCGGAATGACCCTTTCGGAAGTCCCTTTAAAGAAAAAAAAATCCTTCCGGTCAATTTTACGTGGCTTTACTTTACAAAGAATGATCAATTACCGAGTCCCTAGGTTTGGTTCGAATTACGTATGCCTGCAAGCTTTACCTAGGATGCTAGATAGAAAACGGATCTTTGTCCGTTCGACCATGAATTTAGGAAAAATCCATCTTTCCGAATGGTTGTCTCGTGCGAGATGACGCGCGAGACTTTATTTGCAGAATATGTGTTTGTGATTGATAATCGATGTGCGCTCCCTCATTGAGTCAAAACTCCGTCTCTAATAAAAATGAAACTTCAAAAAAAATCGCTCGTGAGGTAATTTTAACCATCATCCTTTTCTCCATCTAGGATCGTTTGGGGCTAATATTCGAAAAGGCGTCTCGTCGAGATATCTCTAGTTCATCTCTAAGGTCGTCAAGCTCCCTTACCTCTCCAATGGTAACAACTCAATTTCCTTACGACACGATGAATTCTGAAGCACTCAAGAAGGAAATTGAGGATCAAAGGATTCGATATGAAGAAATGCTACAAGCCCAAGCCGATGAAATGGAGGCCCGATTAGAACTTGAAAGAAGAATCCAAGCCGGGGAAATGAAAGCCATGGTTGACGAACTCCAAGCCATGAAACTACAATTGGCCGAATTAAGCTCAAAGAAGAAAGAGAATGAGTCCTCTTCCGATGACGAAGTATCATACACTAAGAAAGCTAAAAGGCACCGCAAGCACAAGAAAAAGGTGTATGAGTCTAGCTCATCATCTTCCTCCTCCGACAATGAGAGTTATGCTTCCAAGAAAGAAAGAAAGAGGGAAAGCAAGGACGAACCCCTCACCATGGCAATGCTAGAAAAGAAACTTGCATCCCTCGATGTGAGCAAGGGAGCCTCGCTCTCTATCGACTATGACACCCTTCGTCAATCCATGTCAAAGCTTCCTAGAAAGTACAAGACGCCCGACATTGCAAAATTCAATGGTTCTACTTGCCCTAAAGCTCATTTGGAAACCTACTCTTGGGCCATGCTACCTATGGGTGTCGATGACAACTTGCTAGTTCAATGCTTCCCTCAAACCCTTGACGGTGCCGCTAGAGATTGGTACATGACTCTTCCACTCTCCACAAGGCTTGATTGGCCACTCACCAGTCGTGCCTTCCAAGAACAATTTGAGGACAACACTACCTACCGCACTACTAGGAGAGACCTTGAGCAAACCAAGCAACTCTCAAATGAATCATTCGCAGACTTCGTCAAAAGATGGAGGATCAAACTGACTGAAATCGTTGATAGGCCAAGCCTAGACGAACAAATTCATATCCTACTTCAATGCCTCCGCGAAGAATACCAAGAGAAGCTTGCCGACAATTACTTCCCTAGTTTTCTCGAACTCCATAAATCGGGCCTTAGAGTTGATGAATTTATCCTTCTTAGAAAGAATTCAGAAAAGGAGAATTGTCCAACAAAGGGGAGCACCGGTCGTACCTATCATGATTTTGGTGGGGCTACTTTTAAGGAAATGTTCGATGATCTAGTAGGCCAAGGAAAATTGAAGCCAATGAAAGACTATCATCCTAAGAAAATGAGGGAAGATTGGGACCACGACAAATTTTGCGAGTACCATGAGTTTAGTGGTCATGACACCAACAATTGCTACAATTTGAGGGATGCCATCCAAGACTTATATGAAGCCGGCAAGATCAACTGAAGCATCACCACCTTGGGGCTCCGATTGTCCTCTCCTTTTTTTTTCTTTGAAAAAAAAAAGAAAAAGAAAAAAAAAATATAGATTAGGTCAGTTTCCTAGTATGTTCTCGAAGAGTCGTTCTGTCATTCTAGTCCATCTCTATCCTCTCTAGTTTGTGTCAAGTGAACTATCGAGTCTGTTTCGAATTTCCTTATCAATAAAAGTTATCTCTTTATCCTAAACACTTTCCCAAGAGTTGTTTTTCTTTATGAATATCATTTGATCTATGTTGAATAGTGGACCCTCATTCTTTAAATCATCACGAAAATTAGAAACTTCTAAACAAGTTTGAAATGAAAACTATCATTAGAAGGCTTAAGGCTAAACATTACTCATGTTGAAAGTCGAAGATCAACAAACGAAGGAAGCCAAAGGCGCTGCTATCAACATTTATCCCAAGAAAAGTGGGGCTACTCAATTCAAGGCTTTGAGAGTACAAAAATAAAAAGCTCGCTAGGTCGAAACTCCTCAAATCGTCCTAGGCAAAAATAGAGCATCAAAAAAAAAAAAAAAAAAAAAAAAAAAAAAAGAGAGAGAAAAACTCTCAAGCCTTCGTCGCCCCACAACAAGGATGAAATTTCAACAAAGGCAAGAAGGACTCTCCCGCAAAGAAGAAGAGTCAAGTGATATCAATGAAGAAAAGAGGATCCCTCAACATCCTCTTACAATGAAGCCCGAATGGCAACGCAAATGAAGAAGACTTTCAACATCAATCCATAAAGAGAAATGTTTAGCCTTAATTCATACTAATGATTGGCTTTCTTTTCAAATTCGTTAAGAAATTTCTAGATGATACAAGGTCCATTAAAAGTAGAACAACTCTTCTAGTCCTTTGAGCCATATAGCGTTCTTTGTTGAGTCTAGGGGCTTCCTCTTAGCCATTCTCATACACACTCTTAAAATCAAAGCATCAAAACTGGGGCTTCCGAACATTTCCTCCCCCAGTCAATCTCTACTCAAACTCTCAAGAGTAATCCAATCTGCATTAGGGGCTTTCCTCTTCGCTTCTCACTATCATCATTAGAGAATACACTCCCGCATAAAAGAGTCAATGCTTGGATAACCTTCCAAAAATAGAGTCCGTCTCTCCCCAACTAAACTTGAGATCTCATCTTTCTCCTTAATGAGATTCTTCCAACTAAGTTCTCTTCGAGTAAACATACTTTTCAAAAAAATGCTCGCTAGGTTGAAAACTCGTAAAGAGCGGCCTAGGCAAAAGTTAGAGCACGAAAAACAAAAGACGCAAAAGAGATGCCCGCTAGATTGAAAACCTGAAAGGGCGGTCTAGGCAAAAACTAGGGTGCGTCACAAAAAAAATCAAAGGGGAAAAGGAGGGGATCCTTCTTCAATTCACGCAGCCTCACAAGCATGTTCGCGAGGTCGTCTGCAGCATACAAAAAGTCTTGGGGCTTAGTGTCAAGAAAAGCCTTGGAAAATATGTGCTTTGGATTGGGCAGCATCAGTTCTACACAGCAAAAGCCATTGGAGTGGTTTAGACCTTGTTCAGTCAATGATCATCACATGAAAAATTTAGGGGCTTGACGATGAAAGAAAGTCCTACGACAACGAAAAATCCTTGAAGTATCCTTAACCTTAGTGTTGAACTTCGGTTATCTCAACGGAATCCTATTAGACGATTGTCTCATTCGATCTTTAGATGGACCTCACGAGTTGGTCTTCTGAACCAAAATCTAAATCACAAACGATTTTCAATTCTCACATAATAGAACTCATTCTCCCCGCTGATTCTCGGAGTCGAGTGCACATTGATCATCTTGAACAAACAAATGCTTAAGTGAATGTATGTTGTTAGGCAAATGCTTTCACTAACCCTCTTGTAGGAATTAAAATGCGTAAAGCACGTCAAGTGCCTACTTTCAAGAATTAGATCAAACATGTTGAGTGTTTGGATTTTTTCCTACCATATACCTTTCTATGCATCCAATTAAGTGCGTCGAGCATCTCTTCAAGCGTCAAGCATCCATCACGTCATGTGCCATGCGTCAAGCAACCATCGCGTCAAGCAACCTTTGCGTTAAGCAACCATCGCGTCAAGCATCCATCACGTCAAGTGCCATGCGTCAAGCATATTCCAACAAAAGCCCGATTCAACGCCCAGACAGGTGAATCGTCAACAATTAGGTGTGTCAAACATCTAAGATGCGTCAAGCATCTAGGGTCAGTATGTCAAATACTTACCTTACCAAAAGCCCGATTCAACGCCCAGACAGGTGTATCGTCAACAATTAGGTGTGTCAAACATCTAAGATGCGTCAAGCATCTAGGGTCAGTATGTCAAATACTTACCTCATCAAAAAGCTCGGTCCCGAATCACCAGGATCATCACCTCAACAAAAGCTCAGTCTTGAATCGCCAGGATCGTCACCAAGTAGGTGTGTCAAGCATCTACAAGTAGTATGTCGAGTACTACTCAACAAAAGCTCGGTCTTGAATCGCCAGGATCGTCACCATGTAGGTGTGTCAAGCATCTACAAGTAGTATGTCGAGTACTACTCAACAAAAGCTCGGTCTTGAATCGCCAGGATCGTCACCAAGTAGGTGTGTCAAGCATCTACAAGTAGTATGTCGAGTACTACTCAACAAAATCCCGGTCTTGAATCGCCAAGATCGTCACCTCACTTCAGACAAACAGGTATATTCAGAATTGGGTCAGGATGTGATTCCTCAGTATGGATTTGCCTTTTCAAAAATAAAATCTCCTCGATTTTCAAAAAAAAAATGATTTTCAAAATACCTAAAGCAACCTTTTCGTGTTTTGGAGTCGAACTACGTTTGGTCTGATTCTCCGATAGAGATACGTAGGCAGCCGTGCGGCACGACCATCCCAGTGTTCAGAATGATGTCTTTTCTATCGACGACACTTCTTCTTTCATAAGACCTGTCGCCGAGGGGCTCTGTAGACACCCCATTCTGAACCCATAATTACATGATTACACTACTCTTCATCTCTCTTTTATGTTTTGATGGAAGCATATCAGTTTCGTCATGTTTCGTTAAGTTTCTAACTAACCTCGTTAGTTTTGGACCTAACTGACTAACGGAACAGCTGAAGAGGACAAAATAGTCATCAGACTAGTTATCTCGCACGAGATATCATATCTCGCGCGAGATATCCCCTCGACAGGATGTGCAGAAATCACTCTCCTTCTCCGTTTCAAACTCTCTTTTTGGATAAAACCTTATCAATTCGGGTATCCAATCAGAACTGAGTTCTGGAACCTTCCTAGGGTAATTTCCCTCTCCACCTTCACCTCTCCAACCTCCTATAAATACTGGATGACTTTCAGTGTTTCGGAGGTCGATAATTCTGATCCTTGATCAAGAAAACACACAACACACACAAATTTGTTGGTTTCTTTCCACGAAAGTGTAAGTGCTCCAACTTGAGTTGGTAGTTTTTTCGTTAGAAAGTTAACGAAAGTTTTAACATTTCTAACATTTCTAACAATCTCTAACCTTCCTAACCAAGCAAGAGTAGGTTAGGGTTTGCCATTTAAAGTTAAACCAAAAAAGGAATCCAAAAAAGCAAAAGAATTAAGAAAATCCCGAAACAGCAAGTTGAAAAACAATTTCTGCTGATATTTTGAAAAATATTCTTCCTGTTCAAAGCCTGGAGCAGCATTTAATGCACCAGGCACGTTTTACAGGGACCTCCGCGCGGACATCATTGCTTCTCACAGTGGGCTATAAATTGAACCCTCCTCTCTCAGTTTACACAACACAATTTGATCATAGCAACGAAGTTCTGGCGAAATATAGAGAGAAAACAGTGGGAATCCCTTGATTGCCACCATTTTCTCTTGAATCTTTCCCAATCTCACTCCAAACACAAATCCAAACATCAAACCTTGATACTCCTCAAGCCAAACACCAAATCTTGATACTCCTCAAGTCAAATTCCAAGCCTAGGAAGATAGGGTGTCACCATTGGTAAAGCCCTCCTTCTCAAAACCCTAAAATTCACTTTTGACTTCTTGTTCATCTTGTTCTTCTTACTTGGATCTACTTGATGTTTAGTTTAACTTGAGTTTTGACCCAAGATGGTCATCTTGAAGTTCATCTTCATGAATGACCATCTCAAATGGTCTATATTTTAAATCTCTAAATTGATTTTTTCTCTTTAATTCCATTTCTACAAAATATCCCCTTTCCCTTTGCAAAGGACATGTTTAAACCCCATAAATTCCCCAAGGATGACTTGAATATGATAACCACTCAATAAAAAGTAGTGGTATCAAGTCTAGGGATGAAAATGGGGTGAACATAGATGCAAATCCCCCAAAAATCACATTTTCCCTCAAGAACATCTTGCTGTCCAGTAGCATTGTTCTGAGACCTCAGTCCATTTTCTTATTTTTTGGACCCAGTAAAACTTGGAATTGGGTGTTGACTACAAAACACTTTTTGTAGCCAACATCCAGATCTTTCCAGACATATTTTTATTTTATTTTTTGAGTAAGTAAAACTCCTTTTTTCAATTTTTCTTTTAGAGGCCAGTTCATCAGCTTCTGGAAATCCAGATTTCACATCTGAGATTTCCAGAAGGTTTTGACCCCTCAAATTATTTCCAAAATGGAAAGTTTCTTTGCAGAAATCCTATTTAGGGTGTTTTAAGCAACTTTCATTCTCGGACTTTCCACAGATTCTGAGGTTTTGAAGCCTTTAAGTCCATTTCAAAGTCAAGGGTCAACTGCCTTCTTTCATTCTGGCAGAATTGCTTTTCAAATCCAAAAATCTTTTGAGTGCCAAGACTCAACCCAAAAATTCTCCAAAAAATCATGGGATCAGTTTAAAGTCTTAAAAAGAGATCCCAATTTTCACTTTTCCCAGTTTCAAATTATTTTGGTCAAAACACACACACACACACAACAAAAGGATTTCAAATGTTTGGAAGACTCGTTTTGCGAGGCGCGTCGGGTGCACACTAACGTCCTTCCCGACGCGTAACATGACCTCCGAACCTAAATTTCTGATCTCGGGCTTTTTTCAAAGTTTTGGCCCTTAAAATAAAAAATGGCGTGGCGACTCCGTTTTAATGGCACATCGTTACAGTGGCGACTCTGCTGGGGAAAAAATAAGTTTTATCTTTTCAAAAAAAAAGAAAAACTTTTGAGGGTCAAGCTTCCGTCCCGACATTTGAAATCTTTTGTTGTGTGTGTGTTGATTTTTGCACAGTTTTCGTGTTTGTTTTTTTTGCCGCCTCGAAAAAGTCAAAATTTTGACTGTCGGAATAATGTCCCTAACTGTCGGAATTTTTGTGCTTATGTGCTTATGTGTTCATAAAATTTTCAAAAAAAAATTTTCAAAAAAAAATTTTCAAAAAAAAATCATGCATCATGCCTTTTTAAGACACATAAAAAAAATTCCTATTTTACTCAGAAAAAGAATATAGACTGCTTGCACACTACGCGCACGTGACCGTACACTGCACACTACGTCCTTAACCCGGGGAAATCCTTGTCGCGGTCCGTTTGGTCTTATTACGCCTCTCGGATGAGCACAGGACTACCCAAACATCCCATGGAGCCTCGTGTCGACCATGCACTTGTCCGTGACACACTTTGTCCGAGACCCGGTCGGTTTTTAGTCTGGTCTGTGTCATGCCCTGTCTGTGTATAGACCTTTCCTTTCAAGCCTTTGTCGGCATACCGACTCAATATCTTTCGGGGACCCTAATCAGTCGAAGTTCTGCCGGTTTTCCGCCGCAGACTTTGACCAAGATATTGACCGGCGCTTTGACTTCGGCTCTGACTGGCACAAATTATACACTGACTCCCAAAGGCATTGACACCGAGTCATCAAGGATTAATGAATCTTCCATGCCTAATTACGGCTTAGCGACGACAAGTCAAGATCAATTGTGGACGCTTATCAGTCCAAATCATGCCGACTTTTCGTCGAGCCTCGGACATGATCTTGACTTTCGACGTCGGCTTTGTCCGTAATTTATATCGAATGCTCGTTAAGACTCGATTATCCGCCGAGACTTTTAGGATCGTTTTCTTTCGGTCGGTGGGACCCGCTTGCCCTATAGGACCTCGCCGGGCTGTCCACCCTGGGAGGTCGAAATACAGGTGGAATACGAGGGGCTTATAGACGTAGTGACGGGGCCCACTGATCCAGGAATCAGAGTAGTTTGCAAAAAAAAAAAAAAGAGCAATCTTTTCCAACCGATTAGGTTAATAAAACGTGTTTTAAGTAAACATGAACAAATAATTGCATGTTGCACGAGCCTTGAGCCCAAACACCTACCCACCTTCAATTCCCGCCATCTGAACCCTCGTGTCGTTTCCCCGCAGCTCCGCACAACGCTTGGTTTCGGGCACCGGGTCACCGTTTGATCAGTTGGGAAGAGTCAAGCGCATCGTCAGCTTCGTCGTTTGTTTCAACTCCGGGTTTCAGAATGTCTGCATCAGCTGGTAACGATGGGGACAACGTCACTCCGCCTCCCGGGACTCCTCGGACAGAACGGCAATGGAATCAGTTAGCGGAACGGATGAGAGTGCGACAGAAGCACAGCTGAATAGCCTTATCGAGGCTATTAAGAGCCATGGTCTGGCCGCCGGTCTCAACCGGATGGCACCTTCACCGTGGAAGAAGAGGAAGACCTCAACCCCACTCTTGGTCGCCCGACTACTCCAGGATGCCACCACGGCCTCCACGGTACTACCACCAGAATCCATGCTTCTGGCCCTGGGTCAGCCAGCTCCCAAATGCAGACCACTGGATCCCACGGCCCGAAGAGACGAGCCAATTCCCAGTCCCTCAGTGGGGACAAAATCAGTACGGAATGCCTTCTCACGTTTGGGGCTACCCCGGAATGCCACAACAAATGGGGATCCCACCTCAGTTCGGGACCAATCAATCTGGACCTTCACAGCAACAGTTTGGAATACCACCACAGTTTGGTTCGGGGCACCAGTCAGGAGTCCCCCCTCAGAATGGTACTAGCTGTTTGCTCCTCACACAGCTCTCACAAATCCATTTCTCACTCAGACTTCTATGGGTTATCAAGCCTCCATCCGGTGTCATCCGAATCACTAGGACCGCAGATCCCCTGGTTACACACCTTCGCCACAGCGGCCATGCAATTCAACAATCCAGGACAGGCCACACTCAAGCCTACTTATGGGCCTCACTCCGGAAATCCGAGCTATCCGGCTACCTCAGTCCGCCTCTGCCTTCCTGCCAATGGAAAGCCAACAAAGCAAGCCGCCGGGTTTTATCCTTTTGCCCAAGCTCCTACCTACACTCCCCAGGGTAATTTGGGCCAAGGACAGGTTTTCCACCTATGCCCCAGAATATGGTATCCCTTCCACAGTGTGCCGCCAGTGGTAACTCCTCTCCTAGGCTCAATGGCTGAACGCCATGGCTCCACCTTTGGATCCCAATTGGCTTGGTTTATGGAACAACACAAGGAAATGAAAGCACGATTGCTGAATTGACCGCCAAAAAGAACACCGCTCTTCGGCCTACGGATCCCGACTCGATTGTCCCCTGCCTCACAAGTTTGTGATGCCCACTCTGGAATTGTTTGACGGGAGTGCATGCCCTAAAACTCACTTGGACACATATACTTTGGCAATGAAGGCTAAGGGATGCACAAACCAGCGGTTGGCCGATTACTTTAGTCTCTCTTTGAAGTCGGGGGCTTTGAAATGGTTTTTCCGATTGCGGCTCAAGCTAGGGCTACTTGGGAACAGATTACCAGTACTTTCACAGATAAGTACAAAGCCAACTTGGAATGGGAGACAAACAGAGTTGACCTGCAAACAACGATGCAACGCCTAATGAGAATATTGGGGATTTCTATAAGAGGTGGAACTTAAAGCTCAGCGAAATGGCCATTCCTCCCTCGACGAGGAGCGGTTAGACATCTTTCGGTCATGCTTGAAGCCGCATTTGAGAGCTTCCCTCGGCCACTTCCCTACGCTGACTTGCGTGCAATGGTTAATTCCGGGGCTAAGTTTGAAAAGGCTTACAATCGGCGGCTCACTGCACTGCCTACGGATATCGGGCTCCTCCCTCCAAAACTACTCTCACTTTCGCTAAAGGCAAAGAGGCGATCGGCTCCGCGGGGCCGGACTGTAACAATGCCACTTCCTTTGTTCCCAAGAAGCCCGATGCATCCAGATCCCGGCTCCAAGACTTGAGAAACTTTGGGATGCCTTTGAGTGATATCTTCAGAGGTTTGGTGAGAGAAGGTTTGCTCCGGCCTTTGGAAAATTATCAGCCTAGAAACCCCAACGCTCCTTTGGATACCTCCAAGCATTGTGCCTTTCATCGCACCATGGGCACTGACGGATGATTGCGTCCCCGAAAAAGGCCATCCAAGGGTTGATTGAGCAAGGGAGGTTAGAGATGCACGAAGGACCTAATACTATCAATAACCCGCTCCCTAACAACATGAGTGTCAACATGATCGAGTTTGGTGGTTCAAGCCTTGTGGGCACAATGGAGTTTGACTCGTCCCTTTGCAAGGTCAATGAACCAGTCATCGCAGGCAATGAAGATGGTTGGATTGAGCAAAAAGTTGCCAAGGAAATCCTGATGGAAAGGTCTGCAATAGCTCCCGTCTCCGGCGTCGAAGAATAGATGCATGGTTCAACAGAAAGAGCGGCTAGGCCGGGGGCTACCTATCTTTAAAATAGTCTTTTGAGTCAACCTTCGTAGGTTCTAGTACTTTTCTTTCACCTAAGTCCTTCCTGGACATTTGTCGTTGTAGTCCATTTTGGACATAGTGGTTAAGTATCTAATTTTTAATATAAGTCTTTTTTCTTTTTTCTTTTCTTGCTAGACTCGAGACATCACTTGCGCACCCACGTTACACTTAATTGAAATGGTTTTATCCAAAATGATCACTTGTGCTGCTCAACCACTAATTCTTCGAAAATGATTAATATTTAAACTAATCGGAGTGAGAAAATCAATTGATATCCTTCCCAAATTGGGGCTTACCAACTCCCCATCTTGCATCTCATATGCTCACATCCCTTTCATCATCATCATCTCGTTGCTCGATGAATTTGCATGGATCTTTTCTCATATAAAGCTTAAGCAAGCAATGAAGACTTAATCTCGTTTAGGTCATCCGGTAGGGATTGCGGTTGAAACCTTTCACCCATAGGAAAGCCATTACCTCACCCTTACTAAACACTACCCTCTCATTTCAAGATCGGCGTGTTTTGAAACCCGGTTTAGCCATCATTTTTGCTCCATACTGAGAGAAAGTCCAAGCGAGCCGAGAAGTTAGCTTCGAGAATCGGCGATGCGCAAATTATCTCAAGCCATGAAGGAAGGACAAAGATAATCCTCAACTCCTCAGGAAGCTTTCCAAGTCAAAAAAAAAAAAAAAACAAAAAAAAAAAAAAAAAAAAAAACAAACAAAAAAAAAAAACAAAAAAAAAAACAAAAAAAAAAGAAACAAAAAAAGAAGGATTTTAAAATCCTCACAATCTCGGATATAATTCCAAGCTCCTCAGGAAGCCTTCCAAAAAAAAAAAGAAGAAGAACTCAAAAGTCCCCGACATCTCAAGAAGCTCTCCAATGATCAAAAAGGAGCCCGAATTCTCGCAAGATCGCAAAAAGTTGTCGAGTAGCTCGGACTTCCTCTTATCATTACCTTAAACCAATCCCAAGCCATCCTCTCAATTTTAGAGGATACTCCCATCACCATTACCCTTGCCCTTGGCCAAGTCAAAATCTGACCTCTCATTCTTGGAGGCAATCAATCTTCCTCGCCATAGATTTCCCAAACACATCCCCGCAAGCCAACCTCTCATCTTTAGAGGTTCAGTCAGTAAAAGGCCTAGCCGACCTCTCATCTCAAGAGGTCATAATCTCCCAAATCACCCGATAGCCGATCGAAGCAGGAAACCCAACTACAGTCCCTACCGGATAGCAGTTTCATTCTAATATCCTCGATGTCAGGATCAAATTAATGCTTCATTGCTTGCTTAAATTGGAATCTAATCCATTTTGGTTCAAAATTACCAATCAAAGATTGTGCAAATTCAACCCTTCCCTTCATGTGAGCATATTTCATTTCTCCTCACAAACACTTGCCGTGGATGTCCCACTGGGGCTTCGCATCCGTGTCTTTCATGGACACTCTAAGGGGATATGTTATTCAATCCTCCAAATCCTCAAAATCCCCAAAGGTCCTCAGACCCTCGAATTTCAACATTCATTCTCTTTTCATTCGGGATAGGCCCGAACTACGGCGACCTGAGCTCTTCATAATGGAGGGAACGTAGGCAACCAGAAATGGTCCGGTCGAAATCACAAACAAATCTCAAAAAAAAAAAAAAAATCCGGTCTCATCAAGGATCGTCCCTATACACTTTCCGCCCTTCCAAGCTTGATTTTCGATATCAGTTGGTTTTCTCCTTGTGACTAATAAAAATATTTGTTCATATCAGATTTAGGGATTGAATAACCCGAACATTAACAAAGGGTTTTAAGCAGCCTTGTGATCATCATGAATAAGACAAGTTTTCAAGTGTCTCGACAAGTCTTCTCTCTCTCCATCATAGGGAAATAGAGCCAAACACTGTCTTTCTGTCTGCAGGGGCTTCCATACACTTTTCCACACCTTGTGATGCTTATACTCTCTCAAAAGAGTCAAACCAAAAGCGAGAGTGTCATACACAAATTTGGGAGACATTCCGATCTTTCAAAAGATATGCCCTGCACGTAAACATTTCGAGTCTTGTCCAAGGATTGACTAAGGTCTGAAAAGATGGGTTCCCCTCTCGTAAGACTACTCTGAATTTCTTCATGCTGGGGCTTACTAAGCGGTTCTCCCGAGGTTCTCCTGTAGCTTGACTCTTCAAGCTGGGGCTTATATAGTCATCTTTGGGTCCACGTTGGGTTCTTCACCACGAGATAGACTCGCCAAATCGCTTCTTCAAAATCTGGACTTTGCCTACTCGGGATCCGGGGGCTTTGTCAAGATGGTCTTTTGGACCCGAATTTTATCAAGTCGCAAGAAAGAATTTCAGCTTCAGAACTTGGTACACGGCAGCTTCCCGTAGCATCGGAATTCAAGATCAGGGTTTCTCCCGGCATTAGCAATTCCATCAATTCATCCTCCGGACAAGGTTTCGGCCAAGGTCACAGCTCATCCCAAATAAAAGAAGCTTCACTCGTATCAACGTTGGCCCTAAAGCCTGTCAGCATCAGCTTCAAATGACCAAGAATGAGAGGGAAAGTTTCAATCAAGACCCGGGATCCGAATCCAATCTCATCAAGATTGAGGTCCATGTGATATTGCTGACAAAACCTCACCAACAACCGCTGTTTAAATCGCGATCAAGGGTTCTCATCCCCCACTTGATCAAAATCTGTTCCAAGCAGGTCTCATACCCGTAAATCCCCACTAAAAATCTCCCAAAGGCTCATGTAGCATGCACAAAACTTGAGTCAATAGGAATAATCCTAAATCATCGAAGATCATAAATCATAATTTTCTGCCGAAGCTTAGGCTAAGTGCATCTTCGAAAGCAAGTAAATGCATCATCCCATAATCATTTTTGGTTCCATGCATGCATCTGTCATCATGAATGCCATATATGCATCTTCCTCTTCACTAACGAATGCAGGAATTCAAACGTGAAATCAAATCCCCCTTTTTTCGGCAAGGATGATCTTCACCAAAGACGACCTCCAATGAATGAAGACGCCCTCCAACATCTACAGGTTTGGCAAAGACAAGCTCAGGCGTCGCAACTTGCTAAAGACGACCTCCAATGTCCACAAATGAATGAAAACGGCCCCCGATGAAGACCACCTCCGGTGTCTACAATTCGGTCGAGACGCCAAGTTCTCGAATACAAGTCGGTCGGGGACGCCAAGTTCTCAAAATGCAAATCGGTCGGGGACGCCAAGTTCTCAAATGCAAATCAAATGCCGGTTGGTCGAGAGACGCCAAGTTCTCGAATACAATTCGGTCAGAGACGCCAAGTTCTCAAATACAGTTCGGTCAGGGACGCCAAGTTCTCAAATGCAAATCAAATGCCAGTCGGTCAGAGACGCCAAGTTCTCGAATACAAGTCGGTCAGGGACGCCAAGTTCTCAAAATGCAAATCGGTCAGGGACGCCAAGTTCTCAAATGCAAATCAAATGCCGGTTGGTCGAGACGCCAAGTTCTCAAATACAATTCGGTCGAGAGACGCGAAGTTCTCAAATACGGTTCGGTCGGGGACGCCAAGTTCTCAAATGCAAATCAAATGCCGGTCGGTCGAGAGACGCCAAGTTCTCACATCTGAATCGGTCGAGAGACGCCAAGTTCTCCAATACAAATCGGTCGGGACGCGAGTTCTCAAATACAAATCGGTCGAGAGACGCCAAGTTCTCCAAGGCAAGAAGGTCGAGAGACGCCAAGCTCTCCAATACTGATGCGGTCGAGACACGAAGTTCTCAAAAGCAAGAAGTCCCAATGTGAATACAAGCTCGCCCACCTCTACAAGGTTGACGATCACCGGCAAGATGCGGACTCGACCAAACTCCTCCTTCAGGTCAAAATGCTTCCAAAGACGACAAATCGTCGGCGAAACCGTCCCACGAACGGCAACTTAACAACTCTTCATCAACATCACCCGTAGCCTCGGTCCTTGCAGCTACGGTCAAGCACGGCACGGGTATGAAAGCATATCTTAGTCAACTACTTTTCTAAAAGAACATTATCATCGGATCATAGGGCGACTTCCCAAAGCAGTCAAAACCTTAGGGTGACTTCCCAAACAGTCAAACCATGGGCGACTTCCCAAAAATAGTCGGATCATAGGGTGACTTCCCAAAAATAGTCAAACCATAGGCGACTTCCCAAAAATAGTCGAGATCATAGGGCGAATTCCCCAAAACAGTCAAACCGTAGGGCGACTTCCCAAAAATAGTCGGATCATAGGGTGACTTCCCCAAAACGGTCAAACCGTAGGGCGACTTCCCAAAGCAGTCAGATCATAGGGCGACTTCCCAAAAATAGTCGGATCATAGGGTGACTTCCCAAAAGCAGTCAAACCATAGGGCGACTTCCCAAAAATAGTCGGATCATAGGGTGATGACTTCCCAAAAATAGTCAAACCGTAGGGCGACTTCCCAAAAATAGTCGGATCGTAGGGCGACTTCCCAAAAAGTCAAACCGTATAGGGCGACTTCCCAAAAATAGTCGAGATCGTAGGGTGACTTCCCAAAACAGTCAAACCGTAGGGCGACTTCCCAAAAATAGTCAGATCATAGGCGACTTCCCAAAAATAGTCAGATCATAGGGTGACTTCCCCAAAGCAGTCAAACCGTAGGGCGACTTCCCAAAAATAGTCGGATCATGGGGCGACTTCCCAAAAATAGTCAAACCATAGAGGCGACTTCCCAAAAATAGTCGAGATCGTAGGGTGACTTCCCAAAAATAGTCAAACCACGGGCGACTTCCCAAAAATAGTCGGATCATGGGCGACTTCCCAAAAATAGTCGATCATAGGGCGACTTCCCTAAAATAGTCAATCCCTCGGGTGACTCCCAAATAGGATCAATCTCTAGGACGACTTCCCTAAAATAGTCAATCCTCGGGTGACCCCACGGATACGATCAATCCTTGGTCCATCCACTTGACCGACATTGATCACCTTTCTTCCCGATGGTTCTCGTAAGCCGAGTCTTCCCGGCAAGAACACCTTCAAATAGCCTCCATCGGTGTACCGGACCTCAACTTAGGTTCATACTCTGAACTAATTTCCCATTTAGGTTCATACTCTGAACCAAATCTCAACTTAGGTTCATACTCTGAACTAAGTCTCCATTAGGTTCATACTCCGACTTGAACCTCAACTTAGGTTCATACTCTGAACTAAGTCTCCATTAGGTTCATACTCCTGAACCGAACCTCAACTTAGGTTCATACTCTGAACTAAGTCTCCATTAGGTTCATACTCCGAACCGAACCTCAACTTAGGTTCATACTCTGAACTAAGTTCCCATTTAGTTCATACTCTGGAACAAAATCTCAACTTAGGTTCATACTCCTGAACTAAGTCTCCATTAGGTTCATACTCCTGAACCGAACCTCAACTTAGGTTCATACTCCTGAACTAAGTTCCCATTTAGGTTCATACTCCTGAACAAAATCTCAACTTAGGTTCATACTCCTGAACTAAGTCTCCATTTAGGTTCATACTCCTGAACCGAACCTCAACTTAGGTTCATACTCCTGAACTAAGTTCCCATTTAGGTTCATACTCCTGAACAAAATCTCAACTTAGGTTCAGACTCCTGAACTAAGTCTCCATTTAGGTTCATACTCCTGAACCGAACCTCAACTTAGGTTCATACTCCTGAACTAAGTTCCCATTTAGGTTCATACCCTCTCAAAAGAAATTCCCGGCAGTTAAACGTAAGATCGAGTGCCCCGAGAAAGATAACGGAATCCCGTTTCTTTCATCAAAATCGTCCCCGGCAGTAAAACGTAAGACCGATCTCCCCGAGAAAGATAACGGAATCCCGTATCTTTCATCAAAATCATCCCCGGCAGTAAAACGTAAGACCGATTTCCCCAACGAATACGTCTGTTTTTTTCCCAGCAAGGCTATCGAAACCCCCAGCGAAGTTAACGGAATCCCAAAAGCCAACGGAATCTCGAGTAGATCTCGAACTACGAAAGGGCTTGATTCCCACTAGGGATACGTAGGTAGCCTATCATTAGGTCCAGCCACTCGACCAGCACGGTCATCCTTCGGCAGCAGACATAAGACCGAAGTCCATTTATCCCAAATCATCAAGGTTCGAGGCACCTAAAACGCCATCTCCAAGGTTCGAGGCACCTAAAACGCCATCTCCAAGGTTCGAGGCACCTAAAACGCCATCATCAAGGTTTGAGGCACCTAAGACGCCATCACACACAACACTAGGAAAGCGATAAATCGCAATTATCCCCAGCAGAGCGGATATACAATTTCAGTCATCAGACCGAAAATGGTCACTCCTATCCCCAGCAGAGCGGATAGCCCTCAGACCGAAACTGATCATCTCTTATCCCCAGCAGAGCGGATAGCCATCAGACCAAAAATGGTCACTCCTATCCCCAGCAGAGCGGATAGCCCTCCGATCAAAATGATCATCTCTTATCCCTAGCAGAGTTTCTCTCCAGCAACCAACTGCAGAACTCGCTCATCAGGTTCGAGGCACCTAAAACGCCATCACCCCAGGGTCAAAGACCCGAACTACGACTGGCTTGATTCCTCTTAAGGATACGTAGGTAGCCTATCGTTAGGTTCGGCCGTCAGGCCGAAGATGGTCATCTCCTATCCCCGGCAGAGTTTCTCTCCGGTGGCATTGAGAACTCGCTCATCGGGTTCGAGGCACCTAAAACGCCATCATCCCGGGGTCAAAGACCCGAACTACGGCCAGCTTGATTCCCATTCGGGATACGTAGGTAGCCTATTGAATAGGTTCAGCCACTCGATCACTTGATCATCCTATCAAATATGGAGCCTTACTCTTATCGACGACCCCGCTTCCTTCGAAAACACCGTCGCCGAGGGGCTACTGTAAGTGCTCCAACTTGAGTTGGTAGTTTTTTCGTTAGAAAGTTAACGAAAGTTTTAACATTTCTAACATTTCTAACAATCTCTAACCTTCCTAACCAAGCAAGAGTAGGTTAGGGTTTGCCATTTAAAGTTAAACCAAAAAAGGAATCCAAAAAGCAAAAGAATTAAGAAAATCCCGAAACTTGACAAGTTGAAAAACAATTTCTGCTGATATTTTGAAAAATATTCTTCCTGTTCAAAGCCTGGAGCAGCATTTAATGCACCAGGCACGTTTTACAGGGACCTCCGCGCGGACATCATTGCTTCTCACAGTGGGCTATAAATTGAACCCTCCTCTCTCAGTTTACACAACACAATTTGATCATAGCAACGAAGTTCTGGCAAAATATAGATAGAAAACAGTGGGAATCCCTTGATTGCCACCATTTTCTCTTGAATCTTTCCCAATCTCACTCCAAACACAAATCCAAACATCAAACCTTGATACTCCTCAAGCCAAACACCAAATCTTGATACTCCTCAAGTCAAATTCCAAGCCTAGGAAGATAGGGTGTCACCATTGGTAAAGCCCTCCTTCTCAAAACCCTAAAATTCACTTTTGACTTCTTGTTCATCTTGTTCTTCTTACTTGGATCTACTTGATGTTTAGTTTAACTTGAGTTTTGACCCAAGATGGTCATCTTGAAGTTCATCTTCATGAATGACCATCTCAAATGGTCTATATTTTAAATCTCTAAATTGATTTTTTCTCTTTAATTCCATTTCTACAAAATATCCCCTTTCCCTTTGCAAAGGACATGTTTAAACCCCATAAATTCCCCAAGGATGACTTGAATATGATAACCACTCAATAAAAAGTAGTGGTATCAAGTCTAGGGATGAAAATGGGGTGAACATAGATGCAAATCCCCCAAAAATCACATTTTCCCTCAAGAACATCTTGCTGTCCAGTAGCATTGTTCTGAGACCTCAGTCCATTTTCTTATTTTTTGGACCCAGTAAAACTTGGAATTGGGTGTTGACTACAAAACACTTTTTGTAGCCAACATCCAGATCTTTCCAGACATATTTTTATTTTATTTTTTTAGTAAGTAAAACTCCTTTTTTCAATTTTTCTTTTAGAGGCCAGTTCATCAGCTTCTGGAAATCCAGATTTCACATCTGAGATTTCCAGAAGGTTTTGACCCCTCAAATTATTTCCAAAATGGAAAGTTTCTTTGCAGAAACCCTATTTAGGGTGTTTTAAGCAACTTTCATTCTCGGACTTTCCCCAGATTCTGAGGTTTTGAAGCCTTTAAGTCCATTTCAAAGTCAAGGGTCAACTGCCTTCTTTCATTCTGGCAGAATTGCTTTTCAAATCCAAAAATCTTTTGAGTGCCAAGACTCAACCCAAAAATTCTCCAAAAAATCATGGGATCAGTTTAAAGTCTTAAAAAGAGATCCCAATTTTCACTTTTCCCAGTTTCAAATTATTTTGGTCAAAACACACACACACACACAACAAAAGGATTTCAAATGTTTGGAAGACTCGTTTTGCGAGGCGCGTCGGGTGCACACTAACGTCCTTCCCGACGCGTAACATGACCTCCGAACCTAAATTTCTGATCTCGGGCTTTTTTCAAAGTTTTGGCCCTTAAAATAAAAAATGGCATGGCGACTCCGTTTTAATGGCACATCGTTACAGAAAGACTCCTTCAAATCACTCACAAACAACTCCTAAATTCGTCCTTCAACCACGTTGATTGACGAACATCGAAGCCCGAATCAAAGGACCAAGGCGAAGCTCCGTCCGCATCAAGATCCAAATCAAGGATCGAGGCGAAGCTCTGTCCGTATCAAGTTTCAACTCTAAACTTGAGTCGAAACTCTGTCCGCATCCCTCCTCAAAAAGGTAATCATCCTTTAAACTTTCGTTTCTCTTCTCAACCTCTCTATTGATTTTAGAGTAGTGTAGTCCCATTAAAAGGATTAGCCTAGAGTCCCTTCAGTCAATGAAGGCGATCTCGAAGCACACAATCCGACATTCCTAATCAAGAAATTGATTAGGGTTTATTTGTTCTTCTTTAATTATTTTATTAAAAAGATTGAAAACCTCTCTTTTTTTTAGCAAGACCGATCTCCGGATTGGGTGAAATGGATGCCTTCTAAACCTACCCATTTCATAACCTAAGCCCCGAACTCAAATCTCTTTCAAAATGGTTTTCCTATGTTTCCAAACGAATAATATAGGTGGCGACTCAAAAAGATGAAAAGATAGAAATTTTCTCACAACGCTACAGCCACAACAATGAATCCTCTAGCAAGTTTCTCCTCCACCAAAGCTTCAATCAAGAATTGAGCTAGGATGTTCATTTGATCTCGAGTTAAATTGGGTTTGTACAACAAGTTGCAGTCTCTGGCTGTGTGGACCTAGGTGCAGCCATATTGGATATTAAATTTGAAAATTTTGTTTTAACTTAATCAGTAAGTAACTATTGTGATTGTATGTAACCTATTCACATTACTTTTAAATATAAATATTGTTTTCTTAATTTTTGTGTCAAGAAAAAATGGTGAAACTTCAGAGAACGGAGGAAGTATTCATATCAACTAAACTTATGAGTTCAAATTGACTTAAGCTCATTTAAGAAATGAGACTCAATCAAGTTTCTTCGTTATGATGGGAGGAAGAACCAACATGTTCCTTGTCTAAGTTGCCTCTTTGAGAAGACATTTTCGTTAGAAAATTGACTGGAAACGTTAAAAAACTGACTGAAATTCTTAAAAACTAACTGGAATTGTTAAAAAAATGACTAGAATTCTCGAAATAGAAAAAAAAACTCGTTAAAAAACTAACTGGGAATTGTAAGGAAACTAACTAAAACTGAAAATTGAATATAATGAGAGTATGAGAGAGGCTTAGGATATTTGAGAGTAGAGAGAGAGAGAGTAGAAGTAGAGAAGTAAGGTGAAAATGAAATGGTGGGAGGTGATATTTATAGGGTTGTTTTTTAAATGATTTTTTTTTTAAATTGAATGGGGATTGGGGACTGGCTGGGCAGTCAGGCAGGCAGTGGGGGCCATGGGGCTGGGGCTGGGCGCTGGGAACTGGGAAGGGAAGGCAGTGGGAGGGCAACCAAGTGGCCGTTGGAGCCTGGGGAGGGAGGCCGGGTCAGTAGCCGTTGGGAGGGGATCAAACTAGCAGTTGGGGGATTAAATTCAAAATTCAAAATCTGGTCGATTAAGGCGGTTATAATCGCCGGTTATTTAAACGGTTATAACTGGTTAAATAACCGACGATTATAACCGCCGGTTAGACGGTTTGAAAAAAGCTTAACCTTAATCGAACCGGTTAACCGCCGATTTCGGTTAATCCGATTATCGGTTTTGACCGATTAGTTGATCGGTTTTTAACCGCCGATTAGCCGGTTCCGGTTAGATTTTGGACACATCTACCACCACTTCCTCCAATAAGTGAAGACAGTCCTTCTTAACACCCCAAATTTTGTATCAGCCACAACAATTAATCCTCTAGCTAGTTTCTCCTCCACCAAATCTTCAATCAAGAATTAAGTTAGGATGTTCATTTGATCTTGATTTAAATTGGGTTTGTACAACAAGTTGCAGTCTCTGACTGTGTGGACCTAGGTGCAGCCATGTTGGATATTGAATTTGAAAATTTTGTTTTAACTTAATCAGTAAGTAACTGTTGTTGTTGTATGTAACCTATTCACATTACTTTTAAATATAAATATTGTTTTCTTAATTTTTGCGTCAAGAAAAAATGGTGAAACTTCAGAGAACGGAGGAAGTATTCATATCAACTAAACTTGTGAGTTTAGATTGACTTAAGCCCATTTAAGAAATGAGACTCAATCAAGATTTGATTTGATTCGATTCAGGTCTATTCCAAATCAAGTCAAATACAAAAACATCAGCTTGCCTCGATATGCTCGTGAGCACATTCAAGCTAAACTCGAATTGAGCTTGAGTTATACTATATTCGTTCAAAATAAGTGACCATTTTTTAAAAATTCACTTTTATTTTAAGAAAATTTGATCATTTATTTTGATTTAGGGACGGAAGGAGAAAGGACATAATCTCTGTTTATAATGTTATAGGCTTAAAATTCATATATAAGTTTCAACTCTAAAGTTAACCTTGATCCCACAAAATATTATTCTCTTTGTCAATAATATATATATTTATTTTTTATTAGTTTTATCTCCAAATAAATGTTAAAAAAATAAGAAAAATTAAGTATAAGAAAAATAAAGAAAATATGAGTTGGGTTGATAATCTATCAAAATCAGCTCGGTTCGACACAATTTATTGATCCAACTAATTGATAATGATTATGATTTTCACTTATTGTTTGTATCCGACTTTTTCCTTCTAGTTATAGCTAAAGTCGCTCATGAAGTAGATGCAACATCCAATTCCTCGCTGATAAGTAATTCCTTGACACCTTCGCTCATCATCTTGTTCTTCCTTGCTACAACACTTAAGGCTGTAACCGTACTTATCAAGCTCTCTGGCAAACAACCCAACAGTATTAACTCTTGGACCTCATCCTCAAATGTAATCTCCACTGCACTCAATGTGTTAAGAATGTCTTGATAATCATTGATGTGATCTGAAATTGATGCCCCTTCTACCATCTTCAAATTGAATAACTTCCGCACCATGTCAAGCTTGCCGACCCCCTGGTTTTTCATACGTTATCGACAGAAAATCAATTATCTCCTTGGTGGTCTTCATCTTCTTAGTTTTCTTAGCAATACTCTTTACTAGAGTCAACCTTTTCTATCCAAAACTTCCCAATCATCCTGCTTATTGCATTTTGACTTTACTCCTTTCAGTGGTTTGTAGAAATCCTTACAGGTCTGGATGGCCCAATCGGAGAAACCTAATCCCGAGAAAGTGTCCAATGTAGCGAAGGGGACGCTGCGATGCGATGACGGTTCGGCAGCTAATTGACAGCATGATTAATGAGGGGTGGAACGACTGCCTTGATAAAAAGAAATCGGCGGAGAAGAAGACGGAGTGAAAGAGTTGGCAAACCGTGACTTTATATTATGTACATGTAAACAAGTTGCTACAATTAAAAATGTTTGTAATCTCCTACCTAAATACAAATATTAATTTTCTAAAATAAAGATAAATACAATCTCATAAAGGAATTAAAGATATGCACAATCTCTACAATGCGGAACCAAGAGTGGTGAACAAGTAGCTAGTAGAGCCGACCAAAGGAGGAAGTGTGGGACCGGTAGGATCCTCAATTCAGAGTGATAGAACCACTGGAGAAGACGACGGGAGGGAGGAGGAGCGAATTGGGGAAGCCGGTGAAGTGGGGGAGTGAGGATGGCGTCGTGAATAGGAGGGGTAGAGCGGCGAAGTTAGGATTTTTTTGAAAGAGGGTCAAGGTTTTTTTAAAGGATAACTATTATGATTGAGGTATTTGAATTTAATATATAACGGGTCAAAATATTAATTTAGTATAAATTTTTCTCAAAATAAAGGGGTCAAAATGTATAAATTCATAATTTTTAGTACTAAAAAGTTAATTTCTAGAAATTTGATAGTACTAAAGTTTGACACATTTCAAAATTGAAGGGGTCTCTTTGATATAAGTCGAGCCATAGAGGCGACCTGGGAGAGAGAAGTTTTTTTTTATAAGAGCACTTTATACACTATCATTTATAAACAACTTTTTCCTCCGCAACAATAAACCTCTTTAATAATGTGCTTTTTAGAAACACTTTTAAAAGAATTTGACATTTATTTTGATTTACAAAAATAAAAAAATGAATATTTATTTTGGAACAATGAAACATTATTTTTTTTAAAAAAAATTTTTAATTTACAAAAAAAGAAAAAGAAAAGGAAGATTGTCAGAGAATAGAGCGCTTGTTGGAGAAGGAGCGCTCTATGCCATTCTTTCTCTCTCTAAGGTGGCCACCACCTAGATATAAACCTCTCCCATAAAACCCTTACTAGTCTAGGACCGATAAACGAAACGAGACTTAGGTTCGGCTCATAAAAGCTCAAGTTCGAGTTGGCTTGAGGTGAATTCGAGCTTGAACCGAATTTTTAAGCTCGTTTTGTCATAGAGTCAGCTCGTGTTCGACTCGTTTGTTCGAAGAGCTTTGATCGAGATCGACTCGTTTGGACTCGACTGGATTACCTCGTTAAAAGCTCGAATGATTTTCGTTCGTGAAGAACTTGAGCTCGAGTTCAGCTTGATAACCTCGTTAACACGTAAAATTTTTGTTGGAACTCGACTTGTACTTGGCTCGTTAAGCTCGAATTATTATTACTTTTGTAATAAATACAAATATGATATCTTTATAATATATGTATATACAAAATAATATATTTAATTTTTTAACTCGGCTCGTTAAGCTTGTACTCGGCTTGCTAAACTCGATAAGATCGACCTCGATTCGTTAAAACTCAAGTTCGAGAAGCTCGTGAACAGCTCACTAACAGCTCGAGAGCATCTCGAAACTCGATTCAAGTCGAGATCGAACGATTAAACTGGGCCCAAGCTCGAGCTCGATCGATAATTTTTAAACGAACTCGAACTAGAAACTTCAAAGCTCGACTCGACTCGACTTGTTTTCAACCATACTCAAATCCCACCACGCTCGCCCGAATATTAGATTCTAGATTTTAGAATAGGCCCTTATAATTTAATGTTGTACATACTTACTCCTATACTTCCGGATAAGCAAATTTGTACAACCATATTTTGTCTTTAGTAAAGGAAATTAGGGATTGAAAAGGAGAAGTGAGTAGAAAAAGAATAAGTATGGGAAGAATACTAACAATGTGGTCTTTAAAATCTATGGTTCCGCCATATTCTCGCCAATTTGAAGAATCATAGTTCACCGGTATTAAGGATGATACTATGGAGGCCACTGAAAGAACCCAATCTGAGGCTGAAGACACTGACTCTGAGGCGCCCGCCTCATGCCAAGCCAGGCGCCCGCCTCAAGGCTGTTATGACAAGGTCGAACCTTCTGTGCTTGAGGCGTACGCCTCAGATAGTCCCAAGCGTCTGCCTCATGGCCTTTCTCTCTCAGCCATTGTTTCTGCTTGCCCAGGCGCCCGCCTCGTCGTGCGACAGTTCCTGACTCAACTGTTTCCTAATCTGCTTTTACCTCTTGTATTTGGTAAATATTGCTTCATACATAGACTAGGAAAACATATCTTCCTTGTATAGATAGGATCTTACAATCCTTGTATAGTTAGGACTCTCCATTGTAACTATATATATTGATCAATTGTGAATAAACAAGCCAAGGCTTTTCCAAACTCTTATATGGTATCAGAGCAATAAGATTCAAACCAAAAACCCTAAAGCCCTCTCTCCCCTTTTTTTTTTCGGCAAATTTCACTCCTCCTTGCAATGGTCGGAGCTTCCTCCACCATTCCAAACGCTGCCCAACCTGACCAACCCCTCTTCTTGGTCAACCTATCCTATTGCCGCACCCTCACCCCCTAACCTATCTCACATGGGCATCCCAACTTACCTCCATCCTTTTTGGCCTCGACCTCTTAAAATTCGTTGATGGCACCCACCCAAAACCCGAGGATGACATCATCACCACCACCCTGGCCACCGTTGAAACGGATGATGAACCGGCTAAACCAGCCACCACCACCACCATTCCCAATCCGGCAGCAATCACTTGGTCTCGCCAAGATCGTCTTATCCTAGGAACCCTCATAGGAACCCTAGATCCCGCTATTGCTCCCCTTGTTCACCAAGCCAAAACCTCCCACGAAGCTTGGACCATCCTCAAAACCACCTATGCTAACCCCTCCCGTGCCACATACTTCAAATCAAAGACAACCTTGCAAACCTCACCAAAAACCAACTATCTATCTCCGATTACATGAATGCTGTCAAATTCTACACCAACAAGCTTGCCATCCTAGGTAAACCCATGGATTCCGAGGACATAATCTACACCATCCTAAAAGGTTTGGACTATGAAACCTTCAAACCCGTCATTGACTCCACCCGAGCCCGAGCTAACCCTATCTCTTTTGAAGCCCTACACGAAAAACTCATCCAACATGAACTCACCCTAAAACATTCCACAACTACCTCTCCTCTCCCCACCACCGCCTTCACCGCCCACACCCGTCCATCACCTAACCGTAACTCTTACCACAATCCCAACCCCTCTCCATCCCATAACTCGAACTCCTCACCTCGCCCTTTTAACGGCAGGTGCCAATACTGTCGCAACATTGGACATGTTATCTCCCAATGTCGCCAATTCAAGTGCGACCACCCCACCGTTAACTCCCCCCCCCCTTCATCGCCATAACTAAAATCCAAACACTAACCCCCAAGCCCACACCGCATCCCATCCCAACCCCCTCCCTCATGGCTTATCGATAGTGGTGCAACCAACCACATCACCAATGATCTTTCCAACCTTGCCCTTCACACACCCTACAATGGCAGTGACGACGTCATTATCGGCGATGGTTCTTCTCTTCCGATCTCTCACATAGGTTCCTTCTCTCTCCCCACATCCTCTTCTCTTCTTAAATTTAATAGTATCTTATATGTCCCTCTCATTACTCGTAATATTCTATCCGTGTCTCAATTTTGTCGTGACAACAATGCCATCATTGAATTCTCACATTCTTGTTTTCTTATCAAGGACAAAGCCACGAGTCAAACACTTATCCATGGAAACCTTGAGGATGGCGTCTACATTTGGCACCCTCCGCCCATTCAAGCTCACTCAAGCTCTCTCTCATCGCAGCTGTGGCATCATAGATTAGGGCATCCCTCTTCCCCCGTTCTTAGTTTATTATGTAGCAAGTTCAGTTCATCTATTTCCTCTAGTTTACCTCCTTGTAATTCTTGCTTTATTAATAAAAGCCACAAGCTGCCATTTGCATCTTCTACTCTTGTCTCACATGCCCCCCTTGATCTCATTTTTTCGGATGTATGGACCTCTCCAATTCACTCACTCGACAATTTTAAATACTATGTCATCTTTGTCAATCACTTCACTAAATACATTTGGTTTTACTCTCTCAAACACAAATCTGACACCTACAACACCTTCCTCCGCTTCAAAGCTTTAGTCGAAAAATACTTCAAACGTCCCATCATTCAAATCTACTCCGACAACGGGGGTGAATACCTAAAACTCACACCCACCCTTGGTCAAAACGGCATCACCCACCTTACTACACCCCCCACACTCCTGAACACAACGGGTACGCCGAACGTTGTCACCGCCACATTGTTGAAACGGGTCTCACCCTCCTTTTCCATGCCAACCTACCCCTCACCTTTTGGCCCTATGCTCTCACCACTGCAACCTACCTCATAAACAGATTACCTACCCCTACCCTAAACAATGATTCCCCCTACCTCCGCCTCTTCCGCTCCCCTCCAAACTACACTAAATTACGTAGCTTTGGTTGCATCTGTTACCCATGGCTTCGCCCATACACCACCCACAAACTAGCCCCAAAATCCATCCCATGTATCTTCATTGGATACTCACCCACGCAAAGTGCGTATTACTGCCTTGATCCCACCTCCCTTCGAGTCTGCACCTCTCACCATGTACGCTTTGTTGAAACCACCTTCCCATACAACTCCCTCACCACCACATCCCCCACTGCCTCCACTCCTCCTCCCTCTGAATGGCACACCCTATTCCTTCCCATTCTAAACACCACCCCCTCTATGCCACCTCCCCCTACCCCCATCCCCCTCCCTCTCCCCTCTCCCCCCTCCTCCTTCCCCAACCCATCCCCCTACTAATCCCACCCCAAGTATACCCCTACCCCCACCTCAGCTTGACATTACCCCACCCACTACCAACCCTCCCTCCCCTCTACCTTCCACCCGCACTATCACCACTAGACTATCCCATGGCATCACCAAACCCAACCCAAAATATGCCAACCTCTCCCTTCTCACCTCTCCTACAAGCCTTCCCAACACCACCACCAAACAAGCCCTATCCAACCCCCATTGGCGCAATGCCATGATCGTAGAGTTTCAAGCTCTAACCCGCAACAACACTTGGTCCTTGGTTCCACCTACCACAGCTCATAACATTGTCGGATTCAAGTGGGTCTTTCGCGTCAAATACAATCTTGACAACACCATTCAAAAATACAAGGCTCGGCTTGTAGCCAAGGGTTTTCACCAACAACCCGGTGTTGACTACACCGAAACCTTCAGTCCCGTTGTCAAATCAAACACAGTTCGACTACTCCTTTCCCTTGCCACAATCAACCATTGGCCCCTCCGCCAACTTGATGTCAACAACGCCTTTCTTCAAGGCACTCTCTTTGGAACCGTTTTCATGTCACAACCCCCCGAATTTGAGGACTCCACCAACCCATTCTTTGTTTGTCGTCTGTCAAAAGCCATCTATGGTCTCAAATAGGCTCTCCATGCATGGTTTCAAGAACTCAAAACCTACCTCACTACATATGGCTTTCACCCCTCCTTAGCCGATCCCTCTTTATTTATCTTCAACAGATCTCCATCCTGAATTTACCTATTAGTCTATGTTGATAATATCATTGTCATCGGGCCTTCTCCATCTCAACTTCAGTCATTCATCTCCAATCTATCCACTCGATTCTCCCTCAAGGATCTTGGTCCCTTATCATACTTCTTGGGTGTCGAAGTCGTTCCAAATCAAAATGGGCTCCTCCTCTCTCAGACCAAATACATCCACAATCTTCTCACCCGTCACAACATGATTGACTGCAAACCGCTTCCCACTCCCATGGTCGCATCACCACCCCTCACCAGGTCCACTGCCACTCCCGCTGTTGACCCTACTCCCGATCGTGCGATTGTTGGTGGACTTCAGTATTTATCATTCACTCATCTCGACATTGCCTTCTCGGTCAACAAACTTGCCCAGTTCATGCAAAACCCCCAATCGTCTCACTGCGTTGCACTGAAGCATCTCCTACGCTATCTTCATGGCACCATGCATCTTGGTCTTCAGATTTTTGCAAAGTCCCCGCCCTCTCTTCATGCATTCTGTGATGCGGATTGGGCTGGTGACAAAGATGATTTTGTATCCACCTCTGGCTTGCTTGTCTATCTGGGCAAAAACCCGGTCACTTGGTCTTCCCGGAAACAACGTGCCCTTGCTAGGTCCACCATTGAAGCCGAATTCCGGGCTATCGCCGACACAGCAGCCGAACTTACTTGGGTCAGAAACTTACATACTGAGCTTGGGTTTCCATCACGTGCTACACCTGTAATTTACTGTGATAATCTTGGTGCCACAACCTACTCTACAAACCCGGTCTTCCACTCTCGAATGAAACATGTGGCCCTCTCATTTCATTTTGTTCGTGAGCAAATTCAGTCTGGTTCTCTCCGTGTGCAACACATTGCCGGTTCCGATTAACTAGCTGATGTTCTAACGAAACCACTGCCTCGTATTCGCTTCCAAAACCTTATTTCCAAGATTGGCCTTTTCCACGGATCGTCCATCTTGCGGGGGCGTATTAAGGATGATACTATGGAGGCCACTGAAAGAATCCAATCCGAGGCTGAAGACACTGACTCTGAGGCGCCCGCCTCACGCCAAGCCAGGCGCCCGCCTCAAGGCTGTTATGACAAGGCCGAACCTTTTGTGCTTGAGGCGCACGCCTCAGATAGTCACAAGCGGCCGCCTCATGGCCTTTCTCTCTCGGCCATCGTTTCTGCTTGCCAGGCGCCCGCCTGTCCCAGGCCCAGGCACCTGCCTCGTCGTGCGACAGTTCCTGACTCAACTGTTTCCTAATTTACAATTGTTTCCTAATCTGCTTTTACCTCTTGTATTTGGTAAATATTGCTTCATACATAGATTAGGAAAACATATCTTCCTTGTATAGATAGGATCTTACAATCCTTGTATATTAGGGATTGAAAAGGAGAAGCGAGTAGAAAAAGAATAAGAATGGGAAGAATACTAACAATGTGGTCTTTAAAATCTATGGTTCCGCCATATTCTCGCCAATTTGAAGAATCATAGTTCACCGGCCGCTCATTTTGTAATACTTCAATTGTGCCAACAATAACAGCAACCAAGCCAAAGTTCTAAAATAATTAGAGGTCGACTAACATGAATCCTCATATGTCATCGTGAAAAAAAGGATGTAAGAAGAAAAAAAAAGTTCAAAGAAGAAATAGGTGGAAAGAAAATAAAAATAGAAAATGAAAAGAAGAGAAGAGAAGAAGAATACAAATAAAATGGTGATAATAAATGAATAAATATATAATAAATAGGGAAAATGAAAATAATATATATATATATATATATAAATCAATCCCATCATCCACATGAATTTTTGTCCTTCTTCCTAGCCTATTCAACGCCATATTTTTATCAAATCCAAGTAAACTCATATCATTTTCAATCAACCTAATCCAAGTATGCTTAGGTCTTCCGATACCACTCACCATTTTATCACTTCTCCAATCATCAGACCTCCTAACTGGTGCATTACTCGGTCCCCGTCTCACATGACCAAACCATCTTAGACAATTATCGCTCATTTTATCCCGAATGGGCGCAACTCCTATTTTAACCATGATCACCTCATTCCTCAAACAATCATTTCTTGCATGCTAACACATCAATCGTAGCATACACATCTGCGCTACATTCATTTTATGAACGTAAAACGGTTTCACTTGTTGGTGTAATGCCCTAGGCTATAGTTATGTTTAACTTGAACCGTTATGTATCATCTTTATCATTTATTATAGAGTACATGTTTATTTGGTTCATTATATGTTTGCATGTTTATTATATTGAACTACGTCCCTAGTTGTTATGAACAACTAGTATAAGTGGGTAATGGATAATCATGAAGATGATTATATGCATGGAGTTGCACATTACACTTATGGATACTTGCTAGAGAACAAGTATTGGACATGACCTACTTATGAGATTTATGACATGGTCTGTTGTCATGATTAAATCTCATGATAGTCGTGTTATTGAATCCTTTGCACCTGAGATTATCATCGTCTTCCACATGGTGAAGATCGTGTTTGATATAGTCTAACACTATCTTTAATCGGATAGCAATAAGGGCTATGTTGGCATGATTGGATTCATGTAGGAAAGAATGATAAGTCAAGATGGGATTTGTCCCTCTTATGAAGAGAGATGTTTTCTTAGGCCCCTCGATGAATGATGTTGATGAAATATGTGACAACACTCAAGTGATTTGATAGAGATCAAATGCATTTGGATTATCAACATATTCGGAATCGAGAAAGCATTGAACGAGATGAGTTGACCTAGACCATGACTTATGTTCAATTGAACATCGTGGACAAAGGGATTGTGACATTTGATTATCAAGGAATCAAGCTTTGATGTTATATTTAATTGGGTGGACATAATGATTTGCTAGAAGTCACTTATGTCATGTGAGATTGATGTTTCAACTCACTACCAACATAAAATATAATTCCTAAAGGGCCACACACAAAAGAACGGATTGAAAATGGCTAAAAGGGCGATTTATGGTCTCAAGGGATGACTAGTCCCCTCTGGCATGACTCGTGCCTTCTTGCTCATGGGATTAATTGAGGGACCTGCCCTGTTTCCCATGTTCACCTGTCCAGTTGGACGCTTAGGAGGAGGTGGGACTCCTTGTCCTTCCATATGCCTTTTCCCTCTCCTTGTGTCAGGCAATCCTCTGCCATCAACAACACTGGTAGAGCGCGTGGCTCTACCATGAGGACGATTGGGTGGGGGAGGAGGCAAATCCATGTTTTCAGCATTGACATTGAGATTTCCAGCGTTTGTGTTGGTGTTGTTGTTCACTTCAATGAATTCTTCAGAAGCATCTTCCACATGCCCGTCTGGGGTTACCATGGTTGTAGGTTGAGAAGAGTTTCGAGGTCAAGCTTTAAGCACGATTCCCGGCAATGGAACCAAACTGATGTTGCAGGAATTGTGCTTATCAATCTTCCTCCACGTGGCAGGAAGAAACACCTGACTCCTTGACCTGAAATCAGAACCCACGACTAGCCGGATGTGTCTCCGGCGAAGACCCTCGGGCGTGAGAGTAAGAACACAGTTGTATAAAGCTCAAAATGTATTGAATAAATGAATTCCAATAGCAAAATGGCAGTTACCTTTGCACCGTTGGTAGTGATGAAGTATTTATAGGTAATAACGTTGTATGTTTGGTGGTGCTACATGAGCTCCGAGATTATAGCGGCAGTTATATTCATGGGAACGTGCCTATAACTGTCCCTGATTTATAGGGATACTGTTAGGGAAAGATTTATCCACGTGCGTCCATATCTGCTAGGTCGACACTTGGTGGTTAGGTCGAGGTCGCCAATTGTAGAATGGTCGACCTGACTGGCGGGTAGAGCATGGTTCGTACCCGAATTGTGGTATGGATCAGGAGGTCGGGCTAAGCTAGGTCGGGACCTGGTAGGTCGGACCATGGGCTTAGTCGATTGATACTTGAGATGGGCTTTGGGCCTTGTTCTGATTGGGCCAGCCTCATCGAGAATGTGGGAGCCAAGGCTGTCTGTGATTGGGCTTTGCTAGTTTGGCCCAACTCGACACTTTTGGTATGTTCAACGATAATTATTATTAAAAAAATACTTCATACTTAATTAAAAGTAATACATCATTAAAAAATAAATTTCATTAAAAAGAGGGTTTTTTTTTTTGGAAAATGAAGGATAATTGAGAAATTTATATTGAAAAAAAAGTGTTTTTTTTTTTCCAAATCAAATGAAAGAGGACTCTATTTATAGAGATTTTTTTTTTTAATGAATTTTGGTGTAAATTTTTTTTTTTTTTGATATAAGATAATTGCCTTTGAAAAATTCAGATGAGATTTGGAAAAAAAAATCAGTGACCAATCATGCGTTGCCAAGTGTCAAAATCTGGAAAAAAAAAACCAGCGCCAGACGCGCCCCTATCGGGCGGTGGCGTGCACGCGCCAAAATCGGCCTATCAGGTGGTTCCACGTGGCAAGAAATGGGGCCCAATTCTTTTTTCGACTACTTAAATAAATTTTTTTTCAACACCCTTGCAATGGATTCAATAGTTGAAAAAAAGAATTCAACATGCCATTGTAAATGGCCTTAAAGAATAATACTAGCGACACGAAATAGTCACAAAAACTTATTCACAAAATTCTAGGTGTAATGATTTTATCGGTGTTTTTAATTTGAGTGTAGTGGGTCCACTATCAACGTAACATAAAATATGTCAACTCATTATGTAAATAAGATTATGTGACTTTCTTTTGTACCTCTAACATTGCTCGTTCTTAAAATATTAATTTTCTTTTGGGGATTGAGTGCTTCTTTTGTTAAAAGATGTTTAAAGAATTCTATTGTGTGCTAGAAAATGTTACGTTGTATGTTAAATATTAAAGAGAGCCAATGATAATACTAAAAGTGTGTTGGAGGTACGGTTGAAAATATGTGTCAGCGGTAATGTTAAAGAATGCTATTGTGTGTTAAATAGTGTTGATAGTATTAAAGAGTGTCGTCAACAGTAGTCTGTGGCGAATCTAGAATTCATGTTCAGCGGGGTCAACATAACGAAAAACTTAAATTACAATATAAAAATAATAGTAAAATTTAATGCAACATATAAAGCCTATTTTTTCATTGTTATTGTTATGAACTTAAATACCGATTATAAAATAATATGAAGATGGCAACCTACTTCTTTTTATTAAGGCTCCGTTTGTTTCGACGTAAAACATTTTTCGAAAAATGTTTTCGTAAAATAACTCGTTTTCCGTTGTTTGACTGTTTTCCGGAAAACGTTTTTCCCATTTTCTGATGTTTGGTTGTTTTCCGAAAAATGTTTTTCGTAAAATAACTCGTTTTTCGGTGTTTGGTTGCTTTTCGAAAAATGGAGAAAACGTTTTCCGAAAAATATTTTACGCCCTTCCTAAGTAAAACGACTTACGGATTTTTCCTAAGTAAAACATTTTCCGAAAAATGGTGCCCTTCATGTACAACTCATATTTCACAAGGTACAACATTTTACTGTCTCATTCTAATAATGATAATAATAATAATAATAATAATCGTAATAATAATAATCATAATAATCATAATAATAATATAATAATAATAATCATAATATATATATATATATATATATATATATATATATATATATATATATATATATATATATATATATATATATATATATATATATCGAAAAATATATATCGAAAAATATTTTCATTAAACACATGAAAATATTTTTCGAAAAATATTTTTCTTACCAAACAGCCGAAAACATTTTACGCCCTTCCTAAGTAAAACGACTTATGGATTTTTCATAAGTAAAACATTTTCCGAAAAAATATCTTCATTTTCCAAATAACATTTTACAGAAAAATATTTTTCGGAAAACGTTTTACGTTAAAACAAACGGAGCCTAATAATAATGTAATGTTAGGGATGTCATTCACAATCACTTCACTTGTATATAAAAACTACTCCTACCTATTTTAGACTATGCAAAGACATTGCATATAACAATTACCATTTCTTATTCACTGTGCAAAGACCGCAATTGTAAATGAAAAGATAAGCATAAGCAAACAAAAACTTAGTTGAAATTAAAATTGAACTTCACCGTTCAAATAAAGACTAGTCATGTAAGATGCAACAAAAATATACGCAGATATGAAACATGAACAAACTAAATTCAAATCTTATACTCTAGTAAAAATACACAACCATACAAATTGAGAAACTCATTATAATACATGAATTTTCAATCAACCATACAAATTGAGAAACTCATTATAATACAAAAAAAAAAAAAAAAAAAACTCCATTCATCCTAAAATAAATGTTCAAAGAATGTCGAATTTATCGTTGATCAAATGAAATTTGATTTTTTTTGAACATTCATTTTGGGATGGGGAAAGTACTCCATTAAACTTATTATTATGTAAGCCTCACAACAATCTATACTATACTAAAAGGACATGACTTGCCTAAAATAGCAAAATGGCGCCCAAAAATGTCGCTTTCATAGTTCATCATCATTTATAAAAAGCTCAGACGACATCGTATTGAATTTAACCAATACCAAATACTATATATATATATATATATATATATATATATATATATATATATATATATATATATATATATATATATATATATATATATATATATATATATATATATATATATATATATATATATATATATATAATTTATGACAGTATACTACTACACGTGTGTAAAATGGAGTTCCTACAGAATACGCATGATGGATAATTTTTGTGAAGTACGCAGTACGAGGTGGTCATTGTTGGCCTTTTTGTCTTTTCCCATTCCTCCTTTTTTGTCCTTTTCGGGTGTCTTTACCTTTCAACATTTTTAAAATAGTAAAAAAAAAAAAAATCATTGAATATGAAAGGTTTATTCCTACATGCATGCCAGGTTATTGCGTATTGATTTTTCTTGAGAATTTTTTGTATAATATATTTTTTAGTGCCTCTTAAAGCAAAAAGTGAATGAAATTCCATTTTCATTTTCGTTTAATTGGAGTTATTGTCACTGTCTGCGTTTCGTAGTTAAATACAAAAATAGTGTTAAAGCCTGTGGTTAAGTGCCAAAAACTGTTATATCTTTACATTTATAGTTGGTACTAAATTTATTCCCAAATGTTTTCATTCGACTTATTTTCTGTCTGATCATATACCTGAGAAGAATATCACAAAGTTAGTGTACATTTAATAAATAAATATTTGCATTTATATTTATGTACATTCATATATATTCATATATGTCTAACCGAATAACATGAAACAAATCAATTTCAGTTATCTATTGCCAAATGTCATAAAATTTCTTCACCCTGCCATTGAAACCGAATTGATCCCTGCAACAAGTTACCATCTTTTTTCTTTTTTACCTGATTTCGATTTTGCCTCTTAGGGAAAAGTTAAAATCGCATATCTTTTACCTTGGGATCCTGAAATGACCGTCCAAATTCTGCTATATATATGGGAAGATGTTTATCTCAAAACCACAATTGTTCCTAATCTATTCCTTCTTTCATATTCAACACAATGCCTCCTTTGGATTCCATGATCCGAGACCTTAATCCTTCAAGGAGTACGTGGGATGTTACCATTCGGGTCGTACGTAAGTATTATCTACGCAATCATGAAGATTTTGTCTATGGCTTGGACTTTGTTGTGCATGATGGTGAGGTATTGTTTGTTCCTTGCCTAAATTTTGTCGTACAATCAAATTTGGACTTTGTTGTGCATGATGATGAGGTATTGTTTGTTCCTTGCCTAACTTTTGTCGTACAATCAAATTTGGTGGTATTAAAGAAATATCTTCATCAGTCTCAAAATAAATTTTCAATTTACAGCTCACGTACGTCATCTATTATTAGATGGCTGAAGTATTAGACTACAAATATGTACACGGTATATCTTATTGTATTAAAAACACCAAAAGTTAAAAGTTTACTCATCTAATACAATCAAACTAAGTAAAATGAAAAATTTATCTCCATCCATATCAAAATAAATGTTCATTTGCCATATTTTTTTTCGTGTTGCAACAAAAGTGTTTAATTTTTTTTTTAAAAAAAATAGACAATCAATACTATTTCGTAGATAGACGTGTTATTGAAATACTTTGTATACTAAAATGAAATGTACATTTCAAATGTGACAACTATTGTCGTATGGTAATAGAAGTACACTAATAATATGTACCCTCATATTTAAGGTTTATGCAGCAGACATCAATTTGAATACTTTAATAAATTAAATTATTTTTGTAATTTTATTTTATATGACATTTGAATCCAGCTTTTTCCCCAAATATAGCATGTATGTACATTAGAAGCACATATGCATGAAGGATTTTTCTGATCTCTATGTTGTCAGACCTGAAGTAAAACATTACTCTCATTGGGCTTAGTTTCTTTTGAATTTAGATAACCGTGAAATTGGAAATTGAGGCAATACACAGACTCCAAAACTGTATTCCCCTATATATACTGATGTGTTTCCTACATCCTCAAACTTTACACACTCAATCTACTTCTTTAAAAACAAAAAATTCATATTTCCTTTGGAGAAATTAAATTTAATTACTTAAATATTGAAGCTGATGTTGAGTCATGAAAGATGAAGATCACTAAATCTACTTCAATCGGTAGGAAGAGAAATATTCATCAAGCATCTGAGGATGAAGGTATTTAAGTTATTTGTATTTCACTTTATTAAAATTTTTGATTAAATATTTCTATTCATTGAATCCATATATATATTGTATTTCTTTATAGTTATAGTGAATATTCATTTAATAAATAACACCAGTTAGGCATATATTTACTCTGTTTTTCTTCAAAAGGAATTTTTTTTTTTTTTAATATTTGACTACATTTTTTGTGCATGTTGTTTTGATATGAAAAATAATGCACTACACAAATAAGTGTTATATACATTGTGCAGATCATATATACTTTCAGTGTTTACCTTAGCATGCAGTTTTTTTTTTCCCATATGTTCTTCTGTTGGTCCTTATGTTTTTCCGGTCCTGTATACATTATACATAAAAGAAGATATATTAGAGTCGTGAATATAATGACTAAATTTTTTGTGCATGTTGTTTTGATATGAAAAAAAATGCACTACACAAATAAGTGTTATATAGATTATGCAGACCATATACTCCCTCCGTCTCATAACAAGCGACGCAGTTACTGTTCCGCACGGGAATTAAGGAAAAAGTGAAAAGGTTGATGTGTTGTGAGTGTAGATAGTTGAATAGGAGAGAGAATGAGTGGAGAGAATAGTAAATTATAATGGTGTTGTGAGTATTATAATAATGTAGGAGAGAGAATGAGTGGAGGAAATAGTAAAGATTCTTTTCCATTTTAGGAAGTGTGACTTATCAGTGGGACGCCCAAAATGGCAAAGTGTGTCGCTTGTTATGGACGGAGGGAGTATACTTTTAGTGTTTACCTTAGTATGCAGTTTCTTTTCCCATATGTTCTTCTGTTGGTCCTTATGTTTCCCGGTCCTGTATACATAAAAGAAGATATATTAGAGTCGTGAATATAATGACAACTCTAATAACTACAAGAAAAACAGGTTTTAGCGACGGAAAAATCCGTCGCTAAAAGCTAAAATTTCGTCGCTAAAACGATTTATCGACGGATTACCGACGGATTTATTCTGTCGCTAAAGTTTAACGACGAAATTTTCTGTCCGTCGGTAATTTAATGACGGACCAATCCCTCACTAATCGATTTCAAACCGTCGCTAATAATATGGATGGGACGACAAATTTATAATTCGTTATTGTTTAGAATCCGTCGCTATAATTAAATTAAATTTTTCAATATTTTTATTTTTGATATACCAAATTACCGACGAATATTTCCGTCGCTAATTTGATATTTTTTATTAAAAATTTATATATATATATATATATATTTCAACAGTTACACTTTGCTCCCCTCAACTTCAAAATCAATATAACCAATCCATTAACTTTTATTATTCTCAAATCAGTCCTTGATATTTCAACAGTTACACTTTGCTCCCCTCAACTTCTCTTATACTCAAATGAATCTATTCTCATTTCTCCTTTCTTAGAAGGTTGCATGCACAGCAGTAATAACACAGCATAAAGGGAGATGAAATGTATCGAAAACAAACAGAAAGTAGTTTAATCTTTCCCTGTTACAAAAATGAAAAGTGGAAAAAAAAAAGGGCTAAAGCGGAGAGATAAATGATCTTGACACACCAAATTTATTTGGGCATTATACAGATTTACAGAATGTCGACCTTCAACCAAATGTTGCGATATCTGTCAAGGACCTCTTCTTTTTTCTTATTCACATAGTCAAGCAATCTCGTGATTAAGTGTGGATTTGCATCAGCAGCAGCAGGAAAGCTTGGTCTGTCAGACTCCGCTTTAATAATCTTCTGCCCATCAAGAATGAGGCCTTGAACAACTTCACTACCCTAAATTAAGAACATAGAAAGAAATCATAAATCATTTTCAAATGACTTGCAAAGGATGCATCAGCACAAAGTTTAGACACGTAACAATAGATTGTTTTCCATACCTTGAATCACCTGATGCATTCTTGTCTGACTATTTCTCGACCCATATCTTGAATCCTCATGAAACCACAATCTACTCCTTCTTCCAGGCTCGTTGGGACATTCTTGTCTGACTATTTCTCGCCCCATATCTTGAATCACCTGATGCATCATCAACTTATTGTCATATGGTGGCCGACGAGGAGAATCAATGGAAAAGAAGAAGTGGGAAGGGGCTGTGGGAAGGAACGTGAAGAGAGAGAGAAGATGAGGGAGGCTGCCATTGATTCCGGCCGGTGATGTTGAATTGAGGAGGAAGATGAAGCGTGGTATGCGTTTAGAGAGAGAGAGAGTGTGTAATGTTAGCGTGAAGAGAGAGAGAGAGAGAGCAGATGAGGGAGGCGGCGCATAAGGAATAAAAGGGAAGTTGGTAGGGTTTTGATCTAGGCCATTGATTTAAAGTAAATGGATGGTTGAGATGATAATTCAAGTGAAATAGTTTGTTAAAATGTGAGCCATTGGATCCAAGTCAAATGTGTTATTATAGATGGCTAAGATGGTGATCCATGTCAAAGCTAAAAATTTAATAAAATAAATGTCAAATAGTTAATAATGTTTATTATTAATAACCATTCTTTATACTTTCATTTGTTTAATTTTTTTTATAACTTTTTGTGAAAAATTTCAGTAGTAAAAAATTTCTCAAATATTTATTTATATGCAAAAAAAAAATTAAAAATATATTGCTTAGTAATATATTTGAACCCCTAAACCCCACTCTATACCCTAAATAAATTACACCATAAATCTTATACCCTAATAACTATAATAATTTAAAAATTAATAAAAATAATTACTTATGAAAGTTTCGTGTAGCTAGGAAACTTAATCACACAACAGGCAACGGATGTGAGTACAGATGTGTCTCACAACTGTCCACACATCCACAGATAATGCAGCGGAATAAAACAATTAAAAGCAAATAACTCAAGAATTATTTACGCTTACTGATCAATGTGATCAGCAAACTAGGCTTACGCCCAAAAACTTTTCACTATAAAAAACTTTTGTTTCTTACAAAAACAAAGAGGTGAAACACTAAAATATGAAAATACTAAACGAGTTCTAATCACCTTCTACGATAAGAACAACTCCCCTTTCCCAAGTAGGATCTATTCTAATCAGAAGTAAAACAAGAGAACTCTATGAAAACCTAGATGTGAGTTACGGATGTAAGACACAACCTTCACTCACAACCTAAAATCAACAGTGTCGAATACAATGAAGAATATGTAATTTTCTCTCGTAAATTCCGTAGCTTCTCTTGTGCTGAATGCCTTGTATTTATAGAGCACCATGGAGAAGATCTTCATGAATCGACATCTTCCTTTGTGAGATCTCTTTTCCTATATGAAAACATAAACACACTCACAAGGAAATCAAATATTAGTAGGTTAGTCCTAATATAAAACTATGTACATAAATAAAAGATATTTACTTTATATACAATCTCCTAGTCAACGTAGGATACTTATAAATCTTCATGAAAGTCCCAAAATCTTCTTACCTTAATAGAAGTATAATGAAATAAGGAAACAAGGATTAGTTCCCTAAACAACTCACGCTTTCAATCTCCCCCTATTTTGGACTTTCTGGTCAAAACCAAAGATTTATAACAAACACATTTTATGACCACAGAATATAGAAAAAACATAACTCCCCCTGAATGGATGTGTGTCCAGATGTGTGTACACATCCACACATAAAAACTGCATAGAACAATGTTAGAACAGAATACCAGCAGTTCATTAAGCAAAAGCAAAAACCATTCAGAAACATCCTAATTAAAGCTATTACAACCCATTGTTTTAAAAACTAAAACTAAAGCAGAAATTAAAATTGTTTTTGCAACCATCAAAACATCAAAACAACCAAAAAGAATTTCTCCCCCTAAATTAAAGTTCCCAATGCCTCCAGCCAGCAGCAGATACAGCAGCATCCCATTTTCTATTTCCAAAGAAAGAAGCAGTACAGAGCTTGATTCTCCCCCTTTTTGACTAGAAAGTTTAGCATGCCACCTGATCAATCTATCCTTAAGATCTTTAAGGTTGTTGGCATGAGCAGTGGAGGTTTGAATTTGGGCTTCAGCAAGGGCAATTTCAGCATCCAGATCTTTTATTTGAGCCTCAAAGGGATCATCAGCTGTGGGTTCAGATGTGTCCACATCTGGCATTATAATTTCAGGTACAGTGTCCAAAGGGAGATCCACATGCCTTTGCTTGGGGTCTAGCAGGGTTTTGGTTTCCTTAAACAGAGCAAATTTTTCAAACTTTTCTTCTCCTTTTTCAGGCTTAACTCCATTGACTATCAGGATTTGAGAAATTAAAGTGGGATAGGGTAAAGACCACTTTTTAGATGGTGACTCTCCATAGTCACAAATCTTCCTAAAAATGAAATCTCCAAAGTTAATACGCCTCTTAATGCCCAATCTATAAAGAAGGAGAGCTTGCACCCTAGTAACTGAAGTTTTGTTATTTGAGGGGCAAAGATTGGCAACAAGAATAGAATGGAGAAAACAGTAGAGAGAGGATAAATATCCACTTCCCAAATCCTTTGGCTTCACAGGCCAAGAGGTCACCTTTCCATGGGTGATAGCAGTCACAAGCTCATCATCATCATCAATAGCAACTAACTCATCCAAGTTATCATTTAAACCAAGCAAATCATTAATGACAGATAGGGAAAAAGGGACAAACACTCCTCTAACATAGACAGAAGGAGGAGAGGAGTAACTTTTATCTAATCCCTTAGTTAAATTGGCATAAAATTCATACACCATCTTAGGATAGAAAGGGAGAGGATGGTCCACAGTTAAAAACAGTCCTCTTTCTACAAAAAATTTGTCCATACCAAGCTTAAAGAAGGTTTCCCTATCTCTTTTCATTTCCACAATAAAAGCCTTTGAAGAAATTAGGCCAAATCTATCAGGTGCATTTTTGGTCAAAAATTTCTTGGAATAGGGTTTAGGGGTAGAGGTAATGGAGAGAGTTGAAGACATACCCTTATCAGATTTCTTCCTAGTAGATGTGCGTCTGGATGCGTGCACATCCTCAGACACATCCTTTGCAGGGAACGGAACTTTGATGGACTCTACCTCAGTATCATCTTCATGAGAGGAATCTATATCCTGGTCCTCTTTCTCTTGATCAAGCTCATCTCTCCCTAGCTTAAAATTCTCATCAGATGCAGTATCATCACTGTCAGAACTTGAATCAGAATCAAGAGCTTCTTCATCAATAGGCTCTAAATCAGCAGTAGCCTCTTTTTTCTTTCCTTTTAACTCCATCAAAATGTTATCCAAGGGTTCTTCATCACTAAAAAAAATAAGATCTTCAACAGGACTTGAAACCATAGGGGCAGGAGTATCAACAATAGGAACAGAAGCATCAATTTCAGGAGAGGGAGCAGGAATGGGGATGATGGGATCAGATGATATAACAGGAGATGATGGAACAGGATCAATGGGTTCATTATGGGGAGCATTATCAGAAGGGGTAATAACAGGGACAGGATCAACAACTAAGGGAGGAGGAATTGAAGTTTGAGCCCTAGTCCTAACAAGAGGAGCAATTACCTCTTCTTCTTCTTCATCTTCTTCAAGAGCAATGGCTGTAGAGGGCTTCCCGCCAGGTTTCTTCAAGTTCTTGGCCTTGTCAGATTCTGACAACTTCCTAACCCTATGCGAACGACGAAGATTGCGTTGGGGCACAGGCGTCGCAGCAGGCTTCAGGGGTTTTGCTTGGGAAAGCTTCCTCTTCTTGGTTGAAGAAGGTTCTACAGAGGGAGAGACAGGGGCGACAACCGATGTTGGAATCACTGGAGAGGTTGGAGCCTTAGGGTTTTTAGAGGTTGGTTCTAATGTAGGGGATTTAGGAGACGGAGCTTCCATGATTGGGTCAGATGAGGGTAAAGGAGAGGCGAATTCAGCAAGAAATTTTGAGATCGCAGGGTTGACAACAATGGAAGCTTCACCTTTAGCTACAGAGATTGGAGCAACGTCAAGAACGTCTTCTTCCCGAATATTTGAATGATCGGCCATTTAATTAGAAGAATTGGGTTAGGTGGAATAGTAGAAGTAGAAATTAATGCAATGTGTGTGTGATTGTGTGCAAAACGAAGGAATAACAAGAGGTTTTAGCAAGGGTTTATGGGGGATGGGACGGATGTGAGGGCTCTTAAATACTCACAGCTCCCCCTTTCCAACTGAAACTTGGATTCCTTCTCCAAAAAGGTCTTACACAACCTATATTCCTTAGGAGTCCTCCAACGGCTAGAAACCTTTGAGGTTACCACACACAACCAACCTTCGAAGAAATAGGGGATCAAAATAAAACAAGATTTTGATAGATTTTTATGGAAACAAAAATATTTCAGCCATATCTTTATTTAAAAACAGAATCCCATTCGAAATTTCCAACCTTTTCAAACAAGGATTGATATACACCTTTTCTTTCATGAAAGATATTGGAGATCAAAAACCTATAAAATCAAGGAATGAATTAAGAAAGAAAATTAATTAACTAGCATATTTACAAAGCTCTTATATGACCTAAAACATGCAGAATGCCTAGCATGATGCAAACAAACAGGTGATGGAAATATTCTCAGCTTATGGATGTGGCATAGGATGTGAGTCACATATGGGGACACATTTAGATCACAAAAAGTCAATGAGCAATAATCCAATCTGCACAGCCTCTAGAATGCATCCACCAATTTTTTGTTGTGGATTTTTGCATTGTGAGTAGCTTTCACTTTACTTGATCCCAAAGATAGCCCTTTTTCCCAATGATCTTATCAAGTTTGACTTCAAGTTTTATTATGAAAATCACTTGATCACAATGGTATGGCTTCATACTAAGGGTGAAGCAGCTGTTTCTCACATATTTTTTCTTTTATAGCACCCACTGTGAGATACCTAGGAAGGTTATACCAAGTCATCAGAAGATGACATGGACAGGAAGTGCTCACAATTAAGTGATCAAAACAATATCAAGATGAAGACTCACAAGTGACCACACTGAGAAATTTCGTGCTAATGCATGATATTTTTGAATTTTTATTTTTATAATAATTTTTATTTTTTTTCAATTAATCTAATCTACAGATGTGTTAGAGGATGTGAGACACATTTGGTCTCACAACCTTAGATATCACACAAGCCAAGAGACTTCCTCAAGGAGGAAAATCTCTCCAAATCTAATGCCTTTGTAAATATATCAGCCAATTGATTTTCAGTCCCAACAAATTCCAGACACACAGTTTTTTGTTCTACAAGATCTCTGATGAAATGATGTCTAATATCAATGTTCTTTGTTCTAGAATGTTGGACAGAATTTTTAGATATGTCTAAGGCACTTTTGTTATCACAAAAAGCAGTCAAAACTTTGCTATTCAATCCATAATCTTTTAACATTTGATTCATCCAAAGCAGTTGTGTGCAACAACTCCCAAGGGCAACATATTCAGCCTCAGCAGTGGATAAGGACACACAATTTTGCTTTCTACTATACCAAGACACAAGGTTATTTCCTAGGTAGAAACATCCACCAGTGGTACTCTTTCTATCATCACTATTTCCAGCCCAATCAGAATCAGTGTACCCAACCAAATTGGTGTTTGTTTCTTTAGAGTAATGCAGACCTAGGTTCACAGTCCCACTTACATACCTAATGATTCTTTTCAAGGTTTTAAGATGGGACACCTTAGGGTTGGCTTGGTATCTTGCACAGAGACACACACTGTACATAATGTCAGGTCTACTTGCAGTGAGGTAAAGCAGACTTCCTATCACGCTTCTATAAAGGGTTTGATCAACACTCTCACCATCTGAATCATGACTTATCTTTTGGGAAGATCCCATTGGGGTTCTTTGATGTGAAGAGTGTTCAAGTTCAAACTTTTTCACAAGATTCTTGACATACTTAGACTGTGAGATGAACATGCCATCTTTGAATTGCTTAATCTGTAAGCCTAAGAAAAAGTTCAACTCACCTACCATACTCATCTCAAATGTGGAAGTCATGCTATCCACAAATTCAGCTAACATAGGGTCAGAGTTTGATCCAAACACAATATCATCTACGTAGATTTGTGCCACAAGAATCTCCTTTTTATTTTTCCTCACAAACAAAGTTTTGTCAACCTCACCTCTCTTGAATCCTAGTTGAAGCAAATGGTCAGTCAACCTACCATACCAAGCTCTAGGGGCTTGTTTTAGCCCATACAGAGCCTTCTTTAGCTTATACACATGGTTAGGATACTTGGAGTCCACAAAACCTTTTGGTTGTTCAACATAGGCTTCCTCATTCAATATCCCATTTAGAAAAGCACTCTTAACATCCATTTGATGTAGAGTGATCTTGAGGTAACAAGCAATGGCTAACAACAGCCTAATGGACTCAATTCTTGCAACAGGAGCAAATGTCTCCTCAAAATCAATTCCCTCAATTTGAGTATAACCTTGAGCAACTAACCTAGCTTTATTTCTAGTTATCACACCTTGCTCATCAGTTTTGTTCTTGAAAATCCATTTGGTTCCTATGACATTACCATGTGAGGGTCTAGGAACAAGAGTCCATACTTCATTCTTTTCAAATTGAATCAATTCATCTTGCATAGCAAGAATCCAATCAGCATCTTTCAATGCTTCAGTAATATTCTTAGGTTCAATCTTAGAAACAAAATAACAGAAGCTTACCTGGGAGTATGTTGAGGAGCAACTCCATAAACCAGCCATCTTTCTATAATCAACTTTGTCCTTTTGTCTAGTTCTCACTTGTGAATGCACATCTCCCACAACTTGTGAAGTGGGGTGGTTTTTCTGGATTTTAGAAGGAATATCCTTTGATCTATCCACACACCCATCCACATTACCTTCTGGAGCATCATCCTGATCCGAATCAGAGGAATTGTCCTCAGTTACAGGAGTTTGAGTGGATGTGGGATCAAATGTGGAGGCAGATGTGTCCACATCCTTGGTTCCATCCTTATCAGGTTCAACATGTTTATCAGCACTGGAAGCTTCTTTTGATTTTTCAGCACCTGTTTCTTCATTCTTCCAGTCCAGCAAGCAACCTGAAACATTATCCTCAGCAGTTTTGAGGTTAAGATCAAGTGAGTCATCAAATATAACATTAGCAGATTCCATAATGGTCTTAGTTTTGAGATTAAAAACTCTGTAAGCTCTACTATTAGTGGAATAGCCCACGAAAATTGCTTTGTCACTCTTTAAATCAAACTTGGACAGGTATTCTCTATCATTGAGAATGTAACAAACACATCCAAACACATGAAAATATTTCACAGTTGGTTTCTTTCTAAGGAGGATTTGGTATGGAGTGACAGTGCTACCAATCCTTAGGAACACCCTATTGCCAATGTGGCAAGCAGTGTTTAAAGCTTCTGCCCAAAATTTCTTGGACAAGTTTTTAGAACTTAGCATGACCCTAGCCATTTCTTGCAAGGTTCTATTCTTTCTTTCAGCAATTCCATTCTGCTGTGGGGTGATTGGTGCAGAAAACTCATGAGTGATTCCCTTAGAATTGCAAAAATTGGTGAACATTTGATTCTCATATTCAGTACCATGGTCAGACCTAATCCTCACAGCCTTAAGACCATAAAGATTTCTAACCCTTTTGTATCAATTCTTGAATTCTACAATTGTTTCTGACTTTTCTCTTAAGAACATTACCCAAGTGTACCTAGAATAATCATCAACACACACAAAGGCATACTTTTTTCTACCAAAGCTTTCTACTTCAATAGGTCCCATTAAATCAGTGTGAATCAGCTCCAAACACCTAGATGTGGAGCATTGTTGGACCTTTTTATGTGATGCTTTTGTTTGTTTACCCTTTTGACATGAATCACAGACATCAGGGTTCTTGAAGTTCAGTTTAGGGAGGTCTTTAATAGCTTCAAACCTTTGAAGTTCTTCCAGAGTTCTACAGCTAGCATGCCCTAATTTTTGGTGCCACAGATTGACATCATTAGCTTTTGAGCTTAGGCAAGAAAGATTGTCACCAAATTGGTAACAATTATCAGCAGATCTTGGACCAGTAAACACACATTTATTGTCCTTATCAAACACTTCACACAAGTGTTTGTCAAACATCACAAAAAGGTCATCATCACACAGTTGACTGATGCTTATTAGGTTTACTTTTAAGCCTTCCACATGGTACACATTGTGTAATTTTGGGAGACCCTTAACATCCAGGGTTCCTTTCCCAACAATCTTTCCTTGAGCACCTCCACCAAAATTTACTTTCCCTCCATTAATCACTTCATAGTCTAGAAGGACTGCTTGGTTTCCAGTCATGTGCTTAGAGCACCCACTATCAAAATACCAAGAGCCAGAGACAGTACTCTTGAGGGAAGAGTAAACAACATTGCAGGTGGTAATTGATTTGGCCACCCACTGCTTTACAGCTTTCTTTTTGGGGTGCAGAGGTCTCAGATTACCAGGATGTGTGTTAGGATGTGCATACATCTTCTCACACATCTGAGGTTGATTGAAGTGACCAGATTTTTTATCAGCCTTGAGTTTGTAACAGAAGGGCCTAATGTGACCAGGAGCTAGGCAGTAGCGACAGATATAGTGCCTCTTCCTAGGTCTTTTCTCACTCAAAATGACTTTTTCTTTGAAGACTTGTTTTTTCACAATTTTTGAGGTAGAAGCCTCACATCCCTCCTTTACAAAATTATTTTCAAACCCAAACCAGTTTTGTCACGTTGACCTACAGAAAAAGCTTCTTCCATTTTCATCTTACTTTTATTTAACTTAGTAAAAGTATTTTCAGCTTTTTCACATTCATTCTTGAATTTTTCAAGGTCAACTTCTCTTTTGGTTACAAGAACTTCAAGTCTTGCGATAGTATCTTTTTGAGAACATTTTCCTTTGAAAGTACAGCTTTCTCATCTTCACAAGTAGCTAATTTATCAGAAAGAGATTTATTTACCTTAACAAGTACCTCAATCTTGTCCAATCTTTTCATCCAATCTGTATGCAACTCCTTGTATGTTGCAAAAAGTTCCTCATAGGGGATGTCCCTATCTTCATCTTCATTATCAGAATCTCCTTTTACTGTGAAACAGTTCATCATCAGGTCAGATGTGTCACAGGATGTGTACACATCTGAGACCACATCCAAGGGATTTTCAGGAACTTCATCTTCTATATCTGCACAGAAAGCATTAAACACAGAATGGCAGTTTATGATAGACATGTTAGCCACTTCATCTTCTTCATCCTCACTGTCACTAAGGGTAGCAGTTAAGCTCATTCCCTTCTTTTTAAGTGTGTTAGCACACTCATTTGCATAATGGCCAAAGCCACGACATGCTCTACATTGGACAGACTCAGATGATTTATTTTCAAAGCTTGGTTTCTTGAATCCAGTGTCAGTGCTAGGTTTTGGTTTTTCAGCAGCACCGGGAGTAGGTCTATTTGGGAATTTGCTTATCCTTCTATTTTTCAGTATAGAACTGAATTTCTTTGAAATAAAAGCTACATCCTCATCTTCAAGATTTGACTTGTCAATCTCAGAGGATAATTCCACAAGCTCTTTAGGTAATGCAGCAGCACTTTTGAGAGCAAGACTGTGTGTTTTGTTCTTTTTTTGAGCCTCAAGGTTCAGCTCAAACACAGTCAAGATTCCTACGATTGTGTCAAGACCTACGGTATTTGTGTCTTTTGTTTCTTCAATTACAGCTACTTTTATGTTAAACCTCTCAGGTAAGGTCCTTAAAATCTTACTTACAAGTCTTGCATTGGAGATTGATTCTCCTAGACTTGTGCATTCATTCGAAATCTCATGAATCTTAGCAGCATATGACACAATATCCTCAGTTTCTTCCATTCGAAGTAACTCAAACCTATCCATTAAAATTCTAAGCCTCGTAGCTTTTACACTTGGTGCTCCCTCACATTGAGTTTGCAAAATATCCCAAGCAGTTTTGGCTACACTCTCATTAGTGATAAGCTTGTACATATTCCCAGAAATATGGCTGGAAATAGCACCCATAGCTTTTGAATTGTAGTTAGCAGCCTAAATTTCTTCAAGAGTCCATTAATCTTCAGTTTTTCTTTCGAAAATAGACTCACTAACACCAGATATAGGCTTCTTCTCCACAGTAGGAGGTTGCCATGCAACAAGGATACACATCCAAGCCCTTTCATCAATACTTTTGATGTAATTTTGCATCTTAGACTTCCAAAGAGAATAATTGGTGCCATCCAAAACAGGAGGCCTATTTTGGTGATTTTGGCATTCCATAATGACTACACTTTCTGGATCAACACTCAGTAATATATCGAGAGTTGGCTCTGATACCAATTGAAAGTTTCGTGTAGCTAGGAAACTTAATCACACAACAGGCAACAAATGTGAGTACAGATGTGTCTCACAACTGTCCACACATCCACAGATAATGCAGCGGAATAAAACAATTAAAAGCAAATAACTCAAGAATTATTTACGCTTACTGATCAATGTGATCAGCAAACTAGGCTTACGCCCAAAAGCTTTTCACTATAAAAAACTTTTGTTTCTTACAAAAACAAAGAGGTGAAACACTAAAATATGAAAATACTAAACGAGTTCTAATCACCTTCTACGATAAGAACAACTCCCCTTTCCCAAGTAGGATCTATTCTAATCAGAAGTAAAACAAGAGAACTCTATGAAAACCTAGATGTGAGTTACGGATGTAAGACACAACCTTCACTCACAACCTAAAATCAATAGTGTCGAATACAATGAAGAATATGTAATTTTCTCTCGTAAATTCCGTAGCTTCTCTTGTGCTGAATGCCTTGTATTTATAGAGCACCATGGAGAAGATCTTCATGAATCGACATCTTCCTTTGTGAGATCTCTTTTCCTATATGAAAACATAAACACACTCACAAGGAAATCAAATATTAGTAGGTTAGTCCTAATATAAAACTATGTACATAAATAAAATATATTTACTTTATATACAATCTCCTAGTCAAAGTAGGATACTTATAAATCTTCATGAAAGTCCCAAAATCTTCTTACCTTAATAGAAGTATAATGAAATAAGGAAACAAGGATTAGTTCCCTAAACAACTCACGCTTTCAACTTATAACTCTAATAATTTAATATATGATATAATTTCATAATAATGGGTGTATAATAAGTAATAATATTTAATAATAACAATAGTGATAATGATAGTGATTAATAATAAAAACAAGTAAATATCAATAATAATTATTAATAATTTTTTTATATAACTTTTTGAAAAAATATTCAGTACTAAAAAAAGTCTCAAATAGTTTTTTATATTAAAAAAAAAACTAAAAAGATTATACTTACCATATACACTATACCCTATATCACATATAGGGTATAGTGTAATTGCATGTTACTGCCTAGATCTTCAAAAATTTGATCATGTGTAGCTCCGTTTTTGTTAGTAGACAATTATACGTTCGTATCCTTATACTCCCTCCGTCCATTTAGTTGGTTTGCAGTTACTGTTCTCACGTAAATTAAGGAGAAAATATTATATTGAAAGTGTTGTGAGTGTGAAAATAAAATAGGAGAGAGAATGAGTGGAGGGAATAGTAAATTATAATGGTGTTGTGAGTATTAAAATAATGTAGGAGAGAGAATGAGTGGAGAGAATAGTGATTTAAGGTTTCCATTTTAGGAAAAAAACAAAGTGTGAATCATGTAAATGGACGCCCAAAATAGAAAGTATGAACTATGTAAATGAACGGAGGGAGTATCACATATATATAAAAGTGTAATTGCATGTTACTGCCTAGATCTTCAAAATTTTTAAACAAATTAAAAATTGTACAGACAAATGTGTTGATGCCTTAGCTTTGTGAATCTGTCTTCTTTAATGTTTTCCTTTGAACATCCTTGAGTTTTCTTTTTTCTTGTGTAACCTGCATGTGAATAATATGCACATGTATGAGTTATAAACTACTCCCTTCGTCTCAATAATCAAGTGAGTGTGGACTTATTTCCTTTTTCGTCCTTTTCAGGTGAGTGTGAACTGTCCAAAATGGTAAAGAATCTTTACTATTCCACCCACTTATTCTTTCTCCTACTTTACTTTTACACTCACAACACCAATCAACTTACTATTTCTCCCACTCATTCTCTTTCCTATTTAATTTTTCATACTCACAAACAACTCCTTCCACTATTTATCTCTCTTACTTTTCCTTAATTTGTATGCCAACAATTTTGATCCACACTCACCTCACCTGGAACGGAGGGAGTATGTAATGTCAGGGGAGCAAATATTTTTACTAACTTCCATTTGGATCCAACATACTCCATAGACATACCTAAATTATTTTACTATAAACAGATATGTAAATGTCGTCTTTTATTTACAATTGTATTGAATATTGTAAATGTAATTATTAGTTGTATTTGATAACTTTTTTAGTTAACTATTGTATGGAAGTGATTTAGTTTACTTGTCTCAAATATTTTTGGGTAGAAACTAAATTTCGTAATAAGAAACTATTTGTTTTCATATATGTACTCATATTTGCCGAGCAAATAATTAAATAAATTATTACCAATTCCATGATTAATATATCATGATAACTAATAATTCCGAAAGAAATTATACAATTTCAACTATATTCACTACTTACAGTAGTACCTAATAATTAAATAAATTATTACCAATTCCATGATTAATATATCATGTTAATGTAAACTTATCTCAAAAGTGTATACTTTCTGCTATATATAAAATTATAAAGACAAAATTATTTTCAAAATTAATTATATTTCTGCTATATATAAAATTATATTTACTAAATACAGTCTTAATAAATATAAAGACAAAATTAATTTCAAAATTAATTATATTTCTATGACTTGAGATTTCGGTTATTTGGAGGAGGAAATGATGTTTTTTCATATCATTCCCACCCCCATCGAAGACTCTTTTTCTCATTATTCTAATTCAAAGCCGGCTTTTGTCAAAAATACCAGCAAAGAATTCCAAATATGTCAAAATAGAGCTGGAATATATAAACACGAAAAATAATAAAACAATATCTAAACTTTATAATTTAAAAATAAAATGGAAGAATTCTACGCCTCACTTATATACCTTATGTTCCAATAAAGGTAAAGCAGGCGAAATTTAATGTGCGATCATTTTCGTTTAGTTTTCTTATTTGAAAACATGACATATTCATTATGGAAACATTAAATTGTACCGTTTGTTCAACTAACTACTAAAAACAAAAAATTATCAAAATTTCCAACTATAACAACAACAACAACAAAGTCCTAGTCCCAAAATGATCCGTGTCAATTTTAAAAAAAAAATATTAAGCAAATGGTGTGGAGGGGGTAAAAGAAGAAATAGGTGGAATTAGGAAAAAATGAAAAAGAGAAAAGAATCAATAAATTTTCTAAAAATGTGACATGTTTCATCTATGTATCTAAGTAGATGGGAAGAGGGATAGTACGCACGCACGAACAAATTCAAACCATATATTTAGAGATAACACCAATAGAATAGATCCAAACAAACATATTTACAGAAATTAAATAAAATAAACATGAAATTTGTAGGGTGTACATAAAAAACCAACTAAATTAAATTGAACTAAACTAAACTAAACCAAACTAAACTAAACCTTCCTCCCTTCAACTTGACTACTCATTCTCATTCTTCAAGATCGTCTTCGGAATCATCATTTTGATCCTCCTCGGGTTCTTCTTCTGGATCCTCCTTACCATGATGGGATCAAGTTTAGAAGCAGACCAAGGATTTCACAACAAACTGCAAACATACGTATATCCCAACTCGTGTTAAAAAAATAGGAGATAGTTGCCGCTGTATATCGTCCTCTATTGTATTATAGATTTAATATAAATATAATTCAAAATTAAATTAAATTAAACATATTGATAAAATGTTAATAATATTATAAAATTATAAGATATTATTTCTAATTTTAAATTATTTTTTCAATAAAAAAATACGTCGGTACAAATTATATAATACCCATAATTCAAAAAAAGTTGATGTAGTAATATTATTTTAAAATGCTTCAATATATTTTTTTCTCTATCCTCCCAAAAACACAAACAAACACAAATTCCTTTAAAATGCTTCAATATTATTTTAAAATGCTTTAATATAATTATTTTAAAGTTGATGTAGTAATATATTTACAAAAAGCTGATCTCACTCTCACTCTCTCTCTCTCTATCTCTCTCTCACATCACACTCAAAGAAACACAAAAACATAATTTGTTTCTCTATCCTCCCAAATTCTTCATCCCGTTCTTCTCTCTCCTTGACCAACATGGCTACCCCACCCCTCCCACCATCAGGCCACCGCCTCCCTTTCCCTTCCCGCCCCTCCCCTCCCCATTCGATCGGCGGTAACGTCCGGCCATCTTCTCCGTCAACTCGCCTCCCACCGAGAGATTTATTAAGAGGGCTCTTGGGTTTGATCGTCGCCGAAGAAATCATCGGCTGGAGGAAGGCAAGGACCCATCAAAAACGCCGTCCGGAGCATCAATTTCGTAGTTTTGAAAAAGAACCCCCTGATTCATGGGAACCGTTCGCAGGGAAACTCAATCCGCCCGCAAACCGTCCATGATTCGCAGTCAATCCGTCCACAAACCGCCCTTAATCCGCCCGTAAACCGTCCTCAATTCCCCCTCAATCCGGCCGAGAATTAAGTTTAATTGCAATTTGGTTATAATGATTTCAGCAATGAATCAGGGCTATGGTTGGTGGCAGCATTCTGCTGGGTTTTGGCATTTTTTGGATATGCCTTTTAGAGATTTAAATTGGGTTAGTGCTGAAGTTTGTGTCAATATAGAAGCTATTTGGAACAATGTGCAAGAACTGTGTTTGCAAGCTGATGTGTTGTTTGGCTTCTGTATTGACACAAACTTCAGTTGATATATAGTTTTTCATTGATTGGCAATGGTGAAGTTGGACGAACAGAGAAATTTCTTTTCCTCATCTATTCTTCGTATTTTCAATATAGTTTGAGGTATAATTTCTGTTCTTCGTATTTTCAATATTGCCCTTGAAATTTCTTTTCCTCATCTATTCTACAGAGAAATTAAGTAGAGAAATTAAACAGAGAAGCAATTGACATAAACTTACAGTTTAAGAGAGATAAAATGGCCGACGGAGGCAAAAGCTGAAAATCTTCAAGCGTCACACAGGCAAAAAATGGGGAAAATCTTCTGGCTTAGACGCAGAATGGTGAAAATTATGAGAAAATTAACAGGGGAGAGAAAGCAAGAGAGGTTGGATATTACAATTGTGAAACTGTGATGACTATGGGTGGTTTAACGCAACTATAGCAACTGCCGATCACTCAACGTGGGGAGAGATCGTGGGAGAAGCTGAAGGAGAAGATGAGGGATAGTTGGGTATGGATTTTTTATAGCCATTGGATCAAATTTCCTAGATTCAATTCTGACCACCACTTATCCAAGGCTAAGTGGCAGTTTTTACCAACGTGTATTGTATATTAGATTTTTGTCAATTAATTATTTTGATGTTTTTCTCTTTTTTTTTTTTTTTCGGTTTTTGGATTCTTATAATGTGTAATTATCTATTTGTTTACATATATTTCCAGTTTTTGCATTTATACAAGCTGTAAATCATATACTTTAAGCTAAACGAAATGTATAAAATGTTTAGTTTTGGTCATTAATCTTAATTCGATTATCCATCGTGAGTATATTACGGAAAATAAACTGTATGTATATTGACTTCTATTTTCCTTATTTTCGTATTGAATTCTGAAACAGTTAGTGACGAACAATACCAACGGTCCTCAGTATTTTCACCCCGCGTGCAATTATCTGACATTACAAATGGTACAGTTACATTATAATACATAGACGTATTATGATTTCATTCACGTGAAATAGATATTATAGATTTGTGGTGATATATTTTACGAATACAGTTCTCGAAGGAAGTTCACAACTTGAAGGAAACGACTCAGATCCCTCTCAAATTTCTTCCTCAACATTATATCCACTTACTACTATTACTAATGGTATGTATATATGCGACCTACTCAGTTTTATTTGTTTGTATTATATATATACATAGATTTTCGAACTACAAATGGTAATTCAGTATATTCAAAATATCAAATACCAGATGTCTACCTAGTTCTGGTATTTTCTTACTTTTTATTATTTTTTTTTCTAATTTTTTTTATTATTTACTTTTCGTGTACTAATAATATATTAATAATGATTGAAATTTGTAGTCGATAATGTTACTGTGGGTAATATGATTAGGGATTCCACTCATGTACAAGATTTGTTACTAATGGTCTCTTATGCCATGTCCATAAAAAAAGTCAGGGACAATCTCTGTCTACTGTCGGTCTTATGTTGAAGAAACCTGTTTTCAGTCATCGTCAGCTGTAAGCTGTATGTTGCTTTGTCCAAAGTCACCCATCCAAATAGTCTTCATAGTTGGATATGCGATCCGGCAAAAGGGAGTTCTTCAGGCAACAGTACTACGAATGTTGTGTTACGGAGATTTTTCAAAACATTTAGTTTGTATGCCTTTCCACCAGTTTAAAGTTTAATGCGTACTGTTTTTTTTTTTTTTTTTTTTTTTTTTTTTTTTAAGTCAATTTACAAATCAGTCCCTCAATTCTCTGAAAATTCTCTAAAAATTCCCATCCCAGAGGCGCCTAATATTAACTAGGGAGGGATAATCATCCACTCTAACCACTGGGGGGAGTCGAACCCAGGACCTCCGTGTTGGTGTCTCAGTGCTCTGGCCATCAGGTCAAGTCCTGATGGTTTTAATGCGTACTGTTGAATTTATGTTTAATGGTTATTTTCGTTGCTTAACTAAAAGAATATATATCTCGCCGTGCATCGCACAAGTGATACACTAGTTGACCTTAATTTGACATGCACATTTATACACTATTGTTTCACAGATGCAACATTTTGCCTACTAATAGTGGGGATAGTAAACTTTAATAGTTTACTTTTCTTGTTAGGACATTTCAACATGATTTTTTTGATATATACATCTCTCCGATTCAATTGAAAATCAGGGCAATACTTTTAGGTCAAAAGCAAGAAATTTAGGGGAATTGGGTGATAATTTAAATAATAAAAACAACAATTAGAATGGGAAGGTGTAAGAATTGAACACATATTTCACACACAATTTATGAAAATCACATAAAATTTGATATTTTTTTTTCCTATTTTATAGCCCAAAAAAGGAAAAGCAGACCGTTTTCAAAAAAACCTAAATTTTTAGGGATTTGAGATTAGATAAAGAGGAGAGATAATGAAGGGAGAAATTAATACTTGAACTTCGAGAATGACGGCGAATAGTCGTGGTGAGTGGTGTTCGCGTCCCGTCGTCTCCAACGTTTACGAATTGCGGGCAAACTAGAGAGATCGTGTAGTGTAATTGTGTTTGTCAATTTGTGTTTTAACCCTCTTACTCTTATTTATATATGTGAATTTAAATGAAAATTGTAAGGGGGGTGTTTCACATTTTTTTAGGGGGTCAATGCAGAAATTGATAATATTTTCAAGGGTGAAAGCCAGAAAAATGGGGAAAGACAGGTCAGTAGATCCGCCTCTGACAAGTAGTGTTAAAAAAGTGCAGGTAGTAGTGTTAAAAAGTTTCAATTTCAATGTTAAAATAGTGTTTATAGTAATTGTTAAAGAATGTTAATGTCTTAAAGGGTGCCCGTGTTAGTGTTGAAAAGTTTCAATGATAGTGTTAATAGTGTGTCTGCGACAGTGTTAATAATTGTCGGTGGTGGTGTTAATAAGTGTCACCGTGTATTAATAAATTCTTTACGAGATGTCACCGCACGTCTGAAATAAGTTTATGTTCTTCATAAAAATGCATCACACGATTTTAAAACACGTTTCTTCTTAAATGCTAGAAAAACTAATTATAATATTTTGACACTATTTTAAAGCTCAAATTTGAAAGGGATTTTTACCATTATAAAGCTCAAATTTGAAAGGGATTTTTACCATTATAAAAAAAAAAAGATCTTGAGATAGGGTGAAATTTACCAATAAAAATAGTACATTTCAAATCTATATAATATATAAAAAGAGAAACATTTTATGCCATTACATTAAGCCATGTCACTATTATGACATGTCATTATGTGATTCACCCATTGTGCAATTATTTTCTATATAAATCAAGTGATTAAATTTGGAAATCTATCAAGGGTATTTTAGTCATTTACGTTCATGACATAAATGTAAATATTAGACATTGAAATCAACATCAAGTGCTTTTGATTGGATGCCTTAATTTACGAATTTTTTTTTCGCCAAATTCTTTGACCTCAATTATTTTATAATAAATTAATTAAAAAAAATGTTTACAGTGAAATTCATAATTTTTTTCCTCTACAAATAGAGACTAATTTCATTTGATTCGGACACAGAAAAAAAATCCTCTTTCTTGAATATAAATCAAATATTTCATAATAAATTATTTTTTTTATTTTTTTCCACCTAAAATCATTAAAAAATTTCCCACATTAATGGATATTACTTTCATTTTATTCGGAGAAAAAAAAAACCTCTTCTTGAAGTGTATGTCAATATTGTAAAAAATAAATGTACAAAAAAATGTAGTATAAATTTTATTGTTGGATATAAATCTAACATACTGTTTTTGTTTATTTAAATGAAATTACAGATTATAGCAATAAGTAATAATAAGCCTTAATATGCCCATCGAATCTCGACGGATTACTCACTAGTTATATCTATAGTATAAATGGAAGCAGTCTTCCACTGTTCAATGAACAGTAGCAAGGGGGTATTTGACCATTTTGCCCCCACTATTTTATCACTTTCCCATTTTGCCCTCCCTTTAAAAAAAAAATTAATAATAATTTTTTTTAATCAAAACACACGTCTAGCAGCATCACGAAACAGGTTGCTTCGCATCGCCAAGCCGCTCCACAGTAGCCGGAACAAGCGCATTGAAATGAAGCTTCAAGGGCTCACCGGAGAGAACTGCGGCGGAGTCAAGCGCTTGCAAACCGCCTTGAGAAACCCTAAAATTATTCTTTTAAGAGATCTAAGCAACAATCGACAAGTGAAGTAACCTCGGAAGACGATAAGCTCCTCCTGGAAGCTTCTAGAGGTTGGTGTAGCCGCTCGACGCCGGCCATTCGTTCCTTAGTGTCCTTAGAACGCGCCATTTCCAGCGCCTCCTCCATGGATGACGGTGGACGGGTGGATGACGGAGGGCGTTAGATCTGGTGAAGTGAGGGTTAGATCTGTGGGTTGGGTGGTTGTTAATTTTGTGAGGAAAATGAAATGATGTTTGAAATTTCAATTTGGTTTATGCTGTTTGCGTTTCATACTTGCCCTTCTTCTTCTTCTTTTTTTTATATATATATAAAAAAAATCAAAAAATAATAGATGTTAATAAGGTAATTATTATTTTTTTAATTATTATATTGTTAATTTAATAAAAATATATTGATTTCATTTTTTTTAAATTATTATATTGTTAATTATTATATTGTTAATTTAATAAAAATATATTGATTTTATTTTTTTTAATTATTATATTGTTAATTTAATAAAAATATATTGATTTCATTTTTTATTTATTTCAAGTGCTTTTACGTAAACGTACCTGGCCAATGTCTGTTTCGATTGAGACAACATCTTTACTTCAACTGGTTAAAAATCTATATGTTAATTAGATGTTAATTTATGTCTTATCTTTTTGTAAACAAGGGCATAATGTTTATGTTCATACATCACTATAATTTATAACTATACTGTTTATGTTAATTAAAAAAAAAAAAGACCCGTGTCCTCGGACACGGACATATGTACTAGTCTTACTATAAAAAAAAAGAGTTAAAATCAAAACTACCTTATAATTCCTTGTTCCTATATATATATATGCGCAATCTCCTCTTCTCTCTCTATTACGCGCAATTCGCCCTCGTTCCCTTCCCGATCCACCACCGACGAGCTCCATTATAATCGATTTCGAAGTCCAAAATAAATCACAAGTAGTTCGACTTCGTACTGTCTCCGTTTGCCTCTTCCTTTCTTCGTCTCACAGACACAAGACCACATCTCTTCCCTCTCATAACAGCTGCCGCCTTCAGCTTGGCCGGCGCCGGAGGAGGAGATCCGTTAGCAGGATCAAGTTTATCTGTACACCAACAGGTTGCATATCTCTCTCTCTCTCTCTCTCGATATGCATTAATACTATTGTTTTTGCTCTCCGTTAATTAGGGCTTGTATTGCGTCAATTGTGGCGTTTCGAAATTTTGTGATTATCTAGAAATTAGTGTTTTGGTGTTTGATTGGCCGGAATTCTGATAAGAAACATGTTACCTGAATCTTCGTAGCTTTCGTCTATTCGGAAACCAGAACCTCTTCTGTTGATTTCCTTTAGAAGCTAATTGAAGGGTATTTCACCAACTCAGTTGAAATTGTAACTGAAAATTATTTTCTTTATGTATTAAGTGTTGGCCCTATCAAAAGCTCGAATCTTTGTTTCCGGAATGTTTCACTTTAATGTAAAGGGCTTCCGTTTTAAAACTTAAGCTTGTGATAGTGATGATTGCCAACTTTTGTTTATCATGTATGAGATCAAACAAGTTTCAACTTTTATCTACTAACCTCCGTCCCATAAAATCTTACCCATTTACTATTCGGTCAATGTAAAAGAACTTTGACCCAACATTAATGTCAAACTAATCATTCTAATGAAATTTTAAAAAATTGTTATTGATAAATCACTTAATGATTTATCAATAACAATTTTTAGATTTTCAATATGACGATTAAATTGACATTTTTGTTTGGTCAAAGTTCATTACTATTGACCGCCAATAAACAGAAGTGGGTAAGGTTTTATGGGATGGAGCGAGTATTGTATAAGAAGTTTGTTATGGGATTTTCTTGGTTTGCTTCTCTTTATGGGCAATCGACCAACATATGCATCGTACTTTACCCAGTTGCATCAAATAATGCAACGAACTCCTTAGTGTCTAAAAAATGCAACGTACTTTTTAAGTGGTTATCAAATAATGCAATCAATTTTTTTTTAACTAACGAACATTAATAACTTAACCGAAAGTTAAATTGAAATTTTCAAATATAACCTTAATATTTAAAGAATGTTAAATTAACCTCTATAATTGTTGAATGAAAATGATAAAATACAAACGAATAAGAAACAACCAAGTTCTGGATTTTTCTTCACTTCTTTCCCCTTCCCTTCTACCACGTCTCTCTCTCCCCACTTCTCTAAATCTCAACCTAGCAGTACTTCACTTCTTTCCCCTTCCCTTCATTGTCTTACATTCTTTCTCTCTCAATCTCGAAATCGAAGCAAACAACCAAGATCTGAATTTTTCTTTTTAATTGGAAAGGGAAGAACCCAGATTTGGGTATTTTTTTAAATAAATAAAATTATCTTTGATTTTTGGTAATGATTATTGCTTGGGTTTACAATAAGATTAATTCATTGTTTTGTTGTTTGGATTCTAAACGATTGAGGAGGAAAGACATAAATTTGATGTTTGATTTGGTTCATGGAGGTTGGCTTGGTGGTGGCTATGGTGGTGGGTTGGCAGCAGCAGTTGTTTGATGGTGATGGACGATGGTAAAGACTTGGAGATTTTGAAAATTTGTTGAATTTCGGGGGAAAAAGAGTCCCGGAGAAGAAGAAGGTGAACGGTGGCGGAGGGAAAGAGAGAAGATGGAGAGGCAAATGGGAAGTGGAAAGATGGTTGTTGGGTTTGAGGGTTGGTTTGGGGTCCATACGGGTTAACTATGGTGGTGGGGGAATATTTGAAAAAGTTGTTTCTTATTTTAAATGGTTTTTTTAATGCCTTTTAATTTAGGTAGTAAATTCTTTAAAATAAAATATCATTCAATTTTAAAAATTATATTGGAATCAATATTATATTAATTAATAATATATATATTATAAAATATTAAAATATTAAAATTTAATATGTTAATTTATGCATGAAAAAAAATATTAATCTTAAAAAAATATTAATTATGAAGATTATTTGCACAAGCATACCAATTATAATGATAACGCTTGTTAAATATTTAATATTTAGTTTGTGTTAATTTCGTCACAAGGTGTTAACTATATTTAACGTCATCCATTTTATAACTTGAAAATTGCATTATATGAAAAAAGTTATAAAAGTACGATGTAATTTTTAGACACTAAGAACTACGTTGCATTATTTGATACAAAGTAGTAAAGTACGTTACCTATAAGAGTCATTTTCTCTTTATCTATTGTATAACAAGTTTCAACTTTTATCTATTGTACAAGAACTTTTATCTATTATATAACTGTGAAATAGAATTCAGTTTATAAATGTGAAAACTATTATACAGATATTTACATCAAAACTGTGAAATAGACTTCTCAGTTTATAAATGTGAAAACCATTAAAAAGGGCAAACCCCGGTGCGCCAAGCGCTCCCCGCCTTGCGGGGGTTGGGAGAGGGAACCATTTGCTAGAGCCTTCCCCTGACACCGCGCAGGCCGTTCGCTGCAGTTCGAACCCGTGACCTTATGGTCACCAAAGGAGCAACTTAACCATTGCGCCAAGGCTCGCCCTCAAAAGGGCAAACCCCGGTGCGCCAAGCGCTCCCCGCCTTGCGGGGGTTGGGAGAGGGAACCATTTGCTAGAGCCTTCCCCTTCCCCTTCCCCTGACAATTGCCAAGAGGCTGTGAAAACCATTATACAGTTATTTACATCAAAACTGAGAAATAGACTTCAAAACTGTGAAATAGACTTTAAACTCTAACGAAAATAACTGTGAAATACACATGATATTTATTTCAATACACAGTTATTAAGCTCATATACATGTCAAAACCATTTCACATTTTTATATAACTGTGAAATAGAATTATCAGTTTATAAATGTAAAAACCATTATACAGTTATACTCGTGTGAACAAATGATAAATGACTTTCTCAGATTTTTTCAAGTTAAAAGTAATTTTATTTTATTTATAAATTTTGAAATATATGATAAGTAAACTTGTTTGATTCGTCTTGGTGATGTGATTAAAACAGTGATTTCAGATTATTTTTTCGACTTTTAGATTTTGAGATATTGCATTTTAAAAAATAGAAAAAAAAGGAAGAGAGAAAAGTAGAGAGAAAGAAAGTGCTGTGACGGGGCATGTGTGAGAGAAAGAAAGAAAAGCTTAAAAAGAGAGAGAGAGAGGAGTGAAAAGTGAAAAGTGCTGTGACTGGGCATAGGGGCATTCTTGTCCAGCGAGAATACAGGGACTTATTGACGAGTTTCAAAAATGTCTGATTTTATTGGTCGTTTTCATTTATCCGATGGGCTTATTGGTCAATGCCTCACTTTGAAACCTTTAGTTAAATTAGAATATCTAATTACCAACTAATTCACGTGATTTGTAACTTATTCAAAAATAATTTTTTATAATACCCTTTTATGAAAAAATTAGAATAACTAAGTGTGCCAGAATAGCTATAATCCGCGATTTCAAAAATCCAAATCCGAACCCCACCATTCGCCCTCGACCTTTATTTTTTCTTAGGTCTTGTCAAGATTTAATCAGTTTCCGAGCCGGACAATGAATTCAACATTACTCCTTTATAAAGACAAAATTCCCCAACGCTCAAATTATTTTCCAGCAGACCTTCCTTCATCACTCTCCGGCAGCTTTGCCGATATCTGAATCTCCTCCCCGCCGGTATCTCGTTTCATCGCCGTACCTGCGTCCACTGTGTAATTGTCTCTTGTTTCTCACCGGTAAGTCTCTCTTGCTCCGTCCCTCCGCCCTTTCTCTCTGTGTCTATATCTCTAGGGTTTGAAATTAAACTTAGGGTTTGCTTTGCAACCTGAATTTCGAGTTTTGAAGTTGTATCTTCTATCAAAAATTACTCTTCTAAATCCAATGATAATCTTGGTATTAGAGTGGCAAACTAAGCCTTAATGTAATTCAATGGAAGCTATAAGCTATTGGTTCGATTTCGTAAATATTTTGAACGACGATAGGTCGTTTTATGCCTGAACTTAACCAAATCGACATATTATACGTCTTCTTCTTCCTTATTGCAAGGTGTCCCTCTAAAATTAAGCTACGAATCCCCATGATCGGATTGGTATTAGAGTGCCAAACTTAGCCTTAATGCAATTTAATGGAAGATATTGGTTCGATTTGGTAAAAAAATTGGTACAATTATACGTCGACTTATGCCTGAACCTAACCAATTCGGCGTAGAATAGGTCTTCCTTAGTTCTCACTGCAAGGAGTCCCTCTAATCTTTGGCTACGTATACAGGTTATTTCTTCTTACTTTTACTATGTCTGGAGAAGAGGAAGAGAATGCTGCTGAGCTCAAGATTGGTGATGGTAATCCTCTATCTAGTCTCTGTTTGATCTTTGTTTGAACGATAACGTTTTCCCACTTTTTTTCCAATTTTCATCATAGTACTTTCACATTTGAAATTATGTTATTTGGGTTGCTTTCGGGTTTTTGTATATTAAGAACTCAGGGGGCGTTTGGTTCGGTGGAAAAAAAAGTGAAGGAATGGAATTGTCAATGGAATGGAATTGTAATGGAATTGGAATGGAAAAAAACTGGTCAACCCCCTCCGTTTGGTTGGCACGGAATGGAATGGAATTGTCATTCAATTCCTTGACAAATCATGTTTGGTTTGAAAATACAAATTATAGGAATGGAATGAAAGCATATAAAATGACCAATTTACCCTTTAAAAAAAATTTTGGAGGGGGTGGGGGGTGGGGGTAGGGTGGGGGGGTGGGGGAGGGTAGGCGAGAAAAAAAAAAAAAAATTCGTGGGGGTGGGGGTGGGGGGTGGGGGTGGGGGTGGGGGTAGGGTGGGGGAGGGTAGGCAAAAAAAAAAAATTCGTGGGGGTGGGGGGTGGGGGGTGGGGGTGGGGGTGGGGGTGGGGGTAGGGTGGGGGAGGGTAGGCAAAAAAAAAAAAAAAAAAAAAAATTCGTGGGGGTGGGGGGTGGGGGTAGGGTGGGGGAGGGTAGGCAAAAAAAAAAAAAAAAAAAAAAAAAATTCGTGGGGGTGGGTGGGGGGGGGGGGGTGGGGGAGGGTAGGCAAAAAAAAAAAAAAAAAAAAAAAATTCGTGGGGGTGGGGGGGTGGGGGGTGGGGGCGTAAGGGTGGGTGGGGGTGGGTAGGGCTGGGTAGGGGGTAGGGGTGGGTAGGGTTTGGGGGTATTTTGGTCAAAAAAAAATTTTTTTTTTCCATTCCCAAAGGAATTGGACTTTCCATCGATTTTATGAAGGAAAGTTGAATTCCTTCATTTGAAGGAATTCAACTTTCCTTCGGAATTTTTTTTTTAAAAAACTTGAACCAAACGGAGGAAAGGAATGGAAAAGGGGGAGTTTTCCATTCCTTTCCCCCCTTTTCCTTCCAACCAAACGCCACCTCAGTGTCAAATAGTTCTAGCTCAAGCGGCATAAGCTATACCTTTCCATAAGGTCAGGGGTTCCATCCCCACCCATGATGAATTTCACTTTCCAAGTGTTACTCTTGAAATAATTTATGAAAATAATCAATTTAAAAAGAGAATTAAGTATATTGTTTATTTGATTTTTGATTAATAATTTTACTAGTTTTGTGAAAAATTTGATTGAATCTTTCAAGAAAGGAAATACTTAGACTTTCCCCTATTTTGCAATTCATTAGTTGATTTTAAAAAGGTTTTTATTAGTTTAATTAAATTTATTTTGAATCCTAGAACGTAGGAGTTATATTCTGATTCTTGTGGTAGCTAATGAGGAAAAATAAATGTATATCATGTTAATAGGATAGTTTCTAGATAATTATGTCTGTGATTTGCTAGAAATATTGTTTTTCAGTAGATAACTCTATTTTATTTTAACTCTCTTGAAATTCGCCTATTTGGAGTTTCCTTAAGCACAACATTGAATAACGGCTGCTCTTTTATGTCCACGCTTTTCATTTTTCCTCAGAGTTTCTGAAGGCCAAGGCTTTGATGAATTGTGAAGTTGCTCTAATTCTTGACCGCAAATATGAGCAGCTTCAGCAAATGTCTGAAGATCCTAATAACCAAGTTTCACAGTGAGTATTATACTGAATTAATTCTCATTCTTTTCTCTATTTTGAAGTGTATACATATTTACATTGTGATGATCTGTATTGCATTGTATAAGGGAAGAAGACCAAGTTAGCTCTTTAATTGTGATATTCACCATCCACTTCATTTGTTAGATACTTCTAAAAATAGCTAAAGGCTTTGGTCTGTTTGATTGTTCAGTCTCTTACCCAGATATGCATGTAATGGTCTATTGATAGAATATAAGCAAACCACATATACTTCTCTAAGCTTGAAAAAAGAAAACGGAGAAAGGAAAGAAAACAAGTGAGAACAATTTACAATTGAATGATACACTAGTCATATCTCTTGTTTAATAATGTTTTTTAAATGTCCAGTCACAAGTTTACCCTCTTTATTTCTTAAGTTCCTAAATATAATGAGTCGGTTGATTTCATACATTATTTTCGTATTCTTTTTAATTTATGTTACTAATTTCAGGATTATATCTCATTAGTAAGACCTAGTTTCTTTGATGCTAATTCACTAGATTGTGTTTGGAGTACTGCAAATGATCTGGAAGAGCTGGTTGAAACGTATAAGTTTAACCATGACTGTTCATTTTAAACTAACTTTGCCATCATTTCTGCAGCAGTTCGTCTACTTTGTCAAATGTAGATGCAATATGCATGATTAATATATTAGTAGTCTTTGTTAGTTGCAAGTTCGGAATATGAGTACTAACTTTTGACGTGATCAAATTTTTGTATTCAGAGTATTCGAGAAGTCACGGGAATATGTCACGCGATTCAGCCGGTATAAGAATCCGGATGCTGTTAGACAAGTTAGAGAGTATCCTTTTGAATTCCTAATGCTTGTTGCTTAATAATCAAACGTAGTTCCACTTTTCTTTTTTAGTAGGGTTGAATTTCATTATCTTCCAAGTAAATAAACTTATAAGCTGCTTTACCTGGCTGATCAAAATGTGATTTTATTATATCTTCTTTCGGGATTCATTTATAAGTGAGAGTAGAGGGAGTCACCTCGTGTTATTAGTTGCCAAGTACCTAGGTACTTGGATTCCAAGCCTGCTATTCATTGCCTGCAGTCTGCATAAATCACTGATGTTACCAAGATTTCATGATGAATTTTGATTTTGAAATATTTGATAATTGATACTCCCTCCATTCTGTAATGATGTTCCCACTTATTTTGTTGGTTGTTTGAATGAAATTTGAGCAACAATTATTATCCTAATGAAAATCTAAAATTTTATTATTGATACGCGATTATAATTACCATCAATATTAATTTTCAGATTTCTTTAGCCTATAATTATTGCTCAAAGTTCATTAACAAAAATAACAAAAAAAGTGGAACATCATTCCGTGTCGGAGGGGGTATTACAATGAGGAAGGATTAAACCTCTGGTTATCAAACATTTGGGTTCTTGCTGGCTTAGAAACTCATTTCGTAAATCTTGCTGGCCAAAACTTCAATGGCATGTTAAGCTTTACTGAAATCTAACTAATCCATATTTCTTGGCCCATTATTATATGTGAATCTGATCCTAGTTATAGGATACACGCTTCACTTCATGTTTTGGACCTTCCGTTATACTCCTATGTGTTTAAATCTTATATGTTCATGGTCTAGTCTTGAAGTTGCTGAAGAAAGGTTGAGAATCAAATATGGATTTGTAACTAGTTTTGATTTTTCTGCCATACTTATAGCATGGCGTAGCATCAGTTTTTATCTTAACTGAAATTCAGAATACTCAGTGGATACAGTTTGGCAGAATTTGAGGTAATATACATAGCTTATAAAGAGCTGAACTGTTGTTTTCTCTATGCCAGTTATTTTGCTTCTAACCAACCTTTTAACTTCGTGTAGCTTTGTGTTCTTGGAAATCTTTGCCCTGATACTGTAGAGGAAGCTACTGCAATGATCCCATCTATCAAGGTACCTTCTTGAACCTATCACTATTTTTTATTCTTGTTAGGCTGGCTATTTGCTTATGGGACGTGATATAATGGAACTTGCCTGCGGAAGTTTAAGAGTTCATAAACCACAGCCATGATTCGATAAGCTTTTTGTACGAAATATTTGGTGCTTAAATGATTTATGATATGTGTGTATGTATACGTGTAAATAGATATACTGAAGGCAGAAATACGTTATTTTGATAAGAAGTTGCTTTGAAAAAATTAAACTTACTACAACTATGAAGGCAGCTACCAAAGTCAACTTTGCTAGCTATTCATTTTATTATCGTAAAACCAAATGTTTAGAATAACAAGTATATTGTTAATTTGCCATTAAAATGTATAAAACGCACACATTTTTAGATTATCCCTAAAATGGAATTTGGACATTCATTTAAGGGCGGAGCGAGTAGTAAGTTGATTTTTGTATATTTTGATTACTTTGAATTTGATGGATTATTTTGGTTTACATTGCTGCAGTCTAGAGGACGTGGGCATGAAAATGAAAAGATAGAGAAAATGTTGAACGACTTGTCCATGATAAAGAAATTTGAATAAGCCATGGGAGGGAGATCTGGAGCTCCTAATTTGCGTCTCTGGGCGACAACGCCTATATATTTTATGGTTTAGCCTTTAGATTTATGTAAAAGAAGGCAAAATGAAGTTAACTTGGGCGACAACGCCTATATATTTCTACTACTTTCAAGTGCTCACCGATTGTAATTTTGTTTGGAATTTAAGTTAATGTTATCAAACTGTTTAATTTTCAGTTAAAATTTTCGATTTGACTGCACGTTTCATTTGGATTTTAAGTGATGGGCTAACAGTTTTAACTTTTTTTAAAAAAAAGTTAACAGATTGCTTGTAAGATTTTAAGTGATGGGCTAACAGTTTTACCTTTTTTTAAAAATTTAATAATTTAACTAATTTCATCATGTTTAAAGCTTTTATAAATAAAGATGAGAATTTGTTTTTTAAGAATAGGGAAGTGTTACTAATATAAATTTAATACATATCGAGAAATAATAATAATAAAATATGTTATGTTTATTATAAAAAGTAATAATAATAACATAAATTTCATCCCAAGAAAATAAAATAGGCCCAATATGTCTGTTTCCACCCAATGGACAATCGTCTAGTCGACGATGTCCTGGTCCGACCTAACAACTTCCCGACCTAATTTGGTCCTACATACGGCCCAATACTTGCACATCTTGACCTTCTCAGCAAGAATTGAATTTAGGTCGACCTCATCCCCATAAGTGACCTCAATCATGTCGACGAAAGCTAAAATTATGGAACCGAAAGAATCTCGTATGATTCCTAGCCACTTTCATCTATCCGGTTAACACTATAAATACTCCCCACATATCACCTTCAAGAGGTAACGTCTCTTTACTATTCTTACTATTCTGAATCTTTGTCAATACGGTTAGTCATGAAAACGTAAATATTTATTCTCACACCGAAGGGGCTTAATCGAAGACCTTCCCCGACTAGTCATTTGTTCGTGGTTTCAGGTCATGAGCACTAACTTATTCCTAATAGCTGGACTAAGGGCTAATCTAACCAATTTTTCAGCATCACTATTATTGCACAAAATGGATACATTTTATCTTTGTTAGCTCATAACTGAAAAGGAAATCAAACGGAGCACAAAATGGATACATTTGTTCGTGGGGGAAAATGTTTTCCGGAAAACATTTTCCTCATTTTTCGCTGTTTGTTTCGCACCAGAAAATGGGGTAAACTTCATTTTTATCTTATTTTCCGAAAAACATTTTCATTTTTCCGAAAACATTTTGCCGGAAATCATTTTCCGAAAAATGTTTTACGCTAAACAAACGGAGCCTAAAATTTTAACTATAATGGAATCGGTTATATCTTGAAATTTTTGCTATCGAATATTTAATTTCAGGGTTTTTTTATAGAAAAATCATTTTGAAAATTTTAAATGGATTGTAAAGACGGTTATAAGTATACTAATAATTTTAGTGTGTGTGAATTACAAGACTAGACTTCCACATTTTTTAAAATGTGTTCACTCCGTCAACAAATTTGCTAAAAATTTAATAGAATTTAGCCACTTGACCTCACGTGACTAATTTCCGTAAATACGACATTCCTCTGCTAAGAGTTAGCTGCCCTGTACGGCTTCACCCCGGTCGGACACGTGTCTTAGGGCAAGGACAAATATTACCTCATGGCTTACGTCATCCAACCGCCTCAAGCTACTATAAATACAAAGCCCTTGTCTTCCTTGAGAAGGTAAGTGTAAAATTGATATTGTAAGTCACATTGCCTAAACCCTAAACACACAAACTCACCAAGACATTCCAAGTCTTGCTCTCAGGTTATCATATCCTCTAAGTTATCTTACTCTCACACCCGAGGGTCTGAGATGGATTAAACCCCGGCTTTGACCTTAACGGTGCTTGTTCTTTGTGTTATAGGTACGATTATATATCAAGCCAGATATCCTAAACATTCTGACCCTAAAATCCACGGCGTCATCAGTGGTTCCATTGCCTGGAATATGACTAGTTTTTTCGCGTAAATCTTGTGTCTTTGTCGAAACATTTTTCCAAACACATACAAACAAAAATCACTTTTCAGTTTGAGTATTCCAAAAATGACGGATACTCCTCTCTAAAACGCTGACTATCTTTCTCTTCAGGGAAATAACCAAGCTTCTCCCTCACAAGTTAATCCTGTCAGACCAAGCACCTCAGCCTTTGACAAGTTGGGTGGCCGTTCTGTTCTGTCGGCTTAGGGTCTCTCACTCCTTCTCAAAGAGATCTAAGGGAGAAGCTCGGCCCGCAAAGAGAAATCCCCTCAAAATCCAAATCTAAAAATCCCCTCCTCTCCTATCACTCCTGATCTAATCCAAAAGAGAAACCAATCTTTTTGCCGTAAGGGCAAAGCTAGTGGCTGAAACCATGGCTATAAACGACGCCCAACTTGAGTTAGTTGAATTAGAGGCAAACGATGGTGTCCCGTTAGAAGAAGGTTCATTAAGGTTCTCCCAAAGAGTCCCCACGAAAAAAATAATATGAAAAAAACAATCGAGATTAACAAAAACACTCAATCTTTATAGAGGTCCATATATAAAATTATATATATATATATATATATATATATATATATATATATATATATATATATATATATATATATATATATATATATATATATGTATATAAAGGGACAATACCAGTTGTTATATCAGATAATGGTTGATCTGAAGAAATGTAATGACCATTCTCCCCTTCCACTTGAGTGATATTACAAAGGGGGAAAACGTTTTCTGCGTTTGAGGCTGTCAATATTCATTACAATGAAAAAAATAATAATTATTAATCCTAAATAAAATTATTATCCTGTTTGAACGGAATAAAAGTGACGGGCTAGGCCCAGTGAGCAAGCCCAATTATTTACATATTATCGCCACAACATTCTCAGTGGGCTAGGACCAATTATTACCGGGCCATGGCCCAACAGCATGATCAGTCGACCTAGCACATTGTCCGACCTTAGATGGTCCCGACCTAGCTTGATCCGACATTACGATCCAAATACCATTCGAGTATGGCCCGATCCTACCCATCAGTCAGGTCGACCTAGACCTGACATGCGACCTCGACCTATCATAATACGTGACGACCCACAAAGTCCAGGCGTGAATACAACTCTTTCCATAACGGACCCCCTACGAATCAGGAGTTATTCATGGATATGATCTCTTATGAATATCTGATCCGAGATTATAGGGATTCAATACAATCCTACCACAATTATATCTCTCATCAACAACTATAAATACAAGGCACTGTCAACCGTTCCAAGGTAATTGCTTTTTGGTTATTTGAGAATACATTATTCCATATAACTTATTAGCTCTCAAATACTCCATACTTACTCTCACGCCCGAGGGTCTTCGCCGGAGACCATTCTGGCTAGTCGTGGGTTTTGTTTTCAGGTCAGAAGTCAAGAGATTGATCTTGCAGCTGGACGGAGATTGATTACGGTACGATTCTTGCAGCATCAGTTTGATTCCATTGTCGGGAATCGTGCTTTTATGACCTCAAAATTTCTTACAACCCATCATCATGGTGACCTCTGATGGCCATGTTTCAGAAGCCTCGAACGAGCATAACAAAGGTAACACCGGTACTAATACGAATGCTGGAAATCGTAATGTTAACATGCCTCCTCCTCCTCTACCTCGTCAGCACGTGAGGGTGACGCGTTCTAATAGCGTTGCTGATGGTAGATGTTGATATAGGCCAACATCCATTCAGGGTCACTATGAAGGTAACCTTTATTGTTATTGATGTAAATAGTGATTATGCTGCTATTTTGGGTATTTCTGGCCAGGTCGCACTTGGAATGGTGGCCTCTATCCCCCATCAGCGAGTTAAGTTTCCCACGCTAGCTGGAGTAGGATGCGTGTAAAGTACATCTCAAGCCTACCTTGATCATGTCCTTCGAATGAGAAAGAAGAGGGAGCTAGAGGTTGAGACTCCTGAGGGATACTTGAAGCTGTCAAAATCTGTCACCACAACTTCACGACTATCTACTATCACCTGCGTGGATGAAGCGACCTATCACTCACATGACGACGTCATGATTGAGCCGACACGTCCCTCTCAAAACACCATGGTTGATTCAGATGCAATTATGTTCGACCAAGTCTTCATAGGCGAGCTATGCCTACAGATCGACAATAACTCGGGGGGGCACCACCAGTGAGTTCGCAGCTGAATTGGATGACATGATTATTGAAGAAGCTCCATACTTGGGGGCTGAAGAAAGACAGATGGTTCAAGAGATCATTATCGAGACCCTACAGTTTAGAGATGGCCCGGAGCTTGAAGTTGTAGACGAGCTAGAAGCAGTGATAACAAATCCTTCTTATCCCGAACAAAAAATTCAGATTGGTAAGCAGTTGTCAGCTGAAGAAAGAGTAGAAATTATCGAGCTACTAAAGGAGAGCAGTGATGTTTTCTCTTGGCGAGTAGAAGACATGAAGGGAATAAAGGAGGAGGTCGCTGTTCACAGGCTAGAAGTTAATCCGACCATGAAATACAAGGCACAAAGCGACAAAGAGGAAGCAGTCAAGCTTGAGGTACAAAAACTTTTAAGTGCAAGTATCATCAAGGAGGCCTCTCATACTACTTGGCTAGCTAATGTGGTAATGGTGAATAAATCCAATGGCAAGTGGAGGATGTGTGTCGACTTCACCAACCTAAATCTAGCCTGCCCCAAGGACAGCTATCCTCTGCCTCGGATCGACAAGCTCGTAGATTCAATAACTGGGCACACCATATTAAGCTTCCTCGATGCTTACTTGGGTTATCATCAGATCAAGATGCACGAGGATGATGTAGTGAAGACGGCTTTCCAAGCTGCTGGGGGCATCTATTGTTACACTATGATGTCGTTCGGTTTGAAGAACGCAGCAACGACCTACCAGAGGATGGTTAACAAGGACTTTGCTTCACAAATTGCCCAAAACATGGAGGCCTACGTCGACGACATGGTCATCAAAGCAAATGCCGGACGTCACGTGGTCGACCTAAGGGAAACTTTCGCCAATTTACGAGCAAACGACTTGAAATTTAATCCTAGCAAGTGTGTGTTCAGCGTGGCAGCTGGAAAATTTCTTGGATTTATGGTTTCTCAACGAGGTATTGAAGCTAATACAGAAAAAATCAAGGCTCTGGTCGGCATGAAGGAGCCTACAAATATCAAGGAGATGCAGCGACTCAACGGTTGGGTTGCAGCCCTAGGTCGCTTTATAGCCAAGTCGGCAGAAAGATCTCTCCCCTTCTTTAAATCATTGAAGGGGACGAAAATTTTTGAGTGGTCGGCCGAATGTCATTCGTCGTTCCAGCAGCTTAAGGAGTATCTTGCCTCTCCGCCATTGTTGAGCAGCCCGATCATTGGGGAAACTTTGTTCGTCTATTTATCTATCGGCGACCAAGCTGTGGCCGCTGTTTTAGTTCAAGAAGAAGGGAGGGCTTCAGAAGCCCATATATTATGTGAGCAAGGCCCTGTCCGACGTGGAGGGCAGGTACTATAATGAAGAGAAGGTAGCATATGCTTTGGTCATAGCTTTCAGGAAATTACGAGCCTATTTTCTAGCTCACCTGATTGTTGTACTTACTAACGCACCCCTGAGGAAGATCCTACACAAGACAGAAAGTTCAGGCTGCTTACTCAACTGGTCAATTGCTCTCACAGAATTCGACATCAACTATCGGCCTCGAAAGGCATTAAAAGCTCAAGCTTTGGCAGACTTCTTGGTCGAGCTTACGTTCACCAAGGAAGATAGCGAAGTACGAGCTCAGGAGGAGAAAGGAAAAGGAAAGGAGCCAGATGTTGGGTTTTGGGGTTACAAACGCAGCGGAAGATTCAACAATAACATCAAAACCCTAGCCCTAAATCCGTCTAGAATGAATAGATTAGAAATTTTATACGAAATAGAATTTACATACCTTGAATGCGATTTGTTAGTTCAAAATAGATCTTCAATAGCGAATGCCAAGCGAATCTCAAAAACCGTTGATGAAGGTTTTTGATCTTCTCCTTGTTCTCTATCTTGTGTTGAATCAACAAACGAAAAGGCTTCAAGCTTTTGGTGATTAACCTATCACCCTCTATCGGTAATCCACACTCGAACGGACCAAGAACGCTTCTTGATTGATTGCTAGATGATCCCAATTATTGAAAACGATTTTTCAATAATCAATGGCTAAAAGAATTTTGATCTTTGATTCTAAATCTAGATCTCAATTTTGTGTTTCATAAACCCAAAATTACATGTGTTTTTGGCTGACCATGGCTCCTATTTATTCTAAGTATAAATCCCTAACTTTTAGGGGAGAATTCTTGTCAAAAACCAAAACCAAATCAGCAAAGGAATCGTTGTACGGACCAACTTTGACCGCTGGCACGACTCGTCCCCAGGGGCACGAGTCGTGCCTTATGGCCAGAAATGTCGCACCACGATTCGTGCCATAAAAAAGGTTTGTCTAATGCATGTCCCCAAAAGGATATAGGAAGGTCTACTTGACTCATCATCGAACGAACCATATCTAATAGGGTTCTATTCCTCCTCTCGGAAACATCATTCCATTGTGGCGTTCTAGGTGGAGTCAACTCTGAAATAATTCCACAGTTTTTTAGATGATTGTCAAACTCTTGGCTCAAATACTCACCACCACGATCGGATCTAAGTGATTTAATTATTTTGCCAAGTTGATTTTGTATTTCATTTTGAAATGTTCTAAACATCTCAAACGATTCACTCTTTGACTTCATTAGATAGACATAGCCATATCTGGATAAGTTATCGGTGAATGTAATGAAATACCGAAATCCTCCCCTAGCAATGCTGCTTATTGGTCCGCATACATCAGTATGTATTAGGCCCAATAAGTCACTAGCCCTTTCACTACTCTTAGTGTAGGGTGGTTTGGTCATTTTGCCCAATAAACAAGATTCGCATATCTCATATGATTCATAATCATGTGAGTCTAACATTTCATTTTTGTGGAGTTTAGAAATACGTTTCTCGTTTGTATGACCAAGCCGACAATGCCACATGAACGAGTTGTTCACGTCATTCGGTTTAGACTTGTCCACATGATAAACATTTTCAACACTATTTTGTTTCTCATCAACATCAAGAACATAAAGACCATTAAATGAATTTGCAATACCATAAAGCATATCATTTAAATAAATATAAAACTTCTTATTCTTAATAAGAAAATTATACCCTTCATTATCCAAACAAGAAACATAAATAATATTCCTACTCAAATCCGGAACATAGTAACAATTGTTCAAAACAAGTATTAAGCCACTAAGTAAAATTACATCATATGTCCCTACGGCTAATGCAGCAACTCTTGCCCTATTCCCAACACGCAGGTCAACTTCACCTTGTTTGAGTAGCTTCCTATTTCTCAGTTCATGCACATTTAAACAAATGTGAGATCCACATCCGGTATCTAATACCCATGAACTAGAAACAGAAAGGAAAATATCTATCATATAGATACCTAAATCAGCAGCAATCGTATTGCCCTTCTTCGCCTTTAGGCCTTCCTTATAAGCCTTGCAGTTACGCTTCCAATGACCAACCTCTTGGCAATGATAGCAAACCGCATCCTTTTGAGATGCCTTGGGAGCCTCTTTGGCAATGGCAACCTTTGCCTTAGGTTTAGCAACACTTGCTTTACCTTTGCCATCCTTCTTGAACCCTTTACCTTTGTTAACCATTAACACAGTATCAGTTTTAGGCTTCTTGATATTCATCTATGTGGTCTTAAGCATCGCATGCAATTCCGAGAGATTCTTATCCATGCCAGTCATGTGATAGTGCATAATAAAATGACTATAACTTTCAGGCAATGAATTCAATATCAAATCCGTGACGAGTTCCAAACTCAACGGATTTCCAAGCCTATTGAGACGCTCAATGCGACCCTTCATCTTAAGGACATGAGCTCCCACTGATTGCCCTTCTTGCATCTTGCATGCAGTTAGGGACTTAACCACATCATACCTCTCGTTTCTTGCTTGCACTTGAAACATTTCCTTTAAGCGCTCAGGAAGATCAAATGCTGCATCTATGTGCTCAAGGTCCTTCTGAAGAGCCTTAGACATAGTGGCTTGCATAAGGCATGCAACATCCATAGAATCATCATTATGTTTCTTATGTGCATCACTATCAGCCCTAGGAGCATTTGGAGCAGGTTGAGGTGGAATGAGTTCATTGAGAACGTACAATTTCTTCTTTTGCTTTAGAACAATTCTAAGGCTTCTGGTCCAATCAGAATAGTTTGTACCGTTTTCCTCAAGCTTGTCCTTCTCAAGGACTGATCGCAGTGCCAGGGGTTGATTATTGTGTATAGCCATTTTACAATAAAATATGCAAACAATATAAACATATATCAATATCAACACATTTATCATCTAAGAGCAAATAATGTATTTCATAAATACTCCCACTAAATTATACACCTTCAAATACAAACATGTATTATATAATCATAGTAGGCTAAGATCCATATTTCACTTGATTTTGATTTAATTGAGTCAATGCCCGAAATCAAGCTATTTAGGTAGAAATATCAATCATATCACTATATGACTCTTAGATCTTTTATGAGATTTCAATAGACATCATATGTCAAAAGCATGTTTTAAATATCATATATGCCTTGGGTCAAATCTCATTTGAAAGCACCAATTAAATCAAAACCTTTTTCAAACATGTGAGACATGGAACGATGCACCTAACTGAGTCAAAACTACATCAACCATTATCTCACCTTGATCACAAATTAAGATATAAAATGCACCCAACTGAGTCAAAACTACATCAAATACCCTAAAATATCACAAGTGTTCTAATCAAGGGAATGGCATAAGACTTAAATATTTAGAAGGTTTTCAACATGTAACAAACATCGCATGGTTGTAACATAGATCTCATGTGAACATAATCATGAACATAGGGCTTCACAAAATTTCATACAAACACTTTGATTCAATTTTGAGAAATTACCAATTTAATTTAATCATATTAAACAAATTTTAACCTATGTGATAAACTAATCTAATTAATTCATCATAAATCATGAACATGGTATATCACATATACTTGTTTTTCATAAAAACAAAACACATGGAATTAAGATCTATTTCATATCACATGGTAGCAAATAATCAAATTAAATCTAGCATGCAATTTCAATCCTAATCATGGCAAGACAGGACTCTGATACCACTGTTGGTTTTGGGGTTACAAACGCAACGGAAGATTTAACAATAACATCAAAACCCTAGCCATAAATCCGTATAGCATGGAGAGATTAGAAATTTTATACGAAATAGAATTTACATACCTTGAATGCGATTTGTTAGTTCAAAATAGATCTTCACTAGCGAATGCCAAACGAATCTCAAAAATCGTTGATGAAGGTTTCTCCTTGTTCTTTATCTTGTGTTGAATCAACGAACGAAAAGGCTTCAAGCTTTTGGTGATTAACCTATCACCCTCTATCGGTAATCCACACTCGAACGGACCAAGAACGCTTCTTGATTGATTGCTAGATGATCCCAATTATTGAAAACGATTTTTCAATAATCAATGGCTAAAAGAATTTTGATCTTTGATTCTAAATCTTGATCTCAATTTTGTGTTTCATAAACCTAAAATTACATGTGTTTTTGGCTGACCATGGCTCCTATTTATACTAAGTATAAATCCCTAACTTTTAGGGGAGAATTTTTGTCAAAAACCAAAACCAAATCAGCAAAGGAATCGTTGTACGGACCAACTTTGACCGCTGGCACGACTCGTCCCCAGGGGCACGAGTCGTGCCTTATGGCCAGAAATGTCGGACCACGATTCGTGCCATCAAAAATGTTTGTTAAATCAACAGGGCACGAGTCGTCCCCTTTTGACACCTCTCTGATTTTGTCGTCCCTTCACAAGGCACGACTTGGGCCAATGGGACACAACTCGTCCCCTGAAGCACTAGTCGTGCCAGACTCATCCCTAGAGCCCAGAATTCACCCTTTTAGCCATTTTCAATCCGTTCTTTTGTGTGTGACTCTTTAGGAATTATATTTTATGTTGGTAGTGAGTTGAAACATCAATCTCACAAGACATAAGTGACTTCTAGCAAATCATTATGTCCACCCAATTAAATATAACATCAAAGCTTGATTCCTTGATAATCAAATGTCACAATACCTTTGTCCACGATGTCAAATTGAACATGAGTCATGGTCTATGTCAACTCATTCCGTTCAATGCTTTCTCGATTCTGAATATGTTGATAATCCAAATGCATTTGATCTCTATCAAATCACTTGAGTGTGGTCACACATTTCATCAACATCATTCATCGAGGGGCCCAAGCAAACATCTCTCTTCATAAGAGGGACAAATCCCGTCTTTGACTTATCATTCTTCCCTACATGAATCCAATCGTGCTAACATAGCCCTTATTGCTATCCGATTAAAGATAGTGTTAGACTATATCAAACACGATCTTCATCATGTGGAAGACGATGATAATCTCAGGTACAAAGGATTCAATAACATGACTATCATGAGATTTAATCATGACAGCAGACCATGTCATAAATCTCATAAGTAGGTCAAGTCCAGTACTCGTTCTCTAGCAAGTACCCATAAGTGTAATGTGCATCTCCATGCATATAATCATCTCCATGATTATCCATTACCAACTTATACTAGTAGTTCACAACGACTAGGGACACAGTTCAATATAATAAACATGTGAAACATATAATGAACCAAATAAACACGCTCTATAATAAATGATAAAGATGATACATAATGGTTCAAGTTAAACATAACTATAGCCTAGGGAACTACACCAACACCAAAGGTTCAGTCTGCCACATGTTTGCCCGACGATTGCTGGAAAGTATACTCTGATGGGTCGGCAACAAAGAACGTTAGTGGGGCTGGAATTGTATTGGTCGAGACAGAATCAGGGACCGCCTATGAGGTGGCACTGAGATTCAAGTTTGAAGCTTCCAACAACTAGGCCGAATATGAAGCTTTGGTCGTTGCTATTGAGTACACGAAGTGTTTTGGGGCGACCAAGATTGTGTCTTACTGTGATTCTCAGTTGATAGTCAACCAAGTCAGAGGAGAATACGAGGTGTTGAATCCTACCTTGGTCAAATACTGTGACCTAGTCAAGAAGCTGATCAAGGACTTGGAATTTTGGGATATATAGAGGGTTGGTCGAGATGACAATGAATTGGCCGACCTACTCTCAAAACTGGCTACATCGGACGAGCAGCATGGGGAACCTATATCTTTTCTCAAACATCCAGCTAATGAGAGGGTTCAGATTCAATGCTTGGAGGATACTACTAGAGACTGGGTCTACACCAAGTGCTGGATCGAGGAAATGAGAGCCTATTTGGAGACCGACGAGCTACCTGATGACGAGAAAACAACTCAAGCTATCAAGAAAAAGGCTCCGAGGTACGTTATTCAAGGAAACACGTTGTTCAGGAGGTCCTTCAGTAGGCCGTTATTGAGATGTGTCCACCCCCAAGAGGTTACCCAGCTGATGTACGAGGTGCATAGTGGAGTTTGTGGTGGACACCCAGGGGCCAGAACCTTGGCCGACAAATTGATTACAATGGGCTATTATTGGCCACACATGAGGGCTGACGCACACGACTTCGTTCAGGGGGTGTGATCAGTGTCAAAGGTTCGCCAATCTACCACACTTGCCTACAACTGAGCAAACTCCAATGATCGCTACTTGGACTTTTGATATGTGGGGTGTCGACTTGATTGGACCCTTCCCGCCCGCCCGTGGAAATTGCAAGTATGTGATCGTTGCAATTGATTACTTCACCAAGTGGGTCGAAGCCAAGCCGTTAGCCAGAATTACTGAGGAAAATGCCATCAATTTCATCCACGACTTCATTTGGTGCCGCTTTGGGATTCCTCGTGCAATAGTATCAGACAACGGGTTACAATTTTCCAAAGCTTTTGATGACGAAATGGATAGAGTAGGAGTCAAGCATTGGAAATCTCCAGTCGCCTATCCCCAAGGCAACGGGCAAGCTGAAGCAGCGAACAAGTTGGTCCTCTCAGCACTCAAGACGGGTTTGGTTGGTCGACAAAGCAACTGGTTGGACGAACTCCCCCTTGCTCTTTGGGCAGTCCGCACAACCATTCTGGGGCCCATGGGGAAACCCCATATACTCTTGTATATGGATCAGAAGCCATGGTACCGGCCGAGCTACAAGTTCCCACAGCTAGAGTTGTTTTCTTCGACTAAGAGCAGAACGAGGTCAATAGATTGATCGACTTGGATTTGATTGACAAAAAGTGAGATACAGCTCATCTAAGGATGGTAAATTACAAGCAGAAAACTAAGAGTTACCACGATAAGAAAGTAAAGATAAGATCGTTCCAAGTTGGCGACCATGTGTTAAGGAGGATTGACTCAACTGGAAGGAGAACTCAGATAAACAAGTTATCTCCCAACTGGGAAGGTCCCTACATCATCACTCGAGTTATTAAGGAGGGAACTTATATGATCGCCCATCTGGATGGTGAAGAGTTGAAGCACCCATGGCATGCTACCCACCTTATCAGATACTACTTCTAGTTCAGTCTTCTAGCTCAGTTTTCTTGTTCAGTTTCAAAGTTAGTTTCCGTTTTCAAGTTTGAGTTTAGTTCTAGTTCTAGCTCCACGTTTTCTATGTAATCATGCTACTACTTCAATAAAGTTGCAGTTTTATTCAACCAAAAATTGTGTTACGTTTGTGCATAGATCCTAACAGGCTCGACTCTTAGTCAACCTCGTTCCTTTAAACAGGCTCGACTCTTAGTCAACCTCGTTCCTTTAAAAATGCTCGATTCATAATCACTCTCGTTCATTTAAACAAGTCCGACTCTTAGTCGACTTCGTTCTTACAAGCTCGACCCTTGGTCAGCTTCATTCTTTTAAACAGGCTCGATTCATAATAAGCCACGTTCATTTAAACAAGTCCGACTCTTAGTTGACTTCGTTCTAACAAGCTCGACCCTTGGTTAGCTTCGTTCCTTTAAACAGGCTCGATTCATAATCGGTCTCGTTCATTTAAACAAGTCCGACTCTTAGTCGAATTCGTTCTAACAAGCTCGACCCTTGGTCAGCTTCGTTCCTTTAACAGGATCGATTCATAATCAGTCTCGTTCGTTCAACAAGTCCGACTCTTAGTCGACTTCGTTCTAAAAGGCTCGATCCATAATCAGTCTCATTCATTTGACAAGTCCGACTCTTAGTTGACTTCATTCTAACAGGATCGATTCATAATCAGTCTCGTTCATTCAACAAGTCCGACTCTTAGTCGACTTCGTTCTAACATGCTCAATTCATAATCAGTCTCGTTCATTCAACAAATCCGACTCATAGTCGACTTCGTTTTAACAGGCTCGACTCTTAGTCAGCCTCGCTCCTTTAAACAAGCTCGACCCTTAGTCAGCTTCGTTCCTTTAACAGGTTCGATTCTTAGTCAATCTCGTTTTCAAAAACATGCAAGTATAAGGTCGACTTTGCTGTCAAAAAACTAGTCCGATCAAAAGCTTATAGCGACTCTCTTGTCCTATTAAATCTAGTTTGACCTTCAAACAATCAAGCCAAATCAAAGCAAGATTGGATCAAGTAAAAAGTCAAATACGATTAAATAAACTCAAGTCCCCCAAAATGGGCCAGGACTTAAGCTAGCAAAATGTTACGAGTTAGAATGCCTCCCAAAAAATTGGGCCAAGGCATCAATACATACACAAAGCAAAAATAAAAATTGTTTTGGGACTTGTTTCATTACATAACCATCTAAATAAAATCAAGCAGTTGGATCGGTGCCAGTTGGATCGCTGGTAGTAGCTAAATCACCCAAATCCTTCTCTTGTTGTTGGAGATCGTTAAGTTTGCCAGATTCGGTATATCCGTGCCTGGGGGTGTCTCCTTCGAAAGCCAGCTCGTCAGGATTCTGAAGCTCATGGAGAATAGTATTAAAATTCACTGGTCCAACAGGAGGAACGACCCAAGGCTCAGCCTCCATCTCAGCATCTTCAGCGGCAAGGGCAGCTAGATCGTTGTCATTGTAAGGTACAAGAGGGTGACCTTTGCGGGCAGCCATATCATACTGGTCTTCAGAGGCCCATCTTGCTAACTGTTGAACTGGAATATCGACCACAGGATCCACCAAAATGCGTCGAGCCATATGGCGTCGACCAACGTCATAAAAGGTGAAGGCTTGACTATGAGTGTTTTCGAAACACTAATCCATGTCCTTATATGCCTCCACTGCAGCTTTAACTAGAGCGTCAGCCTCCTCCTTCCACTTAGCACGAGCTGAAGCGTGATCTTCTTGCAGCTTCGTCATAAATTCATCTTGGTTTAGGAGCACCTTCTTGGTCGTCTCAAGTTCAGCTTTGGTCAACACAAGCTCCTTCTCGACCTCCCCCAATTTTTCCAAAGCTTCATCCTTGGCCGTCACCGCATTCTCTTTAACCAGCTTCTGGGCTTCATAGGCAGCATCCAGATCTGAATGCTCCTCCTTCAGTTTAGCATGTTCACCCTCCAGATTCTTTAGCTCATTGGATTTGCGAGCAAGCATGATTTTTGCAAGCTTTTCTTGCTCCTCACAGGCTTTCCAATAACTAGTGGAAAGCTCGACCATAGCAAGAGCCTATGACAAAGAAACTCAAGGATCAGATCGACTAAAAATTATTCAAGATAGATATGTGAAGCAAGAAAGAGGAACATTGATTATGAGAAAACGTAAAGTATTACCTCAGAATGAACCAGACCGAACCTGGCTTTACACATATCTGCAGTCAAACCCTTGTTCGTGAATTTGCTCACCAAGTCATGGTCAACAGCCCGCCTCACCACGGCCTTCCCAAATTCTAGCTCGGGATACTCCCTGCACGAGCTATCCACTCCAGTCAGCAAGGGAACGTCGCTCAACTTATCTACGCTAGCCTGCACAAGCTCCGGATAAGAAAGTGGGGTGGTGGGGATTTGTTTACTACTGTCAGTGGCCTCCCCTTTTTTAGTTGAGGGATTGGACTTGGACCGTTTCTTTGTACTAAGGGGGCGATCATCCTCCTCCTCTTCTTCATCGTCGATGTCGACCACGGGTGTTTTACCCCCAGCTGGAGGATCCTCATGCATTGGCTCCAGGTTTAGCTCGGCCGCTCCAACTCCAGCAGACTGATCTATGATAGATTCACTAGTAGCAGGGTCTTCGACCTCGAGCTCCTCAAGGGGAACCATTCCCAACCCTTCCTTGGGTAGCAACTTATTTCTCTCCTCAGCCTCCTTCTCTCTACCAGCTCGAGCGTTAGCTGCTCCATGACTCTTGGCGCTTTTCTTTCGTTGATTGGTACTCATAATACGAACCATGTTCGCTTGCTGTTCAGGGGTGAGTATTGCAAAAAACCATAAGGAAGAAATTATCAAAGCATGACCAAGCGAGCAAAATATGGGCGAGTTAAAAGTTCTACATGCATGTACGAGCTAAAGGTTCTACATGTATATATGAGCAAAAAAGTTCTACATGTATGTACGAGCTAAAAGTTCTACATGCACATACGAGCAAAAAATCCTACGGGCTAGCAGTTAATCAACAAACTCAAGGATAAAAATAAGTAAAAACTTACCACCAACATGCTCGCCATTAATCCTACAGTAGTCAAGGGTCTTACGACACAATCCACATCTATCAGAAAACTTTCCTAGTGCATGAGTTACCCAGTCAAGATACATGGGACCTCTCACAATCAGAGCTAAAGAAACAACGTCTTCATTTCCTATCAGCATCCCTGCTTGTATAAAGCTATTTTTGTTGCTCCCCAACAACTCCCAACTAATCGGCCCTCTACCAGCGACCAACCGCAATCTATCAGACAGATCCTTACACCAGTCAGGGGCCCAGTATTCCTCCTCCTTTAGCTTATTTGACTCGGCAGTGGGGGGAGGAAACTCCCAACGAGATCGGCTTTCGACCAATATCATGTGAGTATTCCAAACCGTCACTTTATCAGGCCGGTTGACGAACAGCTTGACGGGCCTTAGTCCTAGCAGGAGTACTATACCCTTGAGTTCTCTTGTCAAAAGCCACCTTGAAGAACTCCCTAAAAACTTTCATACAAGGCTCATATCTTAGGAAGCGACATACCATGGCAAAACATACCAGTACCCGGCAAGAATTGGCTCCTATCTGCATAGGGACAACATTCATACACTCCAAAAACTCACAAATAAAGGGGTCCAGTGGGAGTCTAAATCCAGCTTCAAATTGGCCATAAAAGAAGGCCACTCTCGTAGGATCCATCGCCCAATGCTCCCATTCGTGAGTTTTCTTCTCTCGAGGAGTGACATGAGTGAGCTGGTAGTTCCCCATATCTATTTCATAAAAGCTGTAGAGAAGCTCTATCCGGGAGTCAACACTCTTCTTCCCGGTCTCTGGCTTGGGGACCACGTACCCCCTTTCATTGCGACCTGGCACAGCCTTCGAGCAGAATGCATCCACGATCCTGCCAGAGGAGGAGCTCGCTGATGCTTGGGTCGACATATCTGAAGAAGAAGAAACAGGGGAATCCGTCCTAGATACAGACTCATGCGACCTACTTAAGGGCGACCTAGATTCCCCTGGGAAGCTTTGGTTATTCCTAAGAAAGAAAGGTTTTTGGGGTCCCCTAATGTAGCGCAACACTAAGTGATCTAGCAATTCGTGAAAAGGTGGGAACCAAAGATTCTTGGGTCGTCAATCCCTAAATCACCTAATTCGTCTCCTAGACATTTGTATACCCTACGATTCCCAACACAATAGCCGTACCAAGCTCCTGGTTCACTATTAAAGTTCCTAGCCATGGCGGAATCAAAGGAAAAACAGAAATTAAGCCCTAATGCGAGAAAATAAGAGGGGTACCTTAATCGATTTGGACGAAGAAGGGTTATTGTAGAATACGAAGTTACAGATGAATTCAGGAAATCAGTTGCTGCGTCGTTGCTCTCGCTGGGGATATTCAGAAGCTTGGAGATGGTAAAAATTTGAAAAGGAAAAGGAATTGGCTATTTATATGTTTCCTTAATTGAAATGGAAAAGGAAAAATTCAAACGGTTAATTTCACGCTTAAATTCGTCATAGCAGTTTCCGAGGCAGTTTCCCAAACATCAAAATAGTAATGATTACAGAAAAACGGCACTTCTACTCATCAAGCCGTCAAATTGTCAACGTCCAGGATTGAGCCACATCACCATTGGTCGACCCAACAACAGCTCAATCATCGACCTACGATCCACGTCAAATTCCATCAAAATTGCTCTAACTTCCTGGTCGACAAAAATCAACTCAGAAAGTTGGGGGCCACTGAACGGAATAAAAGTGACGGGCTAGGCTCAACGAGTAAGCCCAATTATTTACGTATTATCGCCACCACATTCTCAGTGGGCTAGGCCCAATTATTACCAGGCCATGGCCCAACAGCATGATCAGTCGACCTAGCTCATTGTTCGACCTCAGATGGTCCCGACCTAGCTTGGTCCGACATTACGATCCAAATACTATTCGGGTATGGCCCGATCCTACCCATCAGTCAGGTCGACCTAGACCCAATAGGACCTCGACCTATCATAATACGTGACGACCCACAAAGTCCATGCGTGAATACAACTCTTTCCATAATGGACTCCCTACGAATCAAGAGTTATTCATGGACAAAATCTCTTATGCATATCTGATCCGAGATTATAGGGATTCAATACAATCCTACCACAATTATATCTCTCATCAACAACAACAACAAAGCCTTATATCTCTCATCAACAACTATAAATACAAGGCAATGTCAACCGTTCCAAGGTAATTGCTTTTTGGTTATTTGAGAATACATTGTTCCATATAACTTCGCCAGAGACCATTCCGGCTAGTCGTGGGTTTTGTTTTCAGGTCAGAAGAAGTCAGGAGATTGATCTTGCAACTGAACGGAGATTGATTACGACACGATTCTTACAGCATCATTGTTATTTGTCCAAAAAAATATACTAGAAATTCAAAGAAGTAATAAACATTATCATATCATTGGTTATATTCGATAATGGTTGGCTGGAACCAATGTAACATGTATTTTCACCTCTTCCTGCTAATATATTTGATTGCGGCAAAATATTTTATGCATTTAAATTTGTGAGTTAAATATTCTAAAAAAATAATTTTGATATATAAATAGTTTATAAAAAATATAATGTACTAACATATAATATTTTGACAAATGCGTAAATACAAATGTTTTTTTTTACTATTTATCAAATAAATCTTAGCATTTGGGTCAAAATAAGCCCATTGGACTAAGACAATAACCAATTAAAGAGAATGAAATAACTTGTGATATAAATAGAACAAATCGTTCAACCCTAACCCTATTTTAACATTGTCCAGCGGCGCTCCATCTCTCCTCTCTCTATCTACGACGCCGCTCCATCTCTCCTCTCTCTACACCGCTCCATCTATCTACAGCGCCGCTTCATCTTACCTCTCTATCTACTGCGCCGCTTTCTTTATTTTTCTCTCTTTACTCGATTTTCGTAATCCGACGACATTAATTGGGTAGAATCACTCAAATTCGAGCTCATTGATACAATAATTTCAGAGCCTTTCTCTAGATCTGAGGTAATTGTCAACAAGTATTTCATTATGCTGAATTTTTGATGCAAATATGTTTATTAAATCGAGAGTTTATTCATGTATAAGTATAAGTATAAGTGAATCTGTGTATGAATATTGTCTTAAAATCAGATCTGTAAAAATTTTGTTGATTAATTTATTGTTTTTTTATTAAAAAATATTTGTTGAATCTAAGGAGGGATGGATCTGAAAATTGTCCTAAAACCAGAACTGTAAAAAAATTCGTTGATTAATTTTTTTTGTTTTTGAATATAAAATTTGTTGATGAATTTTGTTCTAAAACCAGAGATCTGTAAAATTTTTGTTGATGAATTTATTGTTTTTATTACAAAAATATTTGTTGAATCTAAGGAGTAGGGATGACAATTTAATCGAATTCGATCCGTATCAAATGCGATCCGATTCGAAAAAAATCGAATTGAGTTGGTTTTGGGTGAAACTAGTTTCTCTCAAATATTATAAAAAGTCCTGTTTTATTTTAAAAATCGGTTCAATGACCGGTTTAAAAAGCCGGGTTAGTTTGGTTTAAAATTCATGTACCGATTTTTTCAAGTTAAAAACAAGACTCTTTATAATATTTGTTTCCCCCAAAATTTTCTGAATCGGTTATGGCTTCAATTTTTTATGATTCAATCGTATTCAGATTGGGTTCGGTACCACAGTTGGATCGACCCGACTCAAAAGCATGTACCTAAGTTGGAATTTATACTTTAGCCCCTTATTTTAAAAAAATAAATATAAATAGCCCTTTTATATAACAAAACTAGTAAAAGTCTGTGTTCAAAGACACATGTGTTTTTTTTTTTTTAAGGGCAAAAAGGAAAAGAGACAACTTAGTGAATTTTTTTAGTGAAGGCAAAATGAAAAATTTGAAACTTGGAACGGTTTATTGTACCGTAGCAAAGCAAGGAAGGAGGGGTGCCATTTATACTATAGATTTAGGGTTTTTGGAGAGAGAAAATTAGGGCTCGTCTCTCTCTCCTGCGGCGCCGCGCCGCGCCCCTTTCTCTCCCTCTCCGCCGCTCGTCTCTCTCTCTCCAGCAGTCCTGCGGCCGGTAACAACATCGGTAAGGTCCTCCAGAAGAAGAAGGGCACCGTCATTCTCCCCCCTCTCTCTTTCAAGCTCAAGGCATGTACATCTATTTCATTCAAGATTTTTTAATTATCCCTCTTTTGTCGCTGCCAACCTGTTTTCCAGATTTCATTTGCTTGCTTATGCAAATCTCTTTACATCTATGGAGGGAAATCTTTTGACTCAAGTCTCAACCCCAAAAAATTAAGGATTTCCTGATTGAATTGGGGTTGAGAATATGACCAAATTGGATTCTATTGATGTTTTATGTTAACATATTTAAATGAATATTCTCGAGCGAAACATGTAATGTTGATGCACCGTCAACATTCTCCCGATTCTGTATTTTCTAGAACTAGAAATTTCTGCAAGAGGGCCTTCAACTTTTACTTCTAATAAGGTTATTAGGTTCGGATCCGATCTGGGCTCTGATTGGACACGTTCGGATCGGATCGATTTCGGTAAATGTTTTATATTGTTTCCCGACCCCGACCCGTTGATCTGAATACTGTCCTAAAACCAGATCTGTAAAAAAATTTGTTGATGAATTTTTTGTTTTTGATTATAAAATTTGTTGATGAATTTTGTCCTAAAACCATATCTGTAAAAAAATTTGTTGATGATTTTTTTTTGTTTTTGATTATAAAATAGTCGTCGAATTTAAGGAGAGATGGATCTGAAAATGTGTGTTTAATTTTGTTTATAAACACTTGTTTTACAACGTGAAAATATAAATATTTTGATTCCTTATTTATATTAATATATGAATCATGAAAAAGACCCTAATATTTTTTAAATCTTAAATGTAATATTTATTTTATTTATAGTTTTTTTATTTAGATATGAGGGATTTGTGAAAATAAAACTGGTGCTCAAAAGCAATCCGGTGAAATAGAAGTTTCAAGGTACCCTCCAGCATTGTTGATAAGAGGCTATTACTTGTGCAATTTTATAGCATTTTTGTTTTACAGGTGGTTCACATAGATACCTTCTTTGAACTGAGGATACACTCAAAAGCACCCAAATCAAAATGGTAGACATTAAAACACATATATGCATTGTAAGCAACAACACCCACCAGGAGGAATGGAACCAAAAGAAAGGAAAGAAAGAAATAAAAAAGAAAATGGTTTCACACAAATACACTAAAGTGCATCTTTCGATGATGCAACTTGGACATAATAAAAAAATTATTGGCTTAAGCATCCAATTCAGTTGGAGTAAAGACAATTTTTTGTGACTTAAATTATGTCCATCACTCAACCAACTTTTACAAGTTGTAAAAGCTCACAACTGAGGGAAACAAACTTAACAAAGAGTTAACATTTGCTAGAAAAAACTACACAAATTGATGCAACAAATGCAAGAAAACACAAGAAAAGTCTAAAATCACTTATTCTATGCACTCAAAGTAAAGATTTCACTGCTCATGTTTTTAGGAGTAAAAGATTCAACTTCCATTAACTTTTTAACTGCTTTGGAATGCCTTAGGGACTGTATAAGAATGCCTAATATATATATTATGATTCCTTTTTTTATATGAATTTATGAATCATGTAAAAGACCCTAATATTTTGAAAATCTTAATGTAATATTTATTTTATTTATAGTTTTTTTTTTATCTAGATCTGAGTAAATTTGTTGATGTATTTTTATTTTTTACTATAAAATAACTTTTAAATGTAACATCAAATCAAGAGCTGGTTTTGCACGGTTGTGTTTGAGTATACTCTTTCTATTCCATATTTATGATTTCCATCTTTCAATTTTTAAAACCAATTTATCTGATAATAATTGTCGGTCGTGGTGTTAATTAGTGTCACCGTGTATTAATAAATTATGTACGAGATGTCACCGCACGTCTAAAATAAGTTTAGGTTCTTTATAAAAATGTCATCACACGATTTTAAAACACGTTTCTTCTTAAATGCTAGAAAAACTAATTATAATATTTAGACACTATTTTAAAGCTCAAATTTGAAACATTTAGTTAAATTAGAATATCTTATTACCAACTAATTCACGTGATTTGTCACTTATTCAAAAGTAATTTTTTATAATACCCTTATATGGAAAAATTAGAATAACTAAGTGTGCCAGAATAGCTATAATCCGTGATTTCAAAAATCCAAATCCGAACGGCACCATTCGCGTATTGAGCGGCAATAAGCCACCCTTCGACCTTATTTTTTTTTTTTGGGTCCTGTCCAGATTTAATCAGTTTCCGAGTCGGACAAGGAATTCCACATTACTCCTTTATAAAGACAAAATTCTCCAACGCTCAAATTATTTCCCTCAGACCTTCTTTCATCACTCTCTGGTAGCTTCGCCGATGTCTGAATCTCCTCCCCGCCTGTATCTCGTTTCATCTTCGTACCTCCGTCCATTGTGTAGCTGTCTCTCGTTTCTGGTAAGTCTCTCTTGCTTCGTACCTCCGCCCTTTCTCTCTCTCTATATATATCTCTAGGGTTTGAAATTAAACGGTTTGAAATTAAACTTAGGGTTTGTTTTGCAACCTGAATTTCGAGTTTTGAAATTGTATCTTCTAGCAAAAATTACTCTTCTAGATCCAATGATAACTTGGTATTATAGTGGCAAACTAAGCCTTAATGTAATTAAATGGAAGCTATAAGCTATTGGTTCGATTTCGTAAATTTTTTGAACGATCGTCTTATGGTTGAACTTAACCAAATCGACATATTATACGTCTTCCTTCTTCCTTACTGCAAGGAGTCCCTCTAAAATTTAGCTACGAATCCCCATGATCGGATTGGTATTAGAGTGCCAAACTTAGTGAAAGGAATTACTTTTGTGTCTTTCCTTAATCCAAGATAGTACATTATATACAAATACTATCCTTTATTCTAGACTATAATTACGGTAATCATATCACCAAATACTTAATCTAGATACACACAATAAGGAAGAGATAACTAGCAATTTATACAAACATATTATCTTAATATAACTCCTAGTCTAATATTCTAACACACCCCTTCAGTCGAAGCGGGAGGTTTTCGAACACTTAGATTGTCCCGAAAATCTTCAAATAATACTAACGGAACTCCCTTTGTAAATATGTAAGCAATCTGATGACGGGAAGGAATATGAACCACACGAACATCACTCTGTGAGTGACCTTCTCCCGAACAAAATGAATATCTAACTAGATGTGCTTCGTTCGTTCATTGGTGCTTAATCGGATTACCCGCTAGGTAGATCGCGCTAACATTATCACAATAGACTAGGGTCGCTTTCTGAATAGGACAATGAAGCTTAAGAAGGAGATTACGTAGCCAACACGCCTCGGAAACAACATTTGCCACCCCTCGATATTCTGCCTCGTGTATCTGGGCAGCCAGTCAACATCGATGTATGAGACCAAAGAACTAGTAGTAGATGAATAGAGAAATAAGCCATACTCCAGTGTCACTCACATACCGAATCACTCTATTAAGAGCATTCCAATGCTCCATTCGCGGATCATGCATATACTAACATACATGTTGTACTGCATAGGTGATATCCGGCCTCGTAAATGTGAGATACTGTAACGCACCTGCCAAGCTCCTATATAGTAACGGCTTTGGAACAGGGGGACTCCTAGCAGCTCCCAATTTAGACTAGTAGTTATATTAGGATAATATGTTATATATTGCTAGTTATCTCTTCCTTATTGTGTGTATCTAGATTAAGTATTTGATGATATGGTTATCGTAATTATAGGCTAGAATAGAGGATAGTATTTGTATATAATGTACTCTCTTGGATTTAGGAAAGACACGAAAGTAATTCCTTTCACTAAGTTTGGCACTCTAATACCAATCTGATCATGGGGATTCGTTGCTAATTTTAGAGGGACTCCTTGCAGTAAGGAAGACAAAAGACGTATAATATGTCAATTTGGTTAAGTTCAGGCATAAGACGACCTATTATCGTTCAAAAAATTTACGAAATCGAACCAATAGCTTATAACTTCCATTGAATTACATTAAGGCTTAGTTTGCCACTTTAATACCAAGATTATCATTGGATTTAGGTGAGTAATTTTTGATAGAAGATACAATTTCAAAATTCGAAATTCAGGTTTCAAAGCAAACCCTAAGTTTAATTTGAAACCCTAAAGATATAGACAGAGAGAGAAAGGGCGGAGGGACAGAGCAAGAGAGACTTACCGGTGAGAAACGAGAGACAGTTACACAGTGTACGCAGGTACGACGATGAAATGAGATACCGGCGGGGAGGAGATTCAGATATCGGCGAAGCTGCCGGAGATTGATGAAGAAAGGTTCGAGGGAAAATAATTTGAGCGTTGGGGAATTTTGTCTTTATAAAGGAATAATGTGGAATTCCTTGTCCGGCTCGGAAACCGATTAAATCTGGACACGACAAAAAAAAAAGGTCTAGGGGTGGCTTATTGCCGCTCAGTAAGCGAATGGTGCGGTTCAGATTTGGATTTTTGAAATCGCGGATTATAGCTATTCTGGCACACTTATATATTCTAATTTTTCCATATAAGGGTATTATAAAAAATTATTTTTGAATAAGTGACAAATCATGTGAATTAGTTGGTAATTAGATATTCTAATTTAACTAAAGGTTTCAAATTTGAGCTTTAAAATAGCGTCAAAATATTATAATTAGTTTTTCTAGCATTTAAGAGGAAACATGTTTTAAAATCGTGTGATGACATTTTTATAAAGAACCTAAACTTATTTCAGACGTGCGGTGACATCTCGTACATTTATAACTAAATAAAAGCTGAAGTGCAAAGCACTTCAGCACACCTGCTTTTTTCCGCTCAAACATGCATCTGGACTGAATATAGACTAGATTCATTGCCTCCTAATATTAGTTACCGAATACACCCCTATCACTATTTTCTAAATCCCCAATTTATTCTTACGCATAGCTTACAAGAGAAGATGTCGTTTTATATTCAATTTCTGGGATTTCTCTTCTCTTCTCAATCTCTCTCTCCTCTCTCCGTCACTCCCCCCCTTTAATCAATCTGACCCCAGCCCCCCCCCCCCTCTCTCTCCTACGGTCTCTTCTTCTCCGGGCCGACTCTCTCCTTCCACGGTTTCTTCTTCTTATTCTTCGAATGACCATCTCAAGAGGTCGCTTGAAAAAACAACGAAAGATCCATTTGAAACGACCAGGTACCAAAAATCAAGCTCCAAGTTCATTTCAATTTCAATTTTTTCTCCATGCAATTATCACTTATTCATTAAATTTATTGTTTATAATCTCATTGTTAGTGAAAATTAAGTCGAGATTTACAACGAAAGAATCCCACGGGGTTACTCCACTGGTGAAAAAATACTGGGCACAACGCTACAATTTGTTCTCCAGGTACCACCAGGGTATTCGATTGGACAAAGAAGGTTGGTTCTCAGTTATGCCGGAGGAAATCGCCGTCCACCATGCTCAGAGAAGCGGCGGTGGAGTTGTTATCGATTGCTTTGCCGGCATTAGTGGTAATGCCATCCAATTTGCCACTATGTAAGCTCCCCAAATTTAATTTCCTTGAAACTCGGTTTTTTTTTGCATACCAAGTGTTTGATAGGAAATTATGTTATTTTGGGAAAGCACAAGCATGTTTGGGCATTTCTAAATGGATATTTGTCACTACCTCTGTAAAAAAGTTTTAAATTTGCTCTTAATGAACAAATTTGATTTTTTTTTTTGGACATTCATTTTGGGACGGAGACGGAGGGAGTACCAAACATATTTAGGAACTTGGTTTAGGATTTAGCGCCAAATAAGAAACATGGAAAACAAAGAAGAAGCTGATTTGTGCCCAGTGACTTATCTGACTATGTCGGATGTGGAGACAAGTTTATGTGGAGAAATAAATGAAAATCATGTCGGAAAAAATACATTATGCTGTAGCCGCTTACCAAAAATATGGGTTATCAGATGCTCCCGGTGCTCTTTCATTCATGTAACCCATACCTTAGTTAACATCACCAAGTTCATATGAATTCTTATAGGTAGACAGCTAGCCACTGATGTTTTCTTTTCTCCCTGTTCCAAATTAAATAAATAAATCAGCTGAGAAGTTAAGCTTTTAATTAAGGTAGTTTTGCTTTCGTATATATCTTGTAAAGTATGTATCATGATTTTGAGAACAAAGAATATAATTTGTATAAACAATGGTTCTTTACAGGTCAAATTTTGGAAAAAAAAAGAATGTGGGCTGCCCTTCCATGTACTCTACTCATAGTGAGAGAGAGAGAGAGCGAGAGAGAGAGAGAGAGAGAGAGAGAGAGAGAGCTCTTGTAGCACCTAGCCGGGCTTTGTTCAAAATGAGATTTGAGTTCTCGGGGACTGAAATAGGAGAATACGAGAACATCTAGCCGGATTATGTTCAAACATGACACAATCTGACTCTATACATCTGTTTTGAAACATATATTTATGAGAGTAAATCATAATTTTTTTTTTTGAGATAAATTCCCTTAATTTAATCCTTCCCGGATTGCCTTCCAATAAGATGATTTGCCCTTTTTTTTTTTGACATGCTTTAGGGAATATGATATGGAGTATTTCTTATGCCAAATGTTCCCTCCCTACTTTTTGTTTGCAGGTGTCAACATGTTGTTGCTATTGACATTGATCCTGAACAGGTGGCTTTGGCATTTAATAATGCAAAGATATATGGTGTCGAGGATTATATTGATTTCATTGTAGGAGACTTTTTCCAACTAGCGCCTTCTCTTAAGGTATCATTTTTTTCTTTTCTATGATGCTTGAAAAACTTAAAAGGGAAACTCACTTACAGATGGAGGGAATATTATTGTACGCGGATTTTTTATTTTCCAATTCAAACACCCAACTTCAATCTATAACTAAATAAAAGCTGAAGTGCAAAGCACTTCAGCATACCCACATTTTCCCGCTCAAACATGCATCTGGACTGAATATAGACTAGATTCATTGCCTCCTAATATTAGTTACCGAATACACCCCTATCACTATTTTCTAAATTCCCAATTTATTCTTACGCGCATAGCTTACGAGAGAAGATGTCGTTTTATATTCCATTTCTGGGATTTCTCTTCTCAATCTCTCTCTTCTCTCTCCGGCACTCCCCCTTTAATCAATCTGACCCCAGCCCCCCTCTCTCTCCTACGGTCTCTTCTTCTCCGGGCCGACTCTATCCTTTCACGGTTTCTTCTTCTTCTTCGAATAACCATCTCAAGACGTCGCTTGAAAAAACAACGAAAGATCCATTTGAAACGACCATGTACCAGATATCAAGCTCCAAGTTCATTTCAATTTCATTTTTTTCTCCATGCAATTATCGCTTATTCATTAAATTTATTGTTTATAATCTCATTGTTAGTGAAAATTAAGTCGAGATTTACAACGAAAGAATCCCACGGGGTTATTCCACTGGTGAAAAAATACTGGGCACAACGCTACAATTTGTTCTCCAGGTACGACCAGGGTATTCGATTGGACAAAAAGGTTGGTTCTCAATTGCGCCGGAGGAAATCGCCGTCGACCATGCACAGAGAAGCAGCGGTGGAGTTATTAACGATTGCTTTGCCGGCATTGGTGGTAATGCCATCCAATTTGCCACTATGTAAGTTCCCCAAATTTAATTTCCTTGAAACTCAGTATTTTTTTTTTTTTTTGCATACCATGTGTTTGATAGGAAATTCTGTTATTTTGGGAAAGCACAAGCATGTTTGGGCATTTCTAAATGGATATTTGTCACTACCTCAGTAAAAAGTTTTAAATTTGCTCTCAATGAGCAAATTTGAATTATTTTTTTGGACATTCATTTTGGGACGGAGACGGAGGAAGTACCAAACATATTTAGGAACTTGGCTTTAGGATTTAGCGCCAAATACGAAATATGGAAAACAAAGAAGAAGCTGATTTGTGCCCAGTGACTACCTGACTATGTCGGATGTGGAGACAAGTTTATGTGGAGAAATAAATGAAAATCATGTCGGAAAAAATACATTATGCCGTAGCCGCTTACCAAAAATATGGGTTATCAGATGCTCCAGGTGCTCTTTCATTCATGTAACCCATACCTTAGTTAACATCACTGAGTCCATATGAATTCTTATAGGTAGACAGCTAGCCACTGATATTTTCTTTTCTCCCTCGGTTCCAAAATAAATAAATAAATCAGCTGAGAAGTTAAGCTTTTAATTAAGGTAGTTTTGCTTTCGTATATATCTTGTAAAGTATGTATCATGATTTTGAGAACAAAGAAAATAATTTGTATAAACAATGGTTCTTTACAGGTCAAATTTTGGAAAAAAAAAAGAATGTGGGCTGCCCTTCCATGTACTCTACTCATAGTGAGAGAGAGAGAGAGAGAGAGAGAGAGAGATAGCTCTTGTAGCACCTAGCCAGACTATGTTCAAAATGAGATTTGAGTTCTCGGGGACTGAAATAGGAGAATATGAGAACACCTAGCCGGATTATGTTCAAACATGACACAATCCGACTCTATACATCTGTTTTGAAACATATATTTATGAGAGTAAATCATAATTTTTTTTGACATAAAATCCCTTAATTTAATCCTTCCCGGATTGCCTTCCAATAAGATGATTTGCCCTTTTTTTTTTTTTTTTTTTTTTTGACATGCTTTAGGGAATATGATATGGAGTATTTCTTATGCCAAATGTTCCCTCCCTACTTTTTGTTTGCAGGTGCCAACATGTTGTTGCTATTGACATTGATTCTGAACAGGTGGCTTTGGCATTTAATAATGCAAAGATATATGGTGTCGAGGATTATATTGATTTCATTGTAGGAGACTTTTTCCAACTAGCGCCTTCTCTTAAGGTATCATTTTTTTCTTTTCTATGATGCTTGAAAAACTAAAAAGGGAAATTCACTTACAGATGGAGGGAATATTATTGCACGCGGATTTTTTATTTTCCAATTCAAACACCCAACTTCAATCTATAACTAAATAACCCACTTTTTCCTGCTCAAACATGCATCTGGACTGAATATAGACTAGATTCATTGCCTCCTAATATTAGTTACCGAATACACCCCTATCACTATTTTCTAAATCCCCAATTTACTCTTACGCATAGCTTACAAGAGAAGTTGTCATTTTATATTCCATATCTGGAATCTTCTCTTCTCAATCTCTCTTCTCTCTCCGGCACTCCCCCCTTTAATCAATCTGACCCCAGCCCCTCCCCCCCTCTCTCCTTCTACGGTCTCTTCTTCTCCGGGCCGACTCTCCTTCCACGGTCTCTTCTTCTCGATCTCTCTACTCCCCCTGCTACAAACCCAATCGTCGCCTCACCCTCTCTTTTCTGCCATGGCTGTCCCCACTCTCTCTCCCTTTCTTCTTCTTACACCCCCTCCTGGTTCGTTGTGCTAGATTTAATGTTCCTTTTGAGTCCGGATGAGGGGGAAACAATGGGTTTTTAGATAGAGAAAGTGAGATATAGGCTTGTTGGGTCTGACCCACTTCTTTCCCCTTTCTGATCTGCTTCCTAGCTTTGTTTGTAAACGTGCGTTGAATTTTTTTTCCCCTTGAATATACACACTTAAAGAAGAATTCCAAAATTACATACCCACATCTACCAGTCTTATTTTAGAGCTTACTCTCACAGGACTTCTAAGCTTATTTGGTAATTGGATTTTAGATCCTTGTTTTATGTTTGTGTATAAATGACAGGCCTGGTGATGGTAAGACTACCGTAATGAGAGAGATATCTCGTATCCTGTCAAATGAGCTACACAAAAGAGTGGTTGGTTGTGTTTTAACATTACTCTCTCTGGTTTGCAAGTTTCTTAAAATTACTGATACCGAAATAGACTTTCTCAGCTTACTGGTAATTTAAATAGGTTATTGTTGATACTAGCAATGAAATAGGAGGTGGTGGGAATATTCCACACCCTGCAATTGGAGGTGCACGAAGATTGCAGGTTCCTGAACCCTCTATGCAGCACAGAGTTATGATTGAGGCTGCGGAGAATCACATGCCCGAGGTGATTGTTATAGATGAAATTGGTACGCAAGCTGAAGTTCAAGCTTGTCGTTCCATTGCCGAGAGAGGAGTTATGCTTATTGGCACTGCTCATGGAGAGCAGCTGGAGAATATAATAAGCAACCCTACCCTATCTGATCTGGTTCGTTTCTATGCTCAGGACCTTTCTTAGAATAGTCAATTTATTTAATGTCCCTTTACAATTCAATTTTAAGCATGGATTTTCATCTTATATCGCCTCTTATTCTAATGATCTGAATGTCTTCTTTTTGGTAACTTTAATTTAGAGCCCCTTCATTCATTGTTCCTTTACAAGGCTCATTTTAAGCTTGTGCCTTTTGTTTCTTCTCCAATCAGTATTAAGTTATAACTAGCAAAATAAGATATCATCTCATCATGCGGAGCCTTCTACTGCTGTGCTGCGTTTCAAGACACCATGTGACACTTCACCATATTGATCACTTATAATTTTATTGCAAAGTTTCCGTTCTAATCTGAGATAGTATACTGAAAGTTGGGCATTCTCTTCGTTCAAGTGTGCTATATGTTGGCTTATAATAATTGAAAATGTTCTATCTTGTTGCTTTTCTGTCAAATACACAGATTGGAGGAGTGGAAACAGTTACTATTGGTGATCAAGAAGCCCGTAACAGAAATTACAGGAAAAGCATTCGTGAGAGGAAATCTCCTCCAACCTTTCCTTTTCTGATTGAAATAGGGAAAGGCACTACTGGGTTACGCATAGAGTAAGCTACTTCTCACTTATATCCTCTCTGTGATGCAGACCACTTATACATGCCACTAGATTATATTGCATGCATATCTTTTTCAGTAACTTTCACAAGGTACTACTCATCCAACAGGGCATACGGTCAAGTTCTATTGATAGAGTAGTCCATCTTGGGCATTGCAATTGGTTAATTGTCTCCTGATAGAGTAGTTCCATCGCAAGGTGCATAGTCGGGATATCATCCACAAGGTAGACCATGACACTTTATATGCATCTCGGGTGGCTGATCTTTTATATGCCCCTGACTGGAAATTAGGAGGATGATAAAAAATGGACTTTGGCTAAGGTAAACATTATTTCAAGAAGTGGAGTTGCATTCACCCTAGGATCAATGAAGTACTTTGATGTTTACTGTTGATGAAAAATAAGTCTACGGTTAACGGGCATGTTCTGCATGTCTGTGATAACCAGGCTGTACATATCTCCCCATGTTTTAGAAGATAACTAAATATTTAGAGATTGACTGTTGTTTTGTGTGGATGAAATCTGGGATATATATATATATATATATATATATATATATATATATATATATATATATATATATATACATACATATAAAGAAAAAAACTGGGAGAAACTAATTTCTATACTTCATCCCAAAATGATCTTCCCACTTTTTTTACGGTTACTACGAATGAACTTTTAGGCAGTAATTTTAGGTTGATTTAATTATACAAATTCAAATCAAAAACTTTTCTTGATACACTAACAACAATACTATCAATGACAAGTTTTAGATTTCCATTAGGATAAATTAATCAATCTAAAACTATTGCTCAAAGTTCATTCATAGTAACGGCAAAAAATGGGAAGATCATTTTGGGACAAAGGGAGTATTTTTGTACGCTGGAACACATGGATTTGAGCTTAGTTAGCAGTGTGTCCCCACTTTATGGTAAAGTGGACTGTGGATATCCTCTAATTTCATATGGATGGCGAGAATATCATATGCATCTATATGTGATTTTCTTTTCCTTAGTGTACTGTATGCTTATTCATGCCTTGTGGTAGTTGTTTGTCATGTTCAAATCCTCAAGTTCAACTCATTATATGCTGAATGAAATTGGCAGCTTTTTCTTGTTCTTAATAAGATCCGTATGAAAAGAAAAAAGATTCTTACGGAATCAACTTTTGCTGCTTGCATTTCACCTAATTATTATACCTTTTTTTTATAAAACACCTAATTATTATACATATTTGCAGACTGCGTGAAGTGTGGATTTATTGCTTCATGGGAAAAAGCCGCTGGTTGAGGTATGTCATATGCCTCGTAATCAAATTCAATATTTGCAAATTTTTCCTTAAATTCTTATGTAGGTCCATGTTCATGATAATTTTAACTCCCTCAACATCATCAAATATTTCAATAGGCTAACAGAATGATTAACCAATACATTAGAGAACATTTAGAGATATAAACCTTAAATCTTCCTAAAATGGAGTATATCTCATTAGTAAGACCTAGTTCCTTTGATGCCAATTCACTAGATTGTGTTTGGAGTACTGCAAATGCTCTGGAAGAGCTGGTGGAAACGTATAAGCTTAACCATGACTGTTCATTTTAAACTAATTTTGCCATCATTTCTGCAGCTGTTTGTCTACTTTGTGAAATGTAGATGCAATATGCATGATTAATATATTAGTAGTCTTTGTTAGTTGCAAGTTCAGAATATGAGTACTAACTTTTGACGTGATCAAATTTTTGTATTCAGAGTGTTCGAGAAGTCACGAGAATATGAGAATATGTCCGGTATAAGAATCCGGATGCTGTTAGACAAGTTAGAGAGTATCCTTTTGAATTCCTTATGCTTGTTGCTTAATAATCAAACGTAGTTCCACTTTTCTTTTTTAGTATGGTTGGATTTCATTATCTTCCAAGTAAATAAACTTATAAGCTGCTTTACCTGGCTGATCAAAATGTGATTTTATTATATCTACTTTCGGGACTCATTTATAAGTGAGAGTAGAGGGAGTCACCACGTGTTATTAGTTGCCAATGCTAGGTACTCGGATTCCAAGTCTGCTATTCATTGCCTGCAGTCTGCATAAATCACTGCTGTTACCAAGATTTCATGATGAATTTTGATTTTGAAATATTTGATAATTGATACTCCCTCCATTCTGGAATGACGTTCCCACTTATTTTGTTGGTTGTTTGAATGAAATTTGAGTAACAATTATTATCCTAATGAAAATCTAAAATTTATTATTGATACGCCATTATAATTACCATCAATATTAATTTTCAGATTTCTTTAGCCTATAATTATTACTCAAAGTTCATTAACACAAATAACAAAAAAAGTGGAACATCATTCCGTGTCGGAGGGGGTATTACAATGAGGAAGGATTAAACCTCTGGTTATCAAACATTTGGGTTCTTGCTGGCTTAGAAACTAATTTCGTAGATCTTGCTGGGCCAAAACTTCAATGGCATGTTGGCATGTTAAGCTTTACTGAAATCTAACTAATCCATATTTATTGGCCCATTATTATATGTGAATCTGATCCTAGTTATAGGATACACGCTTCGCTTCATGTTTTGGACCTTCCGTTAAAATCTTATATGTTGATGGTCTAGTCTTAAAGTTGCTGAAGAAAGGTTGAGAATCAAATATGGATTTGTAACTAGTTATGATTTTTCTGCCATACTTATAGCATCAGTTTTTATCTTAACTGAAATTCAGAATCCTCAGTGGATACAGTTTGGCAGAATTTGAGGTAATATACATAGCTTATAAAGAGCTGAAATGTTTTCTCTATGCCTGTTGTTTTGCTTCTAACCAACCTTTTAACTTGATGTAGCTTTGTGTTCTTGGAAATCTTTGCCCTGATACTGTAGGGGAAGCTACTGCAATGATCCCATCTATCAAGGTACTTCATGAACCTATCACTATTTTTTATTCTTGTTAGGCTGGCTATTTGCTTATGGGACGTGATATATTGGAATTTGCCTCAGACACGGAATGATGTTCCACTTTTTTTGTTATTTGTGTTAATGCACTTTGAGCATTAATTATAGACTAAAAAAATCTGAAAATTAATATTGATGGTAATTATAAAGGCGTATCAATAATAAATTTTAGATTTTCATTAGGATAATAATTGTTGCTCAAATTTCATTCAAGCAACCAACAAAATAAGTGGGAACATAATTCCAGGATGGAGGGAGTATCGATTATCAAATATTTCAAAATCAAAATTCATCATGAAATCGTGGTAACGGTGATTTATGCGATTTATGAATGGAATAGCATGCTTGGAATCCAAGTACCTAGCATTGGCAACTAATAACACGAGGTGACTCCTTCTACTCACTTATAAATGAGTCCCGAAAGCAGATATAATAAAATCACATTTTGATCAGCCAGGTAAAGCATCTTATAAGTTTATTTACTTGGAAGATAATTAAATCCAACCACACTAAAAAAGAAAAGTGGAACTACGTTTGATTATTAAGCAACAAGCATAAGGAATTCAAAAGGATAATCTCTAACTTGTCTAACAACATCCGGATTCTTATACCGGCTGAATCGCGTGACATATTCCCGTGACTTCTCGAACACTCTGAATACAAAAAATTGATCACGTCAAAAGTTAATACTCATATTCTGAACTTTCAACTAATAAAGACTACTAATATATTAATCATGCATAGTGCATCTACATTTCACAAAGTAGACAAACCGCTACAGAAATGATATCAAAATTAGTTTAAAATGAACACTCATGGTTAAACTTATACATTTCCACCACCAGCTCTTCCAGAGCATTTGCAGTTCTCCAAACACAATCTAGTGAATTGGCCTCAAAGGAACTAGGTCTTACTAATGAGATATAATCCTGAAATCATAACAAACTTCTGCTTGCAGACGAATAGCATCATATGACTACCATTTGATTTTTTTTTTCAGTATCATAAATTAAAAAGTATATGAAATAATGTATGAAATCAACTGACCCATTATATTTAGGAACTTATGAAATAAAGAGGGTAAACTTGTGACTGGACATTTAAAAATCATTATTAAACAAGAGATATGACTAGTGTATCATTCAATTGTAAATTGTTCTCACTTGTTTTCTTTCCTTTCTCTCTTCGTTTTTTTTTCTCAAGCTTAGAGAAGTATATATGTGGTTTGCTTATATTCTATCAATAGACCATTACATGCATATCTGGGTAAGAGACTGAACAATTAAACATACCAAAGCCTTTAGCTATTTTTAGAAGTATTTAACAAATGAAGTGGATGGTGAATATCACAATTAAAGAGCTAACTTGGTCTTTTTCCCTTATACAATGCAATGCAGATCATCACAATTAAAAAGCTAACTTGTGTTTTCTGGGGTTAGAAAAAGGTATCAACCCCGTAAATACGTATACACTTCAAAATAGAGAAAAGAAAGAGAATTAATTCAGTATAATACTCACTGTGAAACTTGGTTATTAGGATTGTCAGACATTTGTTGAAGCTGCTCATATTTGCGGTCAAGAATTAGAGCAACTTCACAATTCATCAAAGCCTTGGCCTTCAGAAACTCTGAGGAAAAATGAAAAGCGTGGACATAAAAGTGCAGCCGTTATTCAATGTTGTGCTCAAGGAAACTCCAAATAGGCGAATTTCAAGAGAGTTAAAATAAAATAGAGTTATCTACTGAAAAACAATATTTTTAGCAAATCACAGACATGATTATCTAGAAACTATCCTATTATCATGATATACATTTTCTTTTTCTCATTAGCTACCACAAGAATCAGAATATAACTCCTACGTTCTAGGATTCAAAATAAATTTAATTAAACTAATAAAAACTTTTTTAAAATCAACTAATGAATTGCAAAATTGGGGAAAGTCTGAGTATTTCCTTTCTTGAAAGATTCAATCAAGTTTTTCACAAAACTAGCAAAATTATTAATCAAAAATCAAATACAACAATATACTTAATTCTCTTTTTAAATTGATTATTTTCATAAATTATTTCAAGAGTAACACTTGGAAAGTGAAATTCATCATGGGTGGGGTTGGAACGCCTGACCTTATGGAAAGGTATAGCTTATGCCGCTTGAGCTAGAACTATTTGACACTACATAGTTCTTAATATACAAAAACCTGAAAGCAACCCAAATAACATAATTTCAAATGTGAAAGTACTATGATGAAAATTGAAAAAAAGTGGGAAAACGTTATCGTTCAAACAAAGATCAAACAAAGACTAGATAGAGGATTACCATCACCAATCTTGAGCTCAGCAACATTCTCTTCCTCTTCTCCAGACTTAGTAAAAGCAAGAAGAAATAACCTGTATACGTAGCCAAAGATTAGAGGGACTCCTTGCAGTGAGAACTAAGAAAGACCTATACTACGCCGAATTTGTTAGGTTTAGGCATAAGCCGACGTATAATTGTATCAATTTTTTTACCAAATCGAACCAATATCTTCCATTAAATTTTTTCACTTGCAGGGACCAGGATCCAGAGGGATTCGGTGCTCCACGATTGAGGAGTTGAGCCCTGACATGTCTTGGTATGACCAGGCGAACACGTCAACACTCTTTGAGGAGATTTATCAGGGCTTATTTTTCTGCACCGGCGAAGAAACTGCCCTCTTTAGGCTCTTGCACTGACCTCAGATTCACTTTAGTCATAACCTTTTCGGCAACTTGGGCCCGATTTTCCTCTTGGTCAACTATACGCTTGAGAATTTCTTTGTATTATTCATTTAGTGTGTCTGCTTCTTTATCAAGTGAATTATTATTAATTTCTTTTAAGTTGTTAGTTAACTTATCAGTTGTTAAGGGTGCCACGTCGGTTATTTGATGTAGCCATGGTCTTCCCAGAATAACTGTGAAAGTGATAGGAATGTCCAATACTTGAATTTCGGTAGGCATCATCCGTTTGCCGAACCAAATGTTTAAGGTAGCAACCCCGAATTTCAAAATAACGTATTTACTGCATACTCTTTCTTCCTTCAGTTTATCTATAGATACATGTATACATACAGACATATCATAAATCATTTAAGCACCAAATATTTCGTACAAAAAGCTTATCAAATCATGGCTATATTAATTTTCAGATTTCTTTAGCCTATATTAATTTTTCAGATTTCTTTAGCCTATAATTATTGTAGTAAGTTTAATTTTCTCAAAGCAACTTCTTATCAAAATAACGTATTTCTGCATACTCTTTCTGCCTTCAGTATATCTATATACACGTATACATACACACATATCATATATCATTTAAGCACCAAATATTTCGTACAAAGAGCTTATCAAATCTTGGCTGTGGTTTATTAACTCTTAAACTTCCGCAGGCAAGTTACATTATATCAAGTCCCATAAGCAAATAGCCAACCTAAATCTGAATCATAGGAATGTCCAACACGTATACAACAATATTTGGTGCTTAAATGATTTATGATATGTGTGTATATATACGTGTATATAGATATACCGAAGGCAGAAAGAGTATGCAGAAATACGCTTTTTTGATAAGAAGTTGCTTTGAGAAAATTAAACTTGCTACAATAATTATAGGCTAAAGAAATCTGAAAAATTAATATAGGGTAAAGAAATCTGAAAATTAATATTGTTGTATACGTGTTGGACATTCCTATGAAAATTAATACTCATGGCTATATTAATTTTCAGATTTGGTTCGGCAAACGGATGATGCGTACCGAATTTCAAGCGTTGGACATTCCTATCACTTTCACAGCTATTCTGGGAAGACCATGGCTGCATCAAATAAACGGCGTGGCACCCTTAACAACCGATAAGTTAACTAACAACTTAAAAGAAGTTAATAATGATTAATTTGATAAAGAAGCAGACACACTAAACGAACAATACAAAGAAGTTCTCAAGCGTGTAGTTGGCCAAGAGGAAAATCGGGCCCAAGCTGTCGAAGAGGTTATGATAAAGTGAATCTGAGGTCAGTGCAAGAACCTAAAGAGACACAGGTGAGCAGTTTCTTTACCGGTGCAGAAAAACAAGCCCTGATAAATCTTCTCAAAGAGTATGTTGACGTGTTCGCCTAATCATATCAAGACATGCCAGGGCTCGACTCATGGAGCACCGAATCCCTCTGGATCCTCGTCCCTGCAAGTGAAAAAATTTAATGGATGATATTGATTCGATTTGGTAAAAAAATTGGTACAATTATACGTTGGCTTATGCCTTAACCTAACCAATTTGGCGTAGTATAGGTCTCCTTAGTTCTCACTGCAAAGGGTCCCTCTAATCTTTGGCTATGTATACAGGTTATTTCTTCTTGCTTTTACTATGTCTGGAGAAGAGGAAGAGAATGCTGCTGAGATTGGTGATGGTAATCCTCTATCTAGTCGATCTTTGTTTGAACGATAACGTTTTTTCAATTTTCATCATAGTACTTTCACATTTGAAATTATGTTATTTGGGTTGCTTTCGGGTTTTTGTATATTAAGAACTATGTAGTGTCAAATAGTTCTAGCTCAAGCGGCATAAGCTATACCTTTCCATAAGGTCAGGGGTTCCAACCCCACCCAGGATGAATTTCACTTTCCAAGTGTTACTCTTGAAATAATTTATGAAAATAATCAATTTAAAAAGAGAATTAAGTATATTGTTGTATTTGAATTTTGATTAATAATTTTGCTAGTTTTGTGAAAAAATTGATTGAATCTTTCAAGAAAGGAAATACTCAGACTTTCCCCTATTTTGCAATTCATTAGTTGATTTTAAAAAGGTTTTTATTAGTTTAATTAAATTTATTTTGAATCCTAGAACGTAGGAGTAATATTCTGATTCTTGTGGTAGCTAATGAGAAAAAGAAAATGTATATCATGTTAATAGGATAGTTTCTAGATAATTATGTCTGTGATTTGCTAGAAATATTGTTTTTCAGTAGATAACTCTATTTTATTTTAACTCTCTTGAAATTCGCCTATTTGGAGTTTCCTTAAGCACAACATTGAATAACAGCTGCTCTTTTATGTCCACGCTTTTCATTTTTCCTCAGAGTTTCTGAAGGCCAATGCTTTGATGAATTGTGAAGTTGCTCTAATTCTTGACCGCAAATATGAGCAGCTTCAGCAAATGTCTGAAGATCATAATAACCAAGTTTCACAGTGAGTATTATACTGAATTAATTCTCATTCTTTTCTCTATTTTGAAGTGTATACGTATTTACAGGGTTGATACCTTTTCTAAGCCCAGAAAACACGAGTTAGCTTTTTAATTGTGATGATCTGTATTGCATTGTATAAGAAGGGAAAAATACCAAGTTAGCTCTTTAATTGTGATATTCACAATCCACTTCATTTGTTAAATACTTCTAAAAATAGCTAAAGGCTTTGGTCTGTTTAATTGATCAGTCTCTTACCCAGATATGCATGTAATGGTCTATTGATAGAATATAAGCAAACCACATATACTTCTCTAATCTTGAGAAAAAAAAGGGAGAACGGAAAGAAAACAAGTGAGAACAATTGACAATTGAATGATACACTAGTCATATCTCTTGTTTAATAATGTTTTTTAAATGTCCAGTCACAAGTTTACCCTCTTTATTTATTAACTTCCTAAATATAATGGGTCAGTTGATTTCATACATTATTTTCGTGTTCTTTTTAATTTATGATACTGAAAAAAAAATCAAATGGTAGTCCTATGTTGCTAGTTGTCTGCAAGCAGAAGTTTGTTATGATTTGAGGATTATATCTCATTAGTAAGACCTAGTTCCTTTGATGCCAATTCACTAGATTGTGTTTGGAGAACTGCAAATGCTCCGGAAGAGCTGGTGGTGGAAATGTATAAGTTTAACCATGACTGTTCATTTTAAACTAATTTTGCCATCATTTCTGCAGCGGTTTGTCTACTTTGTGAAATTTAGATGCAATATGCATGATTAATATATTACTAGTGTTTGTTAGTTGCAAGTTCAGAATATGAGTACTAACTTTTGACGTGATCAAATTTTTGTATTCAGAGTGTTCGAGAAGTCACGGGAATATGTCACGCGATTCAGCCAGTATAAGAATCCGGATGCTGTTAGACAAGTTAGAGAGTATCCTTTTGAATTCCTTATGCTTGTTGCTTAATAATCAAACGTAGTTCCACTTTTCTTTTTTAGTATGGTTGGATTTCATTATCTTCCAAGTAAATAAACTTATAAGCTGCTTTACCTGGCTGATCAAATGTGATTTTATTATATCTGCTTTCGGGATTCATTTATAAGTGAGAGTAGAGGGAGTCACCTCGTGTTATTAGTTGCCAATGCTAGGTACTTGGATTCCAAGCCTGCTATTCAATGCCTGCAGTCTGCATAAATCACTGCTCTTACCAAGATTTCATGATGAATTTTGATTTTGAAATATTTGATAACGATGTTCCCACTTATTTTGTTGGTTGTTTGAATGAAATTTGAGCAACAATTATTATCCTATTGAAAATCTAAAATTTATTATTGATACACTATTATAATTACCATCAATATTAATTTTCAGATTTCTTTAGCCTATAATTATTGCTCAAAGTTCATTAACACAATTAACAAAAAAAAGTGGAACATCATTCCGTGTCGGAGGGGGTATTACAATGAGGAAGGATTAAACCTCTGGTTATCAAACATTTGGTTTCTTGCTGGCTTAGAAACTCATTTCGTAGATCTTACTGGGCCAAAACTTCAATGGCATGTTAAGCTTTACTGAAATCTAACTAATCCATATTTCTTGGCCCATTATTATATGTGAATCTGATCATAGTTATAGGATACACGCTTTGCTTCATATTTCTTGGCCCATTATTATATGGTCTAGTCTTAAAGTTGCTGAAGAAAGGTTGAGAATCAAATATGGACTTGTAACTAGTTTTGATTTTTCTGCCATACTTATAGCATCAGTTTTTATCTTAACTGAAATTCAGAATCCTCGGTGGATACAATTTGGCAGAATTTGAGGTAATATACATAGCTTATAAAGAGTTGAAATGTTTTCTCTATGCCTGAACTTAACCAAATCGACATATTATACTCCCTCCATTCTGTAATGATGTTCCCACTTATTTTGTTGGTTGTTTGAATGAAATTTGAGCAACAATTATTATCCTAATGAAAAGCTAAAATTTATTATTGATACGCCATTATAATTACCATCAATATTAATTTTCAGATTTCTTTTGCCTATAATTATTGCTCAAAGTTCATTAGCAGAAATAACAAAAAAAGTGGAACATCATTCCGTGTCGGAGGGGGCATTACAATGAGGAAGGATTAAACCTCTGGTTATCAAACATTTGGGTTCTTGCTGTGGCCAAAACTTCAATGGCATGTTAAGCTTTACTGAAATCTAAATAATCCATATTTCTTGGCCCATTATTATATGTGAATCTGATCGTACTATCGTAGTTATAGGATACACGCTTCGCTTCATGTTTTGGACCTTCCGTTATATGTGTTTAAATCTTATATGCTCATGGGGTAGTCTTAAAGTTGCTGAAGAAAGGTTGAGAATCAAATATGGATTTGTAACTAGTTTTGATTTTTCTGCCATACTTATAGCATCAGTTTTTATCTTAACTGAAATTCAGAATCCTCGGTGGATACAGTTTGGCAGAATTTGAGGTAATATCAAGGTTCTAAAAAGCGCTAGGCGGATGCTAGGTGGCGGAGCCGGGCCTAGCGCCTAGGCGGGGACTAGTCGGGGACTAGTCGAGATTAGTCGGGATTAGTTCGAACCTAGGCGGGGCTTAGAACTAGGCGTTGGAGAGGGGCCTAGCGCCTAGGCGGGGCCTAGGCGCCCTTAGGCGGGCCCGCCTAGGCGCCCTTAGGCGGGGTCTTTTAGAACACTGGGTAATATACATAGCTCATAAAGCAAGGTTCTAAAAAGCGCTAGGCGAATTCTAGGCGGCGGAGCCGGGCCTAGCACCTAGGCGGGGACTAGTCGGGATTAGTCGGGACCTAGGCGGGACTTAGAATTAGGCGTTGGAGAGGGGCCTAGCGATTAGGCGCCCTTAGGCGGGGTCTTTTAGAACACTGTTATAAAGAGCTGAAATGTTTTCTCTATGCCAGTTATTTTGCTTCTAACCAACCTTTTAACTTCATGTAGCTTTGTGTTCTTGGAAATCTTTGCCCTGATACTGTAGAGGAAGCTACTGCAATGATCCCATCTATCAAGGTACTTCATGAACCTATCACTATTTTTTATTCTTGTTAGGCTATTTGCTTATGGGAGTCATTAAACGTGATATAATGGAACTTGCCTGCGGAAGTTTAAGAGTTCATAAACCACAGCCATGATTTGATAAGCTTTTTGTACGAAATATTTGGTGCTTAAATGATTTATGATATGTGTGTATGTATACGTGTATATGGATATACTGAAGGCAGAAAGAGTATGCAGAAATATGTTATTTTGATAAGAAGTTGCTTTGAGAAAATTAAACTTACTACAACTATGAAGGCAGCTATCAAAGTCAACTTTGCTAGCTATTCATTTTATTATCGTAAAACCAAATGTTTAGAATAACAAGTACTCCCTCCGTGTCGGGTCAATGGACACCAAAAAATTGGGCACAATAACTAAGAAAAAACACTATTCCCTCCACTCATTCTCTCTCCTACATTATTTTAATACTCACAACACCATTATAATTTACTATTCCCTCCACTCATTCTCTCTCCTATTTTATTATTACACTCACAACATTCTTTCCATTTTGGACAGTCTCCAATCACGTGAGACGACCCAAAAAGAAAATAAGTCTCCATTCACCAAACACGGAGGGAGAATATTGTTAATTTGCCATTAAAATGTATAAAACGCACACATTTTTAGATTGTCCCTTAAAATGGAATTTGGACATTCATTTAAGGGCGGAGCGAGTAGTAAGTTGATTTTTGTATATTTTGATTACTTTGAATTGATGGATTATTTTGGTTTACATTGCTGCAGTCTAGAGGACGTGGGCATGAAAATGAAAAGATAGAGAAAATGTTGAACGACTTGTCCATGATAAAGAAATTTGAATAAGCCATGGGAGGGAGATCTGGAGCTCCTAATTTGCGCGACAACGCCTATATAATTTAACTAATTTCATCATGTTTAAAGCTTTTATAAAGATGAGAATTTGTTTTTTAAGAATAGTGAAGTGTTACTAATATAAATTTAATACATATTGAGATATAATAATAATAATAAAATATGTTATGTTTATTATAAAATGTAATAATAATAACATAAATTTCAGCCCAAGAAAATAAAATAGGCACAATAGGTCTGTTTCCACCCAATGGACGATCGCCTGGCCGACGAGGTCCTGGTCCGGCCTAACTTGGTCCTACATACGGCCCAATACTTGCACATCTAGAAGCAAGGATTGAATTTAGGTCGACCTCATCCCCGTAAGTGACCTCAATCATGTCGACGAAAGCTAAAATTATGGAACCGATCATGTCAATTCCCAAGAATCTCGTGTATGATTCCTAGCCACTTTCATTTATCCGGCTAACACTATAAATACTCCCCACATATCACCTTCAAGAGGTAACGTCTCTTTACTATTTTGAATCTTTGTCAATACGGTTATTCATGAAAACGCAAATATTTATTCTCACACCGGAGGGACTTAACCGAAGACCTTCCACGACTAGTCATTTGTTCGTGGTTTCAGGTCAAGAGCTCTAACTTATTCCTAATAGCTGGACTGGACTAAGGGCTAATCTAACCAAATTTTCAACATCACTATTATTGCACAAAATGGATACATTTTATCTTTGTTAGACTACTTACAGTGGAGAGATGAAATGGGGATGAAATCCCATTTCATCTGGTTGAATAGCTGCAATGGGTGTATGAAATGGGATGGGTTGAAAAGGTAAGTTGAAATGTTTCATCTAACTAAAAATTTTTTTTTTTGAGTGACATGTGGCATGGCCTGATTGGGCTGTCAGAGGAGAGTGTTCCTCACCGCCTGGGCTGGCGCGTGAGGAGGTGCTTTTGGCTTCCTTTTTTTTTTTTTTCTGAAAGTTGCCATGTGTCAATTTTTTATTGGTCCATGTTTTATCATTTTTTCATCCAATTATTTAAGCTCAATTATCTCATAATAAATGATTTAAAAATAAAAAGAAAAATTCACCAAAATTCATCATTTTATTTTCCCTACAAATTGATATAAGTTTCATTTGATTTGGATAAAAAAAAAAAACACTCGTTTCTCAATTATCATTCTTCATTTTAGCCTTTATTTAAAAAAAAATCATTATTTTTTTCTATAAATTGATGCAATATTTTTTTAATTAAGTGTGAAATATTTTTTTAATTATAAATAATAATAATTATTATTATTAATTTTACTAACATAAAAATAGAGAATATAAATACAATAAAAGTGGTGGGGTATAGAATGATGAGTTGGAGGGAGTTGAAATTTAATTTAAGTTAGCCATTGTAGGGGGTAAATGAAATGGGTAGATGAAATATTAGGTGGATGAGAAAAAGTGTAAAAAGTGTTAGATGAAATGGGGAGGGGGAACAAAACCATTGTGCATAGTCTTAGCTCATAACTGTAAAGGAAATCAAGTTTCCATCATATTAAAATTTTAAATATAATGGAATCGGTTAAATCTTGAAATTTTTGCTATCGAATATTTAATTTCAGGGTTTTTTTTATAGAAAAATCATTTTGAAAATTTTAAATGGATTGTAAAGACGGTTATATGTATACTAATAATTTTAGTGTGTGTGAATTACAACGCTAAACTTCCACATTTTTTTAAAATGTGTTCATTTCGTCAACAAATTTGCTAAAAATTTAATAGAATTTAGCCACTTGACCTCACATGACTAATTTCCGTAAATACGATCTAGGATAAATGGTTTATTGGGGAAATTAATTTGTAATATTTTCTATAAACTATGTGATTATTTTACATTAACTAATTTGTAATATTCATCATATATGTCAACAACGTTAACATATTGGTTGAAAACTTAACGAACATAAGTAACGTTAAGTCACGCGACTAAATTTCTTTAGAATTTTAGAGAATTTGTTAACAGAGTGAGCATATTTTGAAAATTGTAAAAGTTTAGTGAGAACATTTGAAAAACATAATTTAGTCAGAATATTTTAAAAAAAGGTAAAGTTCAGTGACGAAAATATGGTTTTTGCCGGAGAAAACCAAAATCGAACCAAATCCTCTTCCCGAGTAAGTATTTTAGTAGGCAAGGTTAGAGAGTAAGTGGAAGATCGAGAAAGATGAGGAGCGAGGAAGAAGGAACGGTAGAACAGGCAACCGCCGCCCGCCGTGAGAGATTGAAATCTCTGAAAGAAGCTCAACAGCTTTTAGAAAATCCCGACAATAAGCCTGACGATGACGATTCCAATACCGCTACTAATGAAGAAGAGTGAGCTTTCAATTTCCCATCCTTTTTAAATTTGATGAGCCCGAACCTTTCAGACCGGGCCAACGCTCGATCTAGTCCAAATGCCAAGTATGACGTGGCCTACCTTAGACCGCGATCTCCTAAGACCGTCAGAGTCAAGACCGCGATTGCCTAAGTCAAGATCGCAGGCAGCTAGACCGCCAGTATGGTGACTGCGTCATCTATGACCGCCCCAACCCATGATCGCTGCGTCCATGACCGTGCTATCCGTGACCGCGCCAAAGATATTGATCGCGGACTCATACCAGACTCCCGGTTGTCTCCGAAACTTGTTGAGCAAGATTGGGCGATGACACTAGTCTGCTTGTCTCTATCACATTTAATGCTATTTTGGGTGCCTACCATGCCATTTAAGGCGCCCTCTCAAATTGACTCATGTTGCCTCTGTGGTAGGCCAAGACAGCGACATTCCTCTGCTAAGAGTTAGCTGCCCTGTACGGCTTCACCCTGGCCGAACACGTGTCCTAGGGCAAGGACAAATATTACCTCATGGGTTACATCATCCAATTGCCTCAAGCTACTATAAATATAAAGCCCTTGTCTTCCTTGAGAAGGTAAGTGTAAAATTGATATTGTAAGTCACATTGCCTAAACCCTAAACACACAAACTCACCAAGACATTCCAAGTCTTGCTCTCAGGTTATCATATCCTCTAAGATATCTTACTCTCACACCCAATAGCAATAATAAGAGCATTTATATAAAGTTAATATTTAATTACATCAACTGAGACAAATAATTAAAATTCAATTTAATTCGACAGGTGGTTCAAACAAATGCTACCCATAATATATAACTTGGCTATTGTCCATTAAATCTATAACTATATAAAGGATGAAGTGCAAAGCACTTCAGCACACCCCCATTTTTCCGCTCAAACTAGAATCGAGACTAAATAGAGGCTAAATTCATTACTCATTTACTAAACACCCCCCTTTAATAACCCGAAATAAAATTTGAAAAATCTGAGGGATATTAATCCCACATCGTCTAGGAATTGAAATGCTTGAAAATTGAGTAGTATATTGAGAGGCCTTAAAATTTGAAAACCAATTGGGATATTAATCCCACATCGTCTAGGAATTGAAATGCTAGGAAATGGAGTAGTATGAATTTTGGGGCCTTTGGCTCCTTAGTGAACACCAGCTTTCTTGGTGTTGGGCGCGCCTATGTCACGTCTAGGGTGCCTAATCACCGCCAAATGGCTCCTTAACTAAGACTTTTCATAGCTCCTTAATTTCTCAAGAAAGTTTTAACATTTAGTATATATTGAGAGGCCTTAGCATTTGAAAAACCAAATGGGATATTAATCCCACATCGTCTAGGAATTGAAATATTAGGAATGGAGTAGTATATATTGAGAGGCCTTAGCATTTGAAAATCAAATGGGATATTAATCCCACATCGTCTAAGAATTGAAATGCTAGGAAATGGAGTAGTATAAATTTTGGGGCCTTTGGCTCCTTAGTGAACACCAGTTTTCTTTGTGTTGGGCGCGCCTAGGTCACGCCTAGGGCGCCTAATCACCGCCAAATGGCTCCTTAACTAAGACTTTTCATAGCTTCTTAATTTCTCAAGAAAGCTTTCCATTTATTGAGAATCCTTAGCATTTGAAAACCAAATGAGATATTAATCCTACATCGTCTGGAAAATGGAGTAGTATATATTAAGAGGCCTTAGCATTTGAAAATCAAATGGGATATTAATCCCATATTGCCTAGAAATTGAAATGCTAGGAAATGTAGTAGTATATATTGAGAGGCCTTAGCATTTGAAAACCAAATGAGATATTAATTCCACATCGTTTTGAGTAGTATATATTGAGAGGCCTTAGCATTTGAAAACCAAATGGTATATTAATCCCACATCGTCTAGAAATTGAAGTGCTAGGAAATGGAATAGTATAAATTTTGGGACTCCTAAGTGAACACCAGTTTTTTTGGTGTTGGGCGCGCCTAAGTCACGCATAGGGCGCCTAATCACTGCCAAATGGCTCCTTAACTAAGACTTTACATAGCTCCTTAATTTCTCAAGAAAGCTTTACATTTAGTATATATTGAGAGGCCTTAGCATTTGAAAACCAAATGGGATATTAATTCCACATCATCTAGGAATTGAAATGCTAGGAAATGGAGTAGTATATATTGAGAGGCCTTAGCATTTGAAAACCAAATTGGACATTAATCCCATCGTCTAGGAATTGAAATGCTAGGAAATGGAGTAGTATATATTGAGAGGCCTTAGCATTTGAAAACCAAATGGGATATTAATCTCACATCGTCGAGGAATTGAAATGCTAGAAAATGGAGTAGTATATATTGAGAGGCATTAACATAGTGCTAGGAAATGAAATAATATAAATTTTGGGGCCTTTGGCTCCTTTGTGAACACCAGTTTTCTTGGTGTTGGGCGAGCCTAGATCATGCCTAAGGCGCCAAGGTCACGCCTAGGTACTTAACTAAGACTTTTCATAGCTCCTTAATTTTTCAAGAAAGCTTTACATTTTTGTTTTCTGCTCACAACCAGTTTTGAAATTGGAAACTTGGTCGATTTTGTCATTTCACATTTGTAAGATAGTGACTTGATATAAAGAAAAAGGAAAAAAATAAAAGGGATATATGTGTGACATGCTCTATGGAGAGCAACTTTTCCCATTAGTTATAGACTTTCTTTGAAATAATATTTTATTCGTGCGTTTAACGCACGGGTGTAGCACTAGTTATAATAATGGTAGTTGAGGAGACTTATAGTTTAAAGTTTTTGACATTTAGGACATGAGATTTTTAAGTGATTATAGAGTTAGAATTAATTGAGCAATGTGATATCTTCAAGTATCTAAGTATTGACTTTGAGTTTTTTATTTTCAAACTAAGACAATAAAGGTGTTTTTTTAAAATATGGGTTAAAATGTTTATACTTCTTCCTGAATACCAAAATAAATGTGTATGCTTTTATTTGAGGACATTCTAAAAAAAAAATTGTAAATTTTAATGGTGAAAATGTATAAATATTTTACCATCCAGTTTTTAAAATTTTAGTTTTGTATGTATATAACGAAATGTGAATTTTTGGTAAAAGAAATTTATTTAGGCACTAATACCTCCATCAGAAAATGAATGTCCAATTATGTTCTTTATGAAAAATAAAATTGGACATTCATCTTGTTCGAATCTTGTACGAAGAGATTAAGAGAGTAAGTTCTTTTGAAAATTAGACAATTAATTTGGGATAAAAATTAGAATTTTTTTTCATTCGGATAGAGAAAATATAAAATAAAAATAAATTCACCTCGCCTTCATAACCACCCACCATCAAAACTCCATCCTCTTAAATTATACCACCCTCGGCATATGTCGAAACCCTCCGACTTACACCACCTTTGGCATTTTATGACCTCTACACCATATGATCGACAACTTGTTTAAACAAAATGCTCACCAACCTGTTACCACTACAGGAAACAGCTGTTGGTGTAATGTCCTAGGCTTTAGTTATGTTTAACTTAAAATCGTTATGTATCATCTTTATCGTTTAAGTTTATTATTTGATTATTATATATTTTGCATATTTATTGTAATAATCTCCGTCCCTAATTATTAAGTGAATAATTAGTATAATTGTTAATGGATAATCATATGATGATTATATGCATAGAGATGAACATTGAAATTATGGGTACTTGTTAGTGAACAAGTGACTGGACTTGACCCGTATGAGATTTATGTCATGGTCAAATGTCATAATTAAATCTCATATGGTCGCTTCATTTAGTCCCTAGACCTGAGATTATTATGACCTTACATATGATGAAAGTTATGTTTGATTTTAGTCAAACGATATCTTAACACGATATTTATAAAGACTATCTTTGGTATGATCAGATTCATGATGGGAAGGATGATAAATCAAGATGAAATTTGTCCCTCGAAAAAGAGATGTTTTGCTTGGGCCCCTCGATGAGTGATAACGATGAAAGTGTATGGCCATACCCCAATGCGATTGGATTATCATTATACTCAAGATCGAGAAAACATTGAACAAATACAAGTTGACGTGGACCATGACTTGTGTTCAATATAACATCGTGAGACAAAGGGAGAAATGGAAGTGTACCATTGGAAACGTGAACTCTTACGTTATGTTATTTGGGTAGACATAATGGCTTGCTAGAGTCCGCTTATGTTTTATGAGGGTCGATATGATCGGGCTCATTGCCAACATAATATAATCCTATTGGGTCACACACAATTAGAATGAATTGGTTAAACCAAAGAAAGAATGATTGAGAGTTCCTGATATGGCTTAAGCAGTCGCGCGACAGAACTAGCCATCTGGCAAGTGTCGCCGCGCGACAGATCAAGCCACATGGACGGTTTACAGCTTATTTCCTAATACGATTAGGTCACAAACTCTAATACTAGTGTAGTATAAATATGAGTCTGTGAACAGCCAAAACCTAGCCGAATTTTTTAAGGAAAAATCATAACAAAAGGTTTCTCAATATTCTTTCTAGGATTTAAGGATCTAGCAATCCTCAAGAACTGTTCTTGATTCATTCAAAGGTGTGGATACTAATAGAGGGTCTTCGCTCGTACGATGATCAAGGCCTAGAGTTCTAATTGTTCAAGTAATCTGAAGATTCAAGTCTTGAAGATCGAAGTTTGTGATTCAAAATCACATTGATAGATTGTTCGATAGCTCAAGAACGAAAAGCAATTAAGGTTGGTAAATTCTATCTCATAGGAATTCAATTTAATCGTATAGAACGGATCTTAGGGCTCTTGGGTTTTGTGTTATTTAGATGCTAATTCCGCTGTGCATGGACCCATAAAACCTAACAGTGGTATCAGAGCCCCGTTCGTATGGTTAAGTTTGAATTAACATGCTAGAATGTTTATATAAATTGTTTATATGTTCATTGCATGTTTTGTATGTGATAGAATTTTATTGTTTTTGAAACAATGTGCCAAAATCGTTTTATGTTCATATTGAATTAAATCTATTAAAAGCTGTTTATTTGATTTAATTGCTTTATGATTGGAATTGATTGAAGTTTGGGAAAATCTGTAAGACTGGCAACTCTTGTCACGCGACAGAGTTGGCTTCTGTCACGCGACAGAGTTGGCTTCTGTCACGCGACAGAATTGGCCATGGGCAGTCTGTTGGGCTCGTCTGGTCGCGCGACAGATCAAGCCTCATGGAAGCTTCTGTCACGCGACAGACTTTGCCTAATCTGGGCAGAATCAATTTGTTAAATTTTTTCTGCTATTCTGCGATTATGTATATAATCTGATATGTTTCTGTCTTAATCTGGTTGCTATAAATTTCTGGAAATTAAATTTATAGGGCTATGCTGGATTAATTCATTGTTTATGCATGCTTAATTAATTTAAATGTGATTTTATTAATTGTTGCGATGCATGAATTATATGTTCTTATGTGTTAAGAACTTTGTTAGATGTTTAGTTGAAACATTGAATTGTAATTTCCTGAATGTTTAAATTGAAACATTAAAATTTTGTTTTCTGATTGTTTATGAGAAACAAGTCGGTTTACGCAAAATTTAAAGGAATCTGATTGTTTGTGAGAAACAAGTCAGTATACAAAGTATTGATTATGTTGCAAATCAGAGCTGGTATTCTAATTGTGCATGTCTAGGAGAGTTCTGTCGAAGGAGAGATTTGGTACTTAAGTAGTCCTTGTAGCTCACCTATCTTCCTAGGAGCTTACCTGGTGTGCGATTATGATTATCTTTGCTGATATGCTTATAATCTGCTTTAAAGAACCTTCATTTAACTTTTAAGTTCTTTATGCCAATCCATGATTAAAACACTTGAGACCACTCGGATAGTTTTGGGTGGGCTTGCCATAGCAAGGTACTTTGATTCTATTCGTTGTGCGAGCAAGATGAGGAAATTGTGGTTCCTATACGTTTAAATTGGATGAACTTAATTGGGTTATCAAAATGGTTTTGGACCCAAGGCATAAGATGAGATTAAAATATGCTTAGACATATGATGTCTCAAATAAATCTCATAAAAGATCTAAGAGTCATATACGATATGATTGATGTTTTCTACCTAATTAATTTTAATCTTGAGCGGTGCGCCATAGCGTACTTGAGATTAAATTAAAGTTGGATCTTAGCCCATTAAATGTATATTATGCTTATTTACATTGGAAGGTGTATAATTTAGTGGGAGTATTTGTGAAATACATTATTTGCTCTTAGATGATAAATGTGTTGATATTAATATGTGTTCCTATAGTTTGCATATTTTGTTGTAGAAATAGCATAACACAATAAATTGCGATTCGTCCTTATGAAGGACAAAGTTCGAAAAGAACAGTACAAGTTATTCTGATTTGATCAGATGCTCAAGAAGTGTTCTTAAGCAAAATTGTACGTTCTTGACGCATCCATTCCTGTTGAATCCAATGCAAATGTTGCAAAGGGCAGATAAGGAGCAACATAAGAAACATAGAGATGATTCTTATGATGTTGTTTGCCTTATACTTGCCACCATGTTTGAAGGCTCTTATAAAGAACCTTGAACACATGGAAGTTACTTTTGTTCTAGCACAATGCAAAAGGAAATGTTCCAAGTGCAAGCTAGGCAAAAGATGTATGTTGTGGTGAAGACTCTTAATGCATGAGATGCAACAAGGAGCAATTCGCAAAAGTGTTAATGGTTAACACAAGAAAGGGGTTCATAAAGGAAGACAAAGTAAGTAAAGCAAAGGCTGCTAAACCTAGGGCAAAAGTTGCCAAAGCCGAAGAGGCTAAACCCAAAGTATCTCAAAAGGGATGCATTTTGCTACCATTGTAATAAGATTGTCATTGGAAGCAGAGTTGCAAGGCTTATTAGGAAGGCCTAAAAGGTGAAGAAGGACAATATGATTGCTACCACTTCAAGTATCTATATGATAGATATTTTCATTTCGACTTCTTGTTCTTGGGTATATGTGTAAGTACCCAAATTCGGATCGTCCAAATCCGTCAGAAAGTTAACCGAAATCCGTTAACTGGCCCGCTCCAGGTTAACCGGAACTCGTTAAACTCCCCGTTGCGTGCCCAGCGAGACGTCCGGGAGCGCCGTGCATCCCGACGTCGAACCGTACTTAACACGTGACATCTCACGTAAAAGTATGGCTTTCCCTGAAAAACGCATTTTCCGGCACTTTCCGGGGGCGTTTCGGACATTTTCCGGACTGTTATTTTAAAAAACGGACAAAACCAGGACCGGGGAACAATCTTCCACCTCAGCTGGTGACTCAGAGGGCACGTGGCAGCCATGCCACCTCCCTCTAGTCACCCTTCAATCAATTTCAAAGGGAAAAGACCAAAATGCCCCTGGTTTGCAAGCCAAGTCAGTAGGACTCACTTTGTGCACATTTTCTGAAATTGCCGGCAAGTCCCAAATTCCCAAAATACCCACAAAACCCCCTGGATTCGGGCCAAGTTGTCAGGACTCCTACGCAAATTTCACCTATAAATAGAAATGGATGTCGAAAGCGAAAGGAAGAGGATTTTTACACCAAAAATCACACCCCACGGTCCAAGCGGTTTCACCCTCCCGAGCTCCGTTTTGTCTCGATTCGCGTGAAACCTTCGTATTTCGATCAAATACGCACCCTATAACTTCGAAACAACCTTTCGAATCACTTTCGTGTCCGTACACACCTCCCGAGCCAAAGGAGTCGACCACAGCCATAGGTATAACTCCTCTCTCTAAATCTCCCGTTCGAGTCTCGGTTTACGCGCCGGTCGCTATAAGCATTTCGAACGTCGTTATCAAAATGTAGACGCCTCCGTCTAACGGGTCCGATACGTTTTAGCCCCTCGATCCTCTTCTCTTTCCGTAAGAGAAGTAATCACGAGTTAAAACGGCGTTGACCCCGTTAGTTTACTTTCATGTCATTTACAATTCCGAGCCGTTTGGCCTCGTTGATCGTCATTACAATTCCGAGCCGTTTGGCCTCGTTGATCGTCATTTACAATTCCGAGCGGTTTGGCTTCGTTGATCGGCATTTACAATTCCGAGCCGTTTGGCCTCGTTGATCGTCATTTACAATTCCGAGCCGTTTGGCCTCGTCGATCGTCATTTACGAATCCGGATCGTTTGATTCCGTTGACACCGCTTTAAATACTTGTCATTTTACAAGTCCGATCCGTTTGGATTGTGATAGTATTTACTTTTCAAAGAATCAGAGTCGCAACCCGATTCGTTGATCGCATATCATTTAATACGCATTTTCAGTAAAAATCGTTAACAATGTAATGCCCGGTTCAAAACCGGAGTTCGTCCGTCGAACTCTCTTTCAAAACGCGCGAAATGACGTTCGGCCTCCGAATGCTCATCTTCAAACTCAAAGCCGCCATTTGACACTTAAAATCATTTAATACGCATTTTCCGTAAAAATCGTTAACAATGACTCGTATGGTTCAAAATCGACGTTTGCCACGCAAACGCTCATTTCAAACTCAAAATCGGCGTTTGCCACGCAAACGCTCATTTCAAACTCAAAATCGGCGTTTGCCACGCAAACGCTCATTTCAAACTCAAAAGTCGGCGTTTGCCACGCAAACGCTCATTTCAAACTCAAGCCGGCGTTTGTCATTCAAACGCTCGTCTTTTCAAACAAAGTCACCTAATCAACGTTTGTCATTCAAACCAAGATTAAGCTTGTCATTCAAGCCCCCATTTCAAAACACACACACACACACACACACACGATTTCGAGAAAGGTAGAAAGACTCGTCATGCGAGGCGTTTCGGGCGATCTCGTAATACTCTACCGAAACGTAACGACCTCGAACCTAACAATCTACGGTACTAAAAAGCTTTTACTCGTTTTTGCTGCCAATAAAAATGATCCCCTTTTTCAAAAAGCCTTTTCCTAAGTTTTGCTACCAATAAAAACGACACCTTTTCACAAATAGCCGTTTCTCAACGTTTTGGGCTCAAAATACAAAAACCGCGTGGCGACTCCTCATTTTGTTCCTTCCCATGAAGACGAGGTCTCGGACACCAACCCCCGCGAAAGACAACCGCCTTTTCCGCGCCCTCGCGCGCGCGAAAAAGATCGGGTAATTTCGGTTGGCGACTCACATTTGGGGAAAGATACTTTTTCAAAGCTAGATGTTTTCTAAAAAGCCTTAGTGGGTCAAACTTTCGTTTACCCTTCCTCGTTTTCGTGTGTGTGTGTTCCTTTAAACCTCGAACGGTTTTTCAAAAGGCATTACATTGTCAACTTTCCAAAATCATACCATGTTTGTGCATCCCCATTCATGTTTGATTTTCATGCTTTGTCTTTTGAGCTGTGCATCATAAATTCTTTAAGACACATTACGAAAAATCTCTGTTTTACTCGGAAAAGAATTTTAGTGACCGCACACTACGCGCACTTCTTTGCCTCGGAACACCGCACTTCACGTGCACTTCGCCTCGGTGCAGCTGCACACTCTGACCCCAACCCGGGATGGCCTTATCGGTTGCACTCAGATTGGTGCGAGACACCTTTCGGGCGCGCGGGGTCGTCCCAAACATCCCATCCTAGCCCGTGTAAGCCATGCGCTCTTTGTGTCACACTTTGTCCAAGACCAGGTTGGTTTGGCTTAGCTCGTGTCATAAAGCCTAAGTGTATGTTTTTCACGCCGGGCCCGCTAGAGTCAAGCTCGAGAGTTTGAGGCCAGAAGGTCGTTCCCGACCCGAAGTCTTGAGCTTTTTCGGCCTTGACTTTGACGCGGAGCTCTGTAGAAAAATATACTAGAAGGTTGAATGTGACACCGTGTCACCAAACCTCGCCGTATGCAGGTGCCGGCCACAACTTGGCCAACGCTAAAAAGCTAAGGTCTCTCGCACAAGCGAGTCGGGAGAGGTCATGCCCAAATTTTGGCACGACTCCCGCCTTAACTTAAGGACGTTGACCTCGGCCGTGGCCCGTACGCCGCACACGTCGAAAGTTTGCGTGATCGGCTAGCCTTAAGTTCACTTTTTCCTTTGTCGGTGGAACTCGCTTGCCTTATCGGACCTCGCTCGGGATAGTCCGTCTGAGAAAGATGATCTACAATGGAAACGAGGGGCTTATAAGCGTAGTGACGAGATCAGCGATTAGAGCTCTAGGATTAGTTGCGAAAAAGAAGACACGCTCTTTTCCAACCAATTAGGACTACGAGAAAACGCGCTTTAAGTAAACTTTAATCGGTAGCGCACATTGCACAAGCCGAAAACCTTGAGCCAAATACCCTTTTCGAAGCCTAAACCCTTCCTTTCGTTCCACTGCGGCGAGCGAGAAAGTGGTTGATTTCCGGGTCGGCGCCTTGCCGGGATCACGGTAACGGCGGCGTCGAGACGGTTCTTCGGTTCCCTCGGTTCCCTCGGCCCGGAATTTCCGACATGTCTAGCTCACCGAGAAATCGTGACGGGGAAGGACCCCGCCACCGTGCCAGATATGACATTGGAAGAAGCCATCAGGGCTTGTGAGGTTCACGAGGCGAAGAAGATCGGCGAGAATTTCGTGGTACGGCTTACGAATGAGCGTGGTATAGCGGTATCCCCGGTCGAGACGGTACTTTTGTCCTTGTCGAGGATGACGATTCCCAAACCAGTTCACCAAACCTTCAATCGGGTTCCTCCCCCGCCAACTTACGGGATGCCTTCCGGCCAAGGAAGCGGCCGACCTAGGCTCCATGTTGCCACCTCTCGGGGCAACCTGTCAATTTTGGTCGGCCCGGTGCTACACCCGTCACTCAATATCACCGGCGCACCATTTGGACCATCTCGAGGATGCCAATATCCCTCAATACCCTCCGGGTTCGTCCCGTTGCCTATACGAATCCCTAAACAGGGGACAAACCCCGTCTGATTCGAAAAGGCTCCCGTATATTCTCGTATATCAAGCCTTCCACCTCCAATCACTACCGCTCACGTGGTAGCACCGGCGCCGAGCCTCACAGTCCACCTTTGGACCCAACCTTAGCACTGGATGGTCGAGCGGATAGAAAGACACAGAAAGCCACCATGAGCGGCTCAAAGCGGGAAACGCTCAAATCCACGAGATCAGGGAATGGTCACGCCTCTCCTGCCAAGTTCGAGAATGGGAGATGGACCGATTCGATGGGCAAGAATGTCCTCAAACGCACGTCGACACTTACGTTCTCGGCATGAGAGCAAAAGGAGCAACCCTCCGGCAAATGGCCGACCACTTCCGGCATACGCTCAAAAGTTCGGCGTTACGATGGTTTACGAGGGTCGAGCTGCGGATCGCCGCACACAGGAACGAGATCGGTAACATCTTCTGGAGGCAGTACGGATCCAACTTAGAGTGGGAAACAAGTCGCGAGGACTTAATCACCATTTGAGCGAAGCGGATGAAAGTGTTGGGGAATTCTACAAGAGATGGAGGTGGAAACTCTCAGAAATCATGGAGCCGCTCTCGAAAGACGAGCACGGATGCGGATCTTGAGTCTTGCTTGAGACCGTCCATCGAACTCTCATCGGTCACAATTTCTTCCCGGATCTCGGGCCATGGTCAATGCCGGCTCACGGTTCGAGAAGGATCTCAAGGAAAAGTTGGCTCTTGCACGGCCATACGAGATACCGCTCAGCAGTGCATTCAATCTGCAGGCCCCGTGCAAAGGAAGATACGTGCATCGGCTACGTCCATCGGGGACAACGGTCGGGTAACGAAACCCGATCCCGCCAAGCAACAATTCTACTCGAAGCGGCTGTCGTACACTTCGACAAGTTGGACATGCCGGCTGAGCAAGATCTTTGGAAGGGTTAATCAAGGAGGGTCTCCTTAAGCCCGTGGCCAATTACAAACCCAAAGTTCCCGTAGCCAATGCGGACAAGAGCAAATCTTGCGCCTTCCATCGGTATCACGGCCATACCAGCGACAAGCTGTTTGGGGTTACGATACGAAATCCCGAACTTGATAGAAGAAGGCAAGTTAGAGCGCCCCGTGGGCCCCGATACGATCGGGAATCCCTTTAGAACAATAACGGCGTGAATTCCATTGAGTGGGTGCCCAAGAAGCGTGCCACGAGAACCGGTTTCTCCGCCTCTTTGTTGGATCCTCCTCTAATGTCCACATCGGCTACGATGTTTGTGGCCACTCACTTTGCACAGAGTACGAGTCTCGAGAAGCGTAGGAGCAATCCTCAGAAAACGAGAAGAAGAAATCCTCTCAGCGGCAGGCGAGAGAAAGATACGGCGGAGATACCGGTGTAGGTACACTTGGAGAACCCTCGGGAGGTTCGACTACTACGTGCTTGTACTCCGGCCAGTCCTCTTTGCCTCCGAGGCCATGCGGCTCTAGAGCGAGACGGGGTGGGAAAGCCGAAAAGCCCGGTGAAACCGAGTCGAGACCTTGGAACAGGAATACCTCGGATCTTGGTAGTCTTGCGCCGGTCGAAGCCTAACCCTCCGCGGGATCGGCCAAGATTCAACTTGTCCGGCTTAGAGCCCGGACCGGTAAAGGAAGATCAAGGTCGGCTTAGCAATCGCACTCGATCAATGTGCTAACCAAGGGCGGCAACCGCCGCGGGCGGCCTCAACGCTCACGAGGTTCCAGAAGGCTTTACCTCGCAAGAGGAAGACGAAACGGATGGCTGGATGACTCTCCTTCTACGGATAGAGACGAGATCTACGACTCCGCTTTGTATGGCGGCATGATCACGTTACGTGATGAAGACTTACCGAGAGACGCCTCGGGGCACAACGAAGCTCTGTACATCACTCTCAAACTCAACACCATATCACTCCCGGAGTATTGGTAGATAACGGGTCAGCCGTTAATGTCCTCCCTCTCGGCATGATGCGAGCTCTCCGCATCCATGAAAGCCATTTGATACCGTCTACTCGGACTATCAAGGCCTACGACAACTCGTCTCGTCCCATCACAGGGACGGTGACTCTGGAACTACGGTTCGAAACCCCGAATGGTGCCGGCAAAATTCCACGTGATGGACATTCCATCCGAATTCACGGCTCTTTTGGGACGCCCTTGGCTACACCACATGAAAGCCATAGCTTCCACTCTCCATCGGTGCGTCAAGTTCATTAACCGGCGGGAGATCTCGAAGTCATCAGGGGACGGTTTCCTCATAGGAAACGAAGCGAGACGGTAGCAGCGTGTCCGCACTCGGGCACGGGGTTACCTCCTTCGAATCAACGAGGACTACGGGGCAAATCTCATCGAATCCCTCGAGTCAGGAGATGCTAACTATGTAAACGTACTCGGCGGGCGAGACCACAGCGATCCGATACATCAAGTTCAGCTGTCGTTTCCAACATTTGGAGCGGGTGGAAGGAAACGGCGAACATCGCCATGATGCGGGCACATAAACCCCGAGTCTCCAATCGGAGATTCGTCGGCATTCTCCAAACAAACTCTCTGGCCCCGCCGAGTGAAGAGATCTTTGTGATAAAGGTCAGCAAGCACCGTCATTCTCGGGATGAATGCATGGAAGTTGTATGGGATGTCCTCACGAGGAACTACCCATTGCACCCCTCTTCTCCAACGAAGAGCATGATGTTTTCCTAAATTTGCTCCGGCAACGCAACGATGCAATACGTCCCTACACCTGGATTGAGCGATCGGATGACGATGAATCTGGACTCTCGGAGTCGAGGACGCGGCGGACCCGCAAGCGAGACCTCTGCATTCACATGCTCGGTTTTGAGGACGGAACTCCTTCCGATCGGGTCACTTACGACCAAGGTTCCAATACCATGGAAATTGTCAAGCTCAACGTCCGGTCTGAGACGGCTATCAGATAATTGGAAGCACGTGATTCACGCGACGAGGAATCCCTCGATCAAGTGAATGACGGCGACTTCGTCAATATCATCTATTCAGGTATCTGATGAAGCGAGGATCCCGTCCTTGTTATCGGTCTGCAACACCAAGGTCACCCTCGATATTGCTGCTCATGGTAAACGAGGCCCTGGCCAGCGAGCTCGAGCTCATCACTACTTCCAAGTACCGGCCCAGGCGCAATCGGCCCGTGCCGTCGGTCAAGCTTATACCCTCAGCGCCGCCGAGGCCAAGGGCAACGGCGAAGGAGACCAAGCTCCTCACCTGCTACAAGTCGGATCAACCTCGGGAACGCTTCCACGGCCGCCCCGAAAACATACGTGAAAGTCTTCCCCTTGAGGCGAGTCGGCTTCCGACACGAAATGACCACCTCGGCATCAACATGCTTCGGTTCGATTCTACTCCCGGTCGTCACGGCCGGATTCGAGACATCACGCGGTCATTGCTAGCTTTGATAGACTTGGCGATCGAGCGAGATCACGAGACCGTCAACATTGCGAGAATTCAATACCCAGTGGGGTCAATCAAGCGAGATATGGGCAAACTTCTTGGTGATCGAGATTAAGGAAGGACGCATGGAATGTCCCGATCCGACTTCCTTCGTCAATGTAATCCAAGTGTTCCCGCCATTCGGCGATTTGAATGTAATCACGGTTACGGACACTAGCCGGACGATGCGCGCCTACGGAGGCGCCTAGGTCTCGCAAGGAAAGCTCTCATGGAACTAGCCGCTCAAGAAAGTCGTCTTTGGGACGAAGACCAAGCTCGAAAGACCTACGGGGACCAAGCCCTTAAAGTGTCACGGGCGGCTTCGGACGAGAAAGCTAGAGGCCACTCTAGACCGGTTCGACCTCGGGAGTTTTGCCCATGGCAACTTCGGACTACCGTCTGTTCTCATCCAACCCCCTGCCGGGCAAGGGTGGTCAACGGTCCCGATGACCTAGGAGATGGAACGACACGGCGGAACGAATCCCGGCGCTTACCTTCCCGAGGAAAGCAAGTTCTGTGAAAGCGACAATGAAGACGATGAAACCATTCTCTTCCAAGCCGGGCATGAAGTCAACAAAACCGGACTCCCGAGGGTCACGGGAGGATGGGAACGGATCATTACCGCACTCAAATTGAAAGGCCAACTCGGGGAGGAAGGTCTATTTAAAAACGAGGAGGAGGATGGAAATTCGTCTCGGCGACTACTCGGGGAAATTCCACGATCTACGGCCTTCATTTACGAAGCGATCAGCGGGACGGCAACCGGTCACATGGGCGAGATGTTCGGGAAGCCGTGTACTCACCTTCCGACATACCGCCACTCGAGATAAAGCGAGAAGAAAACTCTCCCGATGGAGGTTTACCTAGGCGCCGCACGCGGTTGAAAGAAGCGGCTATTCTCACATGGGAAGAAACGAGGCATTAACTCTCGACGCGAGGCTCCGGCTGCAAGAAGGTTGATCTGGGCCCCGAGTGGAGGAAAACTAGCCAACCACGAGTATCGCCGAGACCCGACTCAGGGCCCTGCCACAGTATGCTCGGCAAGAAGGAAAGGAACGCGATATACCGTGAAGAGATCAAGGAGACCGTTCGTTTGAGCCGAGAACTCTCCAACCTCCCAGGAGGGTCGGCAACGCACGGTTCGGTTCAGGCAATCAGCATTGTTGTGCAGCGACATTCGAACAGCTACGTCAAGCGTAGGCTACCTCCCGCGCGAGGCACCTAAGCCGGTATCACAGGACGAGAATCCGTCAAGCTGCCCGAAGCTCAGGAATTCATCCACAATCAATGAGTTGAGGAAGACATATGGCCCTATGCTACGAGGAATCCTCCTCTAACTATGGCTCAACTCGGAGCGGCTGTTCGAAGGGACCAAACACGATGTCGGGCGTTCTAACCCGATCGGGTCAAATCCATGCATTACCACCTAAGGCCACCAAAAAGCCGACGGAGCAGCTGCGATCCGGCCGGCCCGAAGACACAAGTTCCTTGAAAGAGGACCCGATCCTCACTCGGCTCAAGCGAGACTCGGGCAAACATTTCCCTTTGGTCTCTGCTCACCTCCTCTTATCCTCACAAGCTCAAGCTAGAGGAAAGCTGGCCCGTACCATGGTCCCCGTGGGCCTTGACCCCGAGATGAAGTCATTCGAGATGATTGGTAACATCCACTATGGCAACATTATCACCTTCACGAGATTTGGACCTTCCAAAATTTGGGGGCGATCACAATGAGCCGCTCTACATCACGATCCAGTGGACGGCGTCGCCTTCCCAGCGTGTTGGTAGACGGAGGTTCGGAATGAATGTCTTGCCCGCCAAGATGATGGACTGCTTGACATCAAGCCCACGAGATCTTAAGCCTTCGGTCCACCTTTGTCGAGGCCTATGACTCTACTTCCGTACGGTTCTCGGGGTTGCTACTCTTAACATACGGTTCGGCGAGCGGGTGATCCCCACCGAATTCCAAGTGTTGGACATTCCAATCACTTTCCACGGCCATCTGGGCGTCCACTGGCTGCATCAAATCAATGGCGTGGCATCCACCCTTCACCGGTGCCTCAAGTTCATGCAAGGCAACGAGCTAACCACGATCTACGGCGACGGTGTCACCACCAGGGGACCGGCACCAACGACATTCCGGTATTGGAAATCAAGCATAATGATGACATGCCATTTGGATTCACTCTGGAGACCTCCAAGATCCAAATATGCAACGTGGACCTTCCCTTTGTCTCACGATCGAGATTCCTCCCGCCATGAGGATGATGAAACTCATGAACTTCATCCCGGGGCGGGGCTCGGCAAAAGGCTGCAAGGCGGCACCAAGTTATTGAAGTCGAGGACCACACCACGGTCCGGGGGCTTGGCTACGTGCCAACACCGGCGACATCAAGGAAGACAAAGGCTCGCCCGCACCAGCGGCAGCCCGTAAAGGGAACCTCAGACGGCACACCCAATCTCAGGCCTTACGGCTTTGACCTCGCTCATTACTTCAGAGGAACCGGCAAGCGGCGAGGGGACCGCAGAGAGGGGCCGAAGCGGGGCCGACAGCGGGACCGGCGGAGCAAACGGCGGGCGATGGGACCGGCGGTGGAGCGATGAAGATGAGAAAGAAGCGAGGAATAGTCAACACCAAGACTACGAAAGAATGGAACGGCTAGCACGGGACCTCAGCGTTTCGAGAGGACTCAAGCTAATCCGATAAGGAGCGTTCCTCGACATCACGGCTCTACTGGACCAGCTGCCACCACAGTCCGGCATGAGTACACATTGAGGAATCCCGAGACTTGGAGGAGCAACTCAAGGTACTCTCCATGGGAAACAAGTTGTTCGGATCAGCCGCGAGGCCACATTCGAGACAGTAAATCCAAAGCGAAGGAACCGGAATTCATAGAAGACGCTCTCGGTGGACCCGGCTCTACTGAGTGCATTTGAAGAAGTCATGGAGTTGCCCAACTTGATCGGCGGGGCTCAGACAACGGCATGATCGCCATGATAGGGACGGCGGGAGCCAAGCCTCTCGATCCGCACCCTCCTCAAGCATCCGGCAATGCCAGCTGAAGAATTGGGTAACTTTCACCGGACGAGGGCAAGCCGGGCGGGAGTGGAAGACAAAGCTGGGCCCGCACCCACATCTCCCTAAACCCGGTCTCAAACCCTGCTGAGTCGAGTCCTTGTCGAGTCCAGTCCTACGAGTCATCCAGCGGCCTTACGCCGGAGGACTATAATGTTGTAGCCAATCATGTATTCCCGTTCTTGTGTAATGAAAAGTCGACCTTTCGGAGTATCCTCTCATTGCCACTTTAACAAGCGATAAGTTAACAAACAACTTAAAAGACGTTAATAATTCAATTGATAAAGAAGCGAGACACATTAAACGAACAATACATTAAAGAAGTTCTCGAGCGTGTAGTTGACCAAGAGGACAACCGGGCCCAGCTGCTTAGAAGAGGTTATGACGAAAGTGAACCTGGGGTCGGTGCAAGAGCCTAAAGAGAGACCTGAAGTGGGCGGTTTCTTCGCCGATGCGAGAAAAGGAAGCCACGATAAGCCTCCTCAGGGAGTATGTTGACGTGTTCGCTGGTCATATCGGGACATGCCGGGACTCGATCCCTCAATCGTGGAGCACGGGAATTCCCTGGATCCCGAATCGAGCACATCAAAGCAGAAGGCTGCGCAAGATCGAAGCGAGTGGTCCTTGCAAGTTAAAGAAGAAATTGAGAAAATGCTCAGAGTTGGTTTCATCGAGTGATTGAGTACCCGACTTGGCTCTCCAACATCGTGACGGTCACCAAGGCCAACGGAAAGGTCGAGATGCTTTGCGTGGATTTCCGGGATCTCAACAAGGCCAGCCCTAAGGATGATTTCCCAGCCTAACATCGACATCTTTGGTCGACACCACGGCAAATTTCGAAGTAAAGTCCTTCGTGGACGGGTTTCTTTGGATACAACCAGATCAAGATGTCAGGAGGATCGGGCCAAGGCGCCTTCACCACTCCATGGGGGACATCTTGTTACACGGTCATGCCGTTCGGTCTAAGAAACGGGGGCTACTTACCGTGAGCTGCAATGACCCTCTTCCATGACATGATTCACAAAGAAATCGAAGTATATGTCGACGACATGATCATCCACTCGAGGGATCGGACATGCGGCACATGACGGATGCGAGGAAGTTCTTCAACAGACTCGAGAAAACACTCCATGAGGTTGAACCGGCAAAGTGCACCTTCGGCGTCAAGCGCGGCAAGGTGCTTGGGGTACATGGTTACGAGAAAGAGGTATCGAAGCCGATCCCGGGAAAATCAAGGCCATCATCGACATGAAGCCGCCTCAAACCACGACGAAGTGAAGAGCTTCATGGGAAGACTTGATTACATCGGTCGCTTCATCAACCAGTTGACATCTCTCTGCGAGCCCATGTTCAAGCCGATGAAAAGAATGCCGAGCATCAAATGGGACTCAGAGTGCCAAACTTGACTTTCGAGAAGATCAAGACCTACTTGGTTAATCCCCCAGTGCATTGCCCGCCACATGAAGACAAGCCACTACTCCTGTATCGACGATGAGACACGTCAATCGGAGCAATCTTTGGCACAAGAACGAGAAAGATTCCAAGGTTGAGCATGCAATCTACTTCGTAAGCCGAAAGCTTCAAGGAAGTGAACTCGGCTACTCGGCATCGGAGAAAACTTGTACCGCCTTGGTATGGGTAGTCGGGAAGCTGAAACACTACATGCGGTCGCATTCGGTGCTCCTGGTCTCCAAAGTGGACCCGTCAGATATCTCTTTGACAAGCCATCCTGTCAATGCGGCTAGCAAGTGGTCATTCTTCTGGTGAGTTCGACATCAAGTACATGGTCGAGAAAATCAACAAAGGGCGAGTAATGGCGGATCGGCTTGCCGACTTCCCAAGCGGTGAACCTAAGGGTCACGATCCGCAATTTCCGGACGACGGAATCTTTTCACTTGAGCAGCCAGGCGCAGCGGCAACTCTTCTTCGATGGGGCAGCCAACAAGAAGGGGAATGGCATTGGAATGCTCCTTGTCGATCCCAAAGACGAGCATACTCCCATAGCCATCAAGCTGAATTTTGAAGCAACCAACAATGCAGCAGAATACGAAGCCTGTGCAGCAGGTTTGGAAGCCGCCCTCGAGCGCAACATCTTAGAGCTGGATGTATATGGAGACTCAGCATTGATCATCAATCAAGTATCCAACAAATGGAAGACGGTAGATTCCGGCCTTCAGAAGTACCACGCGTACATGGAGGAGCTCATTGCTCAGTTCAAGGACATCTCTTTTCACTATTTGCCAAGAGACAGGAACCGCTTCGCAGACGCCCTGGCAACCCTCGCCTCTCTTGTCGAAATTCCCGAAGGGAAAGCAGTAAAACCCCTCAGAATAGGCAGACGGGAAACACCCGCCTATTGCTGTGAGATCGAAAAAGAAAAAGAAACGATCGACGAACCCTGGTATAATCAAATTTACCAGTACCTCCAAAGCGGAGAAGCTTCCTTCACAAGTGAAGATGGAAAATACAAAGAAGGGATCAAAGCCAAAAACATGATGGCATTAAAACGCCTGGCATCCCATTTCGTCATTCTGGGGGGTATGTTGTACAAGAAGCGCCACCAAGGGCCACTCCTTCGGTGTGTAAACAAAGAAAAAGCCAGCGAGCTAATGAACGAAGTTCACAACGGAACCTGCGGTCCGCACATGAACGCCCGAGCATTGACACAGATCATTCTCCGTATGGGATACTATTGGATATCAATGGAAACAGACTGCATCCAGTTCGTCCGAAGCTGCGACAAATGTCAACGGTTCTCCAACCTCAATCACATCCCTCCTCACGAACTCTATTGCATGACTACGCCATGGCCTTTCGCCACATGGGGAATCGACGTCATCGGCAAGATCACTCCTCCAGGGAGCAATGGTCACGAGTTCATTTTAGTCGCAGTCGACTACTTCACCAAATGGGTAGAAGCCAGATCGTACAAGGTACTGAATTCTAAGAAGGTGGCCGAGTTCATCCGAGAGAACATCATGTGCCGATACGGAGTGCCCAACGAGATCATCTCCGACAATGGGACTCACTTCGAAGGAGATTGTGACCAACTACTGACCGAATTCAGAGTCACACGTCACAGGTCTTCTCCTTACAGACCACAAACCAATGGTGCAGTAGAGGCAGCCAACAAGACTCTCGCCATGATAATCAGAAAGATGACCACCAGAGGTCGGGACTGGCCCGAAAAGCTACATCTAGCCCTCTAGGGATACCGAACATCAGTCAGAACCGCCACAGGGGAGACTCCGTTCGCACTTACCTACGGAATGGAAGCGATGTTACCCGTGGAATTAGAAATTCCATCCCTCCGAGTCCTCTTGGAAAACGGGATCAATGAAGTCGAATGGCTACAGAGCCGTCACGACGAACTTGCTCTACTCGACGAGCGCAGATTGAAAGCCATGGAACACACTCGAGCCTACCAGAGCAGAATGGCACGAGCATTCGACAAGAAAGTCAAGATCCGAGACATCAGAGAAGGCGACTTGGTGCTAAAGGAAAAGCCTCCTACGCAGACCAATCCCCTCGGAAAGTGGGAGCCTACCTGGATAGGACCGTTCGTGGTACAAAGAATCTTCTCCGGAGGAGCCATGAAGCTAGCAGATTTGGACGGAAACCCTTTCGTTAACCCCGTGAACGGAAGCAAGCTCCGCAGATACTTCGTTTGAGGAAGAGCACGAGTCAACTCTCCTTCCCCATACACCGTCCCCCTCAGTAAATTAAAGTGCTAAAAGAGTAATACCCAACTGGATACATTCCCGCTAATGATCCAGGTAAAAAACAGGGTCGCACTTCTTTTGTCTTTGTTTTTCTCAAATTCACCTAAAGTGTCGAACTACGGTGACCTGAGCCCCTTAGTCCAATTGTAAAAGGGGAACGTAGGCAGCCATCTTTGGTTCGGTCTAAAAACAAAAAAATACAATAAGCATCAATTGCTTGTGTTTCGAAAAACTCTTTTCATTTAACCTACAAATTCATAACGGTTAAAACATTCTTTGATGAGTTCAAGCACGGTCAACTCTTGACTCGCTACACGCTAGCAAAACTACAATAAAACATTAATCAATTAATGTGTCTGCAATGACAATGGGTGGATACTCTGGACAGCAAGGTCAACCTAGTTTCCCGTACTAGGTCCTTCATCCTTCTTCCCCTTCCCTTTTCCCCGGCGAGTGTTCTTCACCTTCGCAGGAAATATTCCGGTAGGCCTTCTACCTGGCTCAGGGACCCTTCCCGACGCCTCCGTCAAGCCTGTGGCTGTCAACACAGTCCTTTCTCTGGCTCTGTCTCGAGCCGCCTCGCTTCGAGCCATCATCATAGTGCTTTGATTGGCCTCCCGATCAGCACTTGCCACATAATCAGCCATGGCATCGCCAGTACGATTCCCAGGGTTAGCCCTCGCTTCTGTCCTCCTCAAGGTCGAGCTGTCCAGGTGATCAGCACCCAACAGCTCACTCCGTCTCCACAAGAGAGCCATCTGTGTCTCCCCCATACACTCTTCGTACCAGTTCAGATACTGCGTCGACAGAACAGTGCCCTCTCTCCGGTGAAAGAGAACCCTGGCAGGAAAGGACGTATATTGCCACCACCGGGTGATCAGCAATAGCGTCGAAGGATCCTCCATCCGCAGAGATCCCACCTCAAAGGTAGCAGCATAACTCAGATCAGTCAGTGGCACCTGCTCCAGCCCATACTGCCGCAGAACCAATGATGGAATATAGAAAGACGTCTGAGACAGCCCCGGCACTCTGACGATCAATAGACCCTCCTGAGCGGTCCTGCAAGTCTGTAACTTCCAATGGGGAACCCACCATCGCAAATGATGCGTGCAAAGTCTGGCCATCCAGAGCTCCAGCTCAGCCTGATTGCCTCCTATCACCAGAGGACGTCGCGAGAAAGACCAAGCGTCACAGGACATTGGCACCTCAGGCATCATCTGCAGCCTCTCCCTCAACCACATGGTCAGCATAGCGGGACTCCCTCCCCACATGTATCGGCTACCGGTCGCCATCCGGCCTATGCCCAGGAACGTCTCGCCCAAGACCAATGGCACGATGTCTCCTCCACTCCGGCACTGCCTCACCAGGTCCAGTACACTGTGATGGCACACACCCAGAGACGTGAATGTGAACAGAGTAGCAATCGCGCACAGAGCAAACGCGTCCCACGAAAAGACGCTCCCCTCAGCTCCGGCAAATCTCTCGGGCAGTCCCGAAATGTCAACGTAATCGGTATCCTGTACCAGCATCCCGTATGCTTCTCCAGCCGAGATACCCAACAAAGACACTAGCTTCTCAACAGTGGCCATGCCACCAGCATACGGAAGAACTAGCTGTTCCGTCTCAGGTCCTCCCAGAATGGCCCGGAAATCTTCAAACGTAGGAGTGACTTCGTTGTACGAAAAGCTGTACACGTTCCTCCTTACGTCCCAGAACCGAGACGCGGCTCTCAAAAGATCCCAATCTGGCATGAGCTCCTTCAAAGCCCAAACAGATTTAATCCCGTAACAGCCTTCGAAAAACCTTTTGTTCTGCCTCGTGTGGTTCCGTACCCACGACTGAAAGTTGTCCAAATATCGCTCTTGCATCCGAGACGATAACTTGGGAAAGGGAGCCATGTCAGAAGGTGAAGAAAACCTTAAGAAAGGGAAAAGAATTCAGCCAGAATGAGCAAAAACAATGCGCAGTTCTTACAAATTGCAAAGCTGAAACTGCAATTTAAAGAATCTGGAAATTCAATTCTAGTCCGGCCGGACTCCCTCTGCAGTTGACTTGGTCAACTCTGCAGCTAGCTGCCTTAAAGCTGGAAACATTTCCAAACCATGCCCTGTTCACTCTTATGAAATCTGCGTGCCTGCCCCTGATTTCATTCAACCAATGTCAATATCCCTTCCGCCCCTGGGCTCGTGCAACAGTGCAAATAATTAAAAATTAGTGCATACATGCTTAATTTTTGACCCGTTCAATTTTTAATGCATTTCTCCTTTTTATTTATTTTTGATTAACCTATTTGCTTATTTGCCGAAAGTAACAGAAGGTGATCACAGAATAAATATGCGAAGTACATGTGTTCCGCCCCACGGGCGCCTTTTTGCAAATACATTTCAAATCAAAATTTGTTCCTGACAAATACATGCATTTTGTCTAAACAAAATAGTAAAGAAAGAAAGCAAGAAAAAGGGACTACTACGAGTCCCGCTCGTCATCCATACACTCGACGTACCGCTCCGCCGCCGCCGGATCTGTCGCAAACAGAACTCGCCGAACTCCTCCAGTAGGGAATAGGCAAAGGGCCTCCTGAGTACGCGAACTCGAGGACTCCCCCTCTCGCGCCCGAGTGCGCAGAAGAAGGAGCTCCAAATCCAGCCGTTTCGCCCGCGAACCGGCCAAACCCCGTGTGAAGTCCTCCCCACCACCTGTGGGAGCAGGTGAACCCTCGGCCTAGACGGCCCCGATCGCGGACGTCCACGCTCCTCCGGAACCGCACCGCATGAACTCCACGAGCCTCCTGGCGTAGGCGGACCACCCGTCCACCAGCCTCATGGCCTCATTGTACGTACGGCCGATACCTGCGAACCAGGAAAATCATCGAAAGCGAACAGAAAGTACAGATGCATCATGTGCGTAATGCTACTATCAAATGCGTAAAATCAAAAGATGCTCACCGAAGCATTGGGATCCGCCCTGTATCGTGGTCTCGGCGCCGCCGGAAGCGGGATCACAAGTCGCCTACGCGAACCATCCAGTCCCTCGTACGCTAGCCTAGGTCGCGGGGTCGGAAAATCTCGAGGACCTCCAGGGACCTCGCCCTCTATGCCGCACTGCGGCTCCTCACCTCATCCTCAAGAAAACATCATAGGCGGCCCCGCTATGATGTACTCGGTGAAGTACACACCCCGAAGGTACCCTCCACCTCATCAATCGGCATCTCCTGGGATGCCGCATATACAAGGGAGGATCCACTCAAAGACCAATGGAAGAGACCCACGCCTATGCTGACGGGTCACCCTCTCCCCAAATACATGGCGTCACGGTGAAGTCCCAACAGAGCTTCCGCCGCCGTGTAGTCTCGCCGGCACCGCACCGCGACATGATCAAACCTACTCCACTGTGTCAGCTGGATCCTCTCGAAAACTCCAGGTTCGCGCCAGAGATATCTCCTCGTATGACACTCGAGTGCCAACTCTCGAAGAGACCGCCCTCTTCGCCTTCTTCTCGCCAAACCAGCATGGCAGGGAACAGGGACGGTACGGCTCCTTGATGTCCCAAGCTCGCGGATCGAACACCTCATAGCACCGGACCCGCCAAGAGAATGGAAAGTTATGTCGGCTACAAAGCGTATACATACGAGTACATAAAAGAGGCAAGGAAGAGAAAAAGCACGTAAACTTACATCCAAGACGGGCGTGAAGCGGCTAAATGAGTGCTCCTCTCCCCGCGAGAACCCGTCCCAGTGGAATGGTAGAGCTCGGCCACCCAGCCTCCCCCACGCAAACCCCCTCACGGCATCCAAGTCTACCTGACCCGAGCAGAGGGAAGTGACAAGACGTGTCGGAAGTCGGGAACAAAGTCGCCGACATCGCAAACCAAAGGAACCCTCGAGCTGACGCTCCGCGGTCATCCTCAAGGACCCGGCCAGGATAATCGGCGACCCTTCCCTCAAGTGATGCTCCATCGGCTGTATCGAATGCCTAAGCCCCTGGCATCGGTAATATCAAAACCCGGCAGACCTGCATAACCGCTCCGGGTGTAACCATCAACCCACACCAGCGTGTTGCGATAAGACGGCAACCCAGTGATAGCGGCAAAATCCGTGGGAGTCACCGTCGCCTCCCCATCTCGAAATGGAAAGTGTGGGTCGTATCCCACTGCATTTCGCTCGCCGCGACATACATGGACTCCGCCTCGGCGTATCAAGCTGCCGCAGGCCTACAAGACGATAAACCCAGCCAACCCGGAGTCAATCACTAGCTGTCGTGGACTCCTCTCTCCTTCTCGAGCCACGTCCGGGATAATGCCCCACAATGCCTGCACCGCCTCAAAGGCACCCCGACTCTTCTGGTTATGAGTATTAACCGTCCCTGTCCCCTGCAGACAAACAAGACAAAAGCAACGTCAACAGAATGCAACAGCGCATGTCAAAAGGATGCAATGCAGATACGGTTCTCATTCATTTCCTACGTATATTCAAAATCTTTCGAAAACTCCGTCGAATCCGGAACTTTCAAAATCATTTCGAAAACTCCGTCGAATCCGGAACTTTCAAAATCTTTCGAAAACTTCGTCGAATCCGGAACTTTCAAAATCTTTCGAAAACTCCGTCGAATCCGGAACTTTCAAATTCTTTCGAATTTTTTCGAAAATTTCGCTCCGTCCCGAATTTAAGCTACTTTAATTTTGGAAAATGCATTTAGACATGGAATTTTGCAACCAAAATTTTTATGTCATCTACCCATGATGTCAATTGAACTACACCCTAGTCAATTTCGACAAATGTTCGTAGCAAAGTCAAAAGCCCCAATTCGGGCACCAAAATCCCTAAGTAAATTCCTAACAAATTTCTAACATTTAAAGAATGCACATTCTTAAAATTAATGGAATTTGTAGGAAACTTACTTGTCTTTCGATCCCTCCCTTGGAGTTGTGGCGGTCCCTCGCCGGATAAAACTCCGCCGGATTCAATGGAAGAGTGGTGGTTCGAATGGTCCGAACCAATCGAGTTCTTTCGTCGTCGGTCCTTCCGTGGCGAGCCATTGGTCCTCCTTCACCCTCCATAGCGATTTTCCCTCACAAATTCGAGCAAACCTTGCAATTTGGGTTGGATTTTTCTCTCCTTTCTCTCCTCTCTCGCCGGCAATAATGGAAGAAAATGGCCATTTTCTTCCCCAGCCTCGGCATTTAAAAAGATTCTGGAAAATCAGTAAAAGTCCGACCGGACTCTTACTGCACCAGAATAATTTTTGCCCCTTTTGCCCCTCAGCTTTTGGCAATTCCAATTTTACCACTTTTGGCCCCCGAAAGTGTAAAATTTCCCCCAGTTAGACATTTCTAACGCCCTATCCCCCGAGGATAAATCAAAGTTAGTTCTCACTAACGCTCGTCTCCTGACGTTAAATTCAGTCCAGTTGACGTTTGACATTCAAACGTTCAACCATGTCTCCGGACATTTCAGTTACTATTCCGTCTCCCGACGTTAAAATTTAATAATGGTCCTCACCATTAAATCCTCAATCGCGACCTTTCACGGTCCGATTTCAATCCTTAATTGCGACCTTTCACGGTCCGATTTCAATCCTCAATCGCGACCTTTCACGGTCCGATTTCAATCCTCAATCGCGACCTTTCACGGTCCGATTTCAATCCTCAATCGCGACCTTTCACGGTCCGATCTCAATCCTCAATCGCGACCTTTCACGGTCCGATTCCAAGTCTCAATCGCGACCTTTCACGGTCCGATTTCAATCCTCAATCGCGACCTTTCACGGTCCGATTCCAAGTTTCAATCGCGACCTTTCACGGTCCGATTTCAATCCTCAATCGCGACCTTTCACGGTCCGATTCTCAATAGCGACCTTTCACGATCCGATTCCAAGTCTCAATCGCGACCTTTCACGGTCCGATTCCAATCCTCAATAGCGACCTTTCACGGTCCGATTCCAATCCTCAATCGCGACCTTTCACGGTCCGATTTCAATCCTCAATTGCGACCTTTCACGGTCCGATTTCAAGTCTCAATCGCGACCTTTCACGGTCCGATTCCAATCCTTAATTGCGACCTTTCACGGTCCGATTCCAATTCTCAATCGCGACCTTTCACGGTCCGATTCCAATCCTCAATCGCGACCTTTCACGGTCCGATTCCAATTCTCAATAGCGACCTTTCACGGTCCGATTCCAATCCTCAATCGCGACCTTTCACGGTCCGATCTCAAACAGTCAATCCCGACCTTCGCGGTCCGACCTCCACTCTCTTATCGAGACCTTCGCTGGTCATCTCTCCGGCAACAGCAATAAGCCCGAACCCCAAGGCACGAACGCCTTGCAAACAATCATCTCTCCGGCAACAGCAATAAGCCCGAACCCCAAGGCACGAACGCCTTGCAAACAGTCATCTCTCCGGCAACAGCAATAAGCCCGAACCCCAAGGCACGAACGCCTTGCAAACAGTCATCTCTCCGGCAACAGCAATAAGCCCGAACCCCAAGGCACGAACGCCTTGCAAACAGTCATCTCTCCGCAGACAAAGAATAAGCCCGAACCCCAAGGCACGAACGCCTTGCAAACAGTCATCTCTCCGGCAACAGCAATAAGCCCGAACCCCAAGGCACGAACGCCTTGCAAACAGTCATCTCACCGGCAACAGCAATAAGCCCGAACCCCAAGGCACGAAAACTTGCAACAATCCCTCTCCGGCAACAGTAATAAGCCCGAACCCCAAGGCACGAACTCCTTGCAAACAGTCATCTCACCGGCAACAGCAATAAGCCCGAACCCCAAGGCACGAAAGCCTTGCAACAATCCCTCGTCAGCATCGCAACTCCGGTTTGAGGCACCACACGCCCTCGAAGGTTTCAGAAGTCCCAGGATCAGACGCCTCCCAACAGTCTCCATTCAGGTACAGGTACCTCGCGAATGGTCTCATCCAGGTTCAGACGCCTCCTAACAGTCTCGCTCAGGTCAAGGTCCCCATGCACGACCCTTGCCCATTTTCGAACTACGATCGGCTTGATTCCCGCTCGGGATACGTAGGAATCTTTTTCGCTAAAGGTCCAGTCAGCTGACCGCCCAGGTCTCTTTCAAAGTAAGGCATCCCGATTTGGATCCTTATCTTTTTCAACGACCCCACCTCCTTCGGAGGAGACGTCGCTGAGGGGCTAATTGTAAGTACCCAAATCCGGATCGTCCAAATCCGTCAGAAAGTTAACCGAAATCCGTTAACTGGCCCGCTCCAGGTTAACCGGAACTCGTTAAACTCCCCGTTGCCGTGCCAACGAGACGTCTCGGATCGCCAGTGCATCCCGACGTCCGAACCGTACTTAGCACGTGACATCTCACGTAAAAGTATGGCTTTCCTGAAAAACGCATTTTCCGGCACTTTCCGGGGCGTTTCGGACATTTCCCGGACTGTTATTTTAAAAAACGGACAAAACCGGGACTGGAGAACAATCTTCCACCTCAGCTGGTGACTCAGAGGGCACGTGGCAGCCATGCCACCTCCCTCTAGTCACCCTTCAATCAATTTCAAAGGGAAAAGACCAAAATGCCCCTGGTTTGCAAGCCAAGTCCGGCCGGACTCACGTGCACTTTTCCCGAAATTGCCAAAGAAGTCCCCTGCATTTCCAAAATCCCCAAAACCCCGAAATTCACCCAAGTCCGGCCGGACTCCTACTGCAATTTTCACCCTATAAATAGAAGTTGCTGTCAAAGGCAAAAGAGGGATTTTTTACACCAAAAATCACCACCCCCCACGGTCCAAACTGGTTTTCACCCCTCCCGAGCTCCCGTTCTGTCTCGATTCGCGTGAAACCTTCGTATTTCGATCAAATACGCACCCTACGACTTCGAAACAACCTTTCGAATCACTTTCCGTGTCCCGTACACACCTCCCGAGCCAAAGGAGTCGACCCTAGCCATAGGTATAACTCCCTCTCTCTAAATCTCCCATTCCGTCTCGGTTTACGCGCCAGTCGCTATAACCGTTTCGAACGTCGTTATCAAAATGTAGACGCCTCCGTCTAACGGGGTCCGATACGTTTTAGCCCCTCGATCCTCTTCTCTTTCCGTAAGAGAAGTAATCACGGGTTAAAACGGCGTTTCGACCCCGTTCCATTTACTTTTACGTCATTTACAATTCCGAGCCGTTTGGTCTCGTTGATCGTCATTTACAATTCCGAGCCGTTTGGCCTCGTTGATCGTCATTTACAATTCCGAGCCATTTGGCCTCGTTGATCGTCATTACAATTAGAAGCCGTTTGGCCTCGTTGATCGTCATTTACAATTCCGAGCCGTTTGGCCTCGTTGATCGTCATTTACGAATCCGGATCATTTGATTCCGTTGACACCGCTTTAAATACTGTCATTTACAGGTCCGATCCGTTTGGATTGTGATAGTATTTACTTTTCAAAGTCCGAGTCGCAACCCGATTCGTTGATCGCATGTCATTTAATACGCATTTTTCCCGTAAAAATCGTTAACAATGTAATGCCCGGTTCAAAACCGGAGTTCGTCCGTCGAACTCTCTTTCAAAACGCGCGAAATGACGTTCGGCCTCCGAACGCTCATCTTCAAACTCAAAGCCGCCATTTGACACTTAAAATCATTTAATACGCATTTTTCCCGTAAAAATCGTTAACAATGACTCGTACGGTTCAAAGTCGACGTTTGCCACGCAAACGCTCATTTCAACTCAAAATCGACGTTTGCCACGCAAACGCTCATTTCAAACTCAAACCGACGTTTGTCATTCAAACGCTCGTCTTTTCAAAAGTCACCTAATCAACGTTTGTCATTCAAACCAAGATTAAGCTTGTCATTCAAGCCCCCATTTCAAAACACACACACACACACACACACACGATTTCGAGAAAGGTAGAAAGACTCGTCATGCGAGGCATTTCGGGTGATCTCGTCATACTCTACCCGAAACGTAACCTGACCTCCGAACCTAACAATCTCTGGTACAAAAAAGTTTTTTACTCGTTTTTGCTGCCAATAAAAATGATCCCCTTTTTCAAAAAGCCTTTTCCTAAGTTTTTGCTACCAATAAAAACGACACCTTTTCACAAAAGCCGTTTCTCAACGTTTTGGGCTCAAAATACAAAAACCGCGTGGCGACTCCTCATTTTGTTCCTTCCCATGAAGCGAGGTCTCAGACACCAACGCCCCTCCGTGAAAGACAACCGCCTTTTTCGCGCCCCCCGCCCGCGCGCGAAAAATATCGGGTAATTTCAGGTACACTTTGAAAAACCTTTGAAAATAGAGAAATGGGTCCGGGGGTCAGGTTACGTGTTGGGAAGAACCGAGATTTCACCCAACACGCCTCGTTTACACGAGTCTTTCAACAAACATCCAAAACATTCAAAGTGTGTGCAAACATGTAAGACAATATGTGATAAAATGGATTTTATTGATTAAATGAGATAATTACAACTCGTGAACCATTTGGTAAGGGAGGCCACATCCCAATTACAGATCTCAAAACAGATTACAACTGAAAAAGGATCTCTGCAAAATGGCAAGATGTGTTGTGTGACACAGAACTTGCCTGGCTAGATGTGTCGCGTGACACAGGATCCTGCCCGGCAAGTTGTGTCGCGTGACACAGGTTTCCCATCTACAGAGACCTTACAGATTGAACACTGAAGGAACATAAATCAATCCAGATCTAATTGTATCACCAATTCAACTTTGGAAATGCATAAATCAATGACTAATCGATCAAGGGGGTGTGGATATGAGGAGATCCGCACTCCCTTGGGAAGCAAACCACAATTATATTAAGATCAAACCATGAGCATGAGATAATATCAAACAGATCAATTAAACAGAGAGATGGCAATTGTGATTCAGTAATTAGGACAGATAGAGTCGAATTACTAAATCAAATGAAGATAAATTGCTTGAATTATGAAAGAGATCACATAATATGAGAGAGAAGGAAGGAATTGGTTAGTTACCCTTGAAGATCCACGAATTCTATACCAAGTCAGGTATAGAACCCTTCAACAAATAGCTTCTGAGACGAATTGAGCTTGGGAGGAGTGGTGGATTGAGGATCTAAATGGTAGTGGGTGAGTTGGATTGAATTGAGGGAGGATTGGAGAGATTTGGGTATGAGAGAGAAAGGGTTTTGTGTATTCGGCTCTGTGTGTTATGCAACCAAATGGGCAGAGTAACAGTACGCAAAAGAGGGATCCAGAAATGAGAGGGGGAGGGTCTCATTTATAGGCTGCTGATGAGGGCGAGTTGTGTCGCACGACCTTCTGCTTCGTTTTTCCTTGGCTCGTTGTGTCGCACGACTTGACTGGCCATGTAACCGTTTCTGGCGCCAACGACCTGTTCTGGAACCTTCCGAGGTAATTCCCAATAGGTCCAAAACTGGTAATTCCTTGCAGGTCCTTTTGCTTGGAAAAATGACTTAAAGGCACTTCCTTTACAAAAAACTTATAAAAAGTTTCTGGAAGCCTCGGAATGGACCGAGAATTTACCAAAACACCCCTAGTGCAATTTTATTACATTAAAAAGCACTTTTAAAGGGTCGCGAATTAAATTGGCGTACTTACAATGATGAGGCTGCCCGGTCTGGTCATTCCCTGGTGCCTTACTCTGAAAATGCCTTGAAGGTGATAGCGGCCCAAGACGCTCGTGAAGGACGTCCTGCCTAGGTTCCTCCCCTCGTTGATCCATAAAATATTAATGTATTGATTAAGAAGTTACAAGAAGAGGAAGCTTCTGATGACGAGGAGGAGGAAACCGAGGGAGGTCAAGCCGATCAAGTCATCATTCCAGATGTAGCGACTGAGCAAGCTGAACTATTCAGGGGGGATGACCAAGCTTGAGCACTTAATCACTTTTTTGCTTTATTTTGTCAATGTATCATTTGGATAGGTCCTCTATGTACTTTGACTCCTTTTATCAATATAATGCAATTTTCTTCAATTCTTTGTCGTCTTTAATTTTTACTACATTTTTGAACTGCTTTTATTTGAATTGTTTTGTCTTGAATGTTTGTATGTAGAATGGTTAAATGATGAACATTTGTCTAAGTATCCAACTTTCTTGTTGTCGAGGGGGGTCACCTCGTCATTTGATATTGATTCTTTTAAACCGAGGAAGATCATTCAGCTTAACACTTAGATAAATTTGTAGGAACTCACCTCTTGGTGCCGAGGAAGGTCGTTCGGCCTTTAGGTATGTCTTTAGGAGTTTATCTCTTTATGTCGAGTAGGGTCATTCGGCATAAGTGTTAGATAAATTTTTAGAACTTGTCTTTTCATGCCGAGGAGGGTCATTCGGCATAAGTCTTAGACAGTTTTTAGGAATTTATATATTTATGTCGAGGATGGTCGTTCGGCATAAGTATTAGATAAATTTTTGGGAACTTGTCCCTTCATGCCGAGAAGGTCATTCGGTCATGGTATTTTTGGACTATTTTTTCATGTCGAGGAAGGTCATTCAAACTTACTTAGATAGTTTTATGAGAATTTTATTCCCTTATGCCGAGGAAGTCATTCGGCATAAGACTTGGAAAATTTTTAAGATTATGTCGAGGAGTAGGCTCCTCGTCTTTTTGAGCTTGTCTTGCTAGTCATTGTTTTGACGAAAACTGAATTTCTATTAACTGAAATTGATTAAATCAAACTGCAATCCTATTTTTCTCGAATATAAATGAAAAGACTAACAAAGAGTAATCTATTAAATAAAAAGCAGACTACAACTAGTGATAGTATTTCCGCAGATGATCAGAATGCCAATGATGTTTCATCTATTGCCCATCTGAGGTATTCATTCTGTAAGTCCCTTCTCTAATAAGTTGAGTGATGATGTAGGGTCCTTCCCAATTTGGAGAGAGCTTGTTCTGTTCTGCCTTACTGTTAGTAGCTTCAATCTTTCTAAGTACCCAGTCTCCAACTTGAAATACTATTTTGTTGACCCTTTTGTCATGAAGGCTTTGATCCTTTGCTTGTAATTCACCATTCTCATCTGCGCAGCTAGTATTTTCTCATCTACTAGGTCTAGGTCTAGCAGCCTATTGACCTTGTTGACTTGTGTATTGTAGCTTGAATTTATTGTTGTACGGATAGCCATCTCAGTTGGTGTCATAGCCTCAGATCTGAAGGTCAGTGCGAATGAGGTTTCCCCGGTTGGCCCCCGGGTGGTTGTGCGAATTGCCCACAAGGCTAAGGGAAGTTCATCCAACCATCTACCATCACTTCCTTCTAGGTTCTTGGTTAGGGCTGTTAGCACCAACTTGTTGGCTACTTCCGCTTGTACGTTGCATTGAGATCTGCTAACAAATGACTTGATGTGTCTGACTCCTAGTTTGTTCAATTCTGCTGTAAATGCCTTAAAAAACTGGAGACTATGATCTGAGATGATAGTGTGTGTAATCCCGAAGCGACACCAGATGAAGTCCTGGACAAAGTTGATTGCGTACTCCTCTGTTATTTTGGCTAAGGCTTTTGCATCTATCCACTTGGAGAAATAATCGACTGCCACAATCAAGTACTTGCAATTGCCTCTGGCAGGGGGGAAGGGTCCGATGATTTCGATTCCCCACATGTCAAATGGCCAAGTAGGCACTATAAGAGTCTGTTCCACTTATGGGAGCCTAGGAATGTCAGTGTATCTTTAGCATTTGTCACATTTTCTTACGTAGGCTTGTGCGTCATCTCTCAGGTTGGCTCGTGGTAATCTAGCGTGATGATTTTGTCTACTAAGGTTCAGGCCCCCGGGTGATCGCCACAGATGCATTCGTGGAATTCTGCCAAGATATTTTCTGTTTCTTTGGAATAGACACATCTTAGCATGGGTTTTGTGAATGACCTCCTTTAAAGGATCTCGTTCAATAATGTGAACCTTACTGACTTATTCTTGATAAGCCTAGCACGTGTCTCGTCCTTAGGCAGTTGGTCTTTTTCACTGAAGTCTATGTATTCATCTATCCAGCACTTCTCCTCCCCGTCTAGGAGCATTACTCATAGTCTTTCGTAAGAAGGTTCTTTGGCAAATACTATGAGTGTGTTAGAACCAGGATCTGCCACGTCTAAAGTCGCCAGTTTAGATAGAACATCTGCCACTTGGTTATCCTCCCAGCGTATTTGACTTATTTCAAAAAATTCCAGCTTCTTCATTATGTCTAGGACGAGATCTTTATATTTTGCAAATATGGGGTGCTGAGTGTTGTACTCACCTTTTATTTGTTTGACTACGAGCTGGGAGTCACAATAGGCGGCGATTTTTGTTGCTCCATATAAGGATGCCAACTCTATGCCAAATATCAAAGCCTCGTACTAAGCTTGATTGTTGGAAGCAGGGAACTTGAATCTGATTATGTCCTGGATAGTGTGCTCCCCATCAGGACTTTCTAGTATAACTCCAGCTCCGCTTCTTTCCTTAGTGGCTAACTCATCTGTGTATATGACCCAACAGTTAGATGGAAGCTCGATGGTCGGTTCTTCCCCCTCAGGTTTTTTGTGCTTATGGGAGGTGGGGTCGTGCTCACCTGTAAAGGCGGTTTCAACCATAAAATCAACCAGAGGCTGTGCTAGGAGTGTCTTCCTAGGCTGGTATCTGATATCAAACTCAGTGAGTTTGATAGACCAATTAAGGAGTCGTCCTAAGCAGTCCAACTTATGCAAGATTTTCTTTAGGGGTGCATTGGTACTCACAGTTATGGGATGTGCAGAGAAGTATGCTGGTAGCTTTTTTACCGATATGACTAAGGCGTAGGCTATCTTTTCTGCATTGAATTATATGCTCTGCACATCTGACAATGCCTTGGAGACATACTAGATAGGTTTCTAAGTGGTTGCTTCATTTCGGACTAGTACTGCAGCTATGGCGTGGTCTGTGGCTGCTAGGAATACGTATAGCATCTCTCCCGTAATAGAGTTGATCAACAAAGGAGGGGATCCCAATTACTCCTTCAACTGTTTGAATGATTCTGAGCATTCAGATGTACAGGAGAAGCTCTTGGTCCCCTTCAGGTCTTTGAAAAAAGGCAGCGATTTTTCCGCAGATTTTGCAATAAATATCCCAAGGGCTACTATTATTCCATTTAGCCTTTGAACCTCCTTGATGTTGCTAGGTTCTTTCATGTCTATCAAGGTTTTGATTTTCTCTAGATTCGCCTCAATTCCTCTTTTTGATACCATAAAACCTAGGAATTTTTCGGTTGTCACCCCAAACACATATTTACTTGGATTCAACTTCATGGTGTTTGCTCGTATGTTGCCAAAGATTTCTTCCAAGTCTGGGGCGTGACTGCCATTTCTAATCTTAATGACCATGTCATCGATGTAGGCTTCCATGTTATGGCCTATCTGCTCCCAAGGACTTTGTTGACCATGCGTTGGTAGGTTACACCCGCATTTTTAAGCCCGAAGGGCATCATAGTATAACAATAAATACCTTCAGCTGTTTGGAAAGTTGTCTTCTCAATATCTTCCTCGCCCATTTATTTCTGGTGATAACCAGAGTAGGTGTCTAGAAAGCTGAGAGTTCTGTGTCCAGCAATGAAGTCTACCAGCTTGTCAATTTTGAGGAGGGGATAACTGTCTTTCGGGCAGGCTTTGTTGAGAACTGTGAAGTATACACACATTCGCCACTTCCCGTTTTGTTTTTTGACCATCACAACATTGGCCAACCAAACAGGATAGGTTACCTCTCTGATGATTCCTGCACTTAGCAGTTTCTGTACTTGCTCCTTGATTGCATCTTCCTTATCGTTTACAAAAATTCTCCTTGTCTGCTTGATAGGTTTAGCAGACGGGTCGACTTCCAGCTTGTGGACAGCCACCTCTTCCTTTATCCTCTCATATACTCGACCTTTCAGGCAAAGACATCTATAATGTTTTTCAGAAGGGTGATGATTTCCTCCCTTTCTTCCGGGGTGAGCTGGCCCCCAATTTTTATTTTTTTCTCTGGGTAGTCAAAATTGAGTATTATTTCCTCCAGCTCTTCTACGGGCTCCATTTCTGGTCCGTCCCGAAACTACAAAGTTTCAATGATTATCTCTCTAAGCCTTCTATCTTCGTCACCGTTTATGTCTAGGTCTTCCATCTCAACTAGTTCGTCTACGTCCGACAGCTCTCCTTGTCTCAAGTCAGGGTTGGCCCCCGAGTTCTGGCCGGTGATGAAACGAGGGATTATATCCGAGACGGACATAACTGTGTTATTGTTTTCGTCTTTATGGACATCTAGTATCATATGTTCCTTATCTTCTGACTCAAAAATCAGATTCAGCCTAGAACTGGTGCTGGTAGTTTTCACAGACTTAGAGACTTTCAGATTTTCCTCTTGTGTGTATGCCTCCACTTTTCAGGCGGTTTTTATGCTCCTCATCACAAGCTCAAAGAAGTCTTTAGGGTTCGCTCTCACGCATCCGATTCTAGCACGAGTGGGAAATTTGACTCGTTGGTGAGGGAGTGAGGCGACCAACCCAAGTTTGCCTTGACTTGGAATGCCTAGGATGGCATGGTAGTCACTTGCCAGGTCCATGACCACGAATGTCACTGTGGCCTCTGCTCGAAAGGGATGTTTTCCTACTTCCAGTAATAGGTCTATCGTCCCCATGGCGCTAACTTTATGGTTGGTGAAGCCTTCTAGTCTTCCAGAGTATGGTTCCAGCATGCTATCTTTTAAGTTCATTTTCTGGAAGGTAGAATAATATAGAATATCCCTGGAAGCCCCCGAGTCTATGAGGAGTCTCTCGGATTCACAGTTATCAATTATTCATTTGATTACCAAGGGTTGTTCACGAGCTGCGCGACTTACATCTAGCTCATTAGGGGAGAAGCTGATGACTTCCTCCTCCTTATGGATTCAGGCGGGGATGTGCTAGACCTTACTTAGATCGTGAATCTGGTCTTTCAATTACTTGTTGGAAACATTCTCCTCCCTTATAACATGGAGTTTTGCTCAAGGAAGCTTGTCTTCCCTTTCATCATCTTTGTTATTGTCATTGTCATCTTCTTTTCTGCGCTTGTTATCCTTACGCATAACATAGCAATCAAGTTTTCCCTCGTCTACCCATCTCTAGATCATTCTCTTGAGGGAAATGCAATTCTCCGTGTTAGGTCCATGGTCCTTGTGAAAGGCACAATACTTGGAGCTGTCACGGGTATGCTTTGTTCTTTCATCAAGTAGTCGGGGATTGGGCAGGTTCACCAATTGCATGATCTCCGTGATTGGTTTGGTGAGTGGGGTGATGTTAGGTCCCAAATGGTAGGAATCAGGCTAGAGGGGGGGTGAATAGCCTGTTCAAAACTTTTTGGTGAAAACTTTTAGTCTTTGAAATAATACAATGGCTAACCGGTAAATTGATTTTGCACAGCGGATAAAACCGGTAAGGTAAATTTAAATTTAAAAGCCAGTAAGTCAAAAACTCATGCAACAAATAACAAGGACAAATTTTATCTTCCAGTAAGACAAACAAGTTAAGCAGTAAGTTGATTCAATAGGTTGTGACCAGTGAGAGATTATCAACCAGTTACAACAGCATAACAAGAAATAAACAAACACACGAAGAAATGACACATTGTTTGAAGAGGTTCACAGTGTTAAATAACTGCTACGTCCTCTACCAAGATTGGTCAGAACTTGGATTTGTGAAAGTGCACTACTATATTAATGGTTCTTACCTATTACAAGTTGCAAGCCAATGATTGAAGGCTGCCAATCTAAAGGTGACCACTAACGGATAGTGCTACAATAAAGACCAGGTGTTTTCTAGAGATGTTTTAATATATTGTTCATAGCCGAGGATGATCTAAGGTTTCACCCTAAGAAACCCAATGGATCTAGGAACTATTTCTTTCCTTCCACCTTAGTAATAATTGTCCCATGATCAACAATCCCCCAAGGATGAACGTTGATTAGTGCACCTTCCGAGGGCCTAACTCAAAGGTTCTAGGGTGTGATCATCAATTAATTCTTTCTCTCCCCTCCTCCTTATGCATGATCCCGTTTCTTCTATCTATTCCTGTAAACACCACACACAACCAACACCCCACATGCTAGAAAGACCGATCCGTCGGGCAATAGGAGTGATAGCGTTTCTTCTTCTGTTGTAACTTGACCCCCGAACCCAATCAAATGTTTAGCCTTTTTTCAAAGCTTTGGGCTATATCAAAGTGGCGTGGCGACTCTCAAAATTAAACTAATATTTTAATATGGTTTAAAGCGAGTGTCACTAAATGAATATCCCATTTCGATCCGACATTTATATGATTAATTATTTGAAACTTCCGAATGCGCGTTGCATCGGGACGGGGTATTCACAGTGGCGACTACTGGCGGGGAATTTGTTTTGAAATCTTTTCAAACTAAGTGGGTCAGACTTTCGTTTTTCTTAGTGGTGTTGTATTTTACTTCCTTTTTCTTTTTCTCCTATTCTTAACTGCTGCATTGCATGCATCTCATAAAAAAAATCTTTCTCTTTTTTCCTTAAAAAAAAAAAAAAATAGACTTTTTACCTCACACTGTCACTAGAGTCCGTGTCACACTGCACAGACACCCTTTAACCCTTCGGAGAAGCCAAAGTGCGGGAAGTGTGGTGATCATGTCGCCTCCCTTCCGAGTCTCACTTGGCCATCCACTCATCAGTGCGCTTCGGCTGCACGATGGGAGCCTGAAATCTAACCCTTGTGTCACCCACTTTACTAGGAATACACTCCATGTGACCGGTTGGTTTGACTAGCTTTTTTATATAGACAATTAATAAGGTCTTTATGTTAAGTCACTGCGAATCAATGATAAGTCAAGATCTATCGAGAGATTAAGAGCACAAAAAATTGATTTCCTTTTAGAGGACGTACCATGTAAAGTTTGAATGCTTGATCTTGTCCTATCATGAGTCTGTAGTACTTCCCATAAACATCATATTAAATGTCTATATGAGACGGTTAGTCGTTAGGATCCACCACTTTAGGACATTTAGTTAGTTGCGAAAAAAGGGGTATCCCTTCCAACCAAGAGTATGTTCTATAAAATAGAGGGCTTTTTTGTAAATAAAGTGCTTAACTATCCCTCATTTCTAGGACCCTTCGAGGTCCGCTCCTCATTTTTAGGACCCTTCGAGGTCCGCTCCTCATTTCTAGGACCCTTCGAGGTCCGCTCTTCACTTCTAGGACCCTCCGAGGTCCGCTCCTCATTTTTAGGACCCTTCGAGGTCCGCTCCTCATTTCTAGGACCCTTCGAGGTCCGCTCTTCACTTCTAGGACCCTCCGAGGTCCGCTCCTCATTTCTAGGACCCTCCGAGGTTCGCTCCTCATTTCTAGGACCCTCCGAGGTCCGCTCTTCATTTCTAGGACCCTCCGAGGTCCGCTCCTCTATTCTAGGACCCTCCGAGGTCCGCTCCTCATTTTTAGGACCCTTCGAGGTCCGCTCCTCATTTCTAGGACCCTTCGAGGTCCGCTCTTCACTTCTAGGACCCTCCGAGGTCCGCTCCTCATTTCTAGGACCCTCCGAGGTTCGCTCTTCATTTCTAGGACCCTCCGAGGTCCGCTCTTCATTTCTAGGACCCTCCGAGGTCCGCTCCTCATTTCTAGGACCCTCCGAGGTCCGCTCCTCTATTCTAGGACCCTCCGAGGTCCGCTCCTCATTTCTAGGACCCTCCGAGGTCCGCTCCTCATTTCTAGGACCCTCCGAGGTCCGCTCCTCTATTCTAGGACCCTCCGAGGTCCGCTCCTCTATTCTAGGACCCTCCGAGGTCCGCTCCTCATTTCTAGGACCCTCCGAGGTCCGCTCCTCATTTCTAGGACCCTCCGAGGTCCGCTCCTCATTTCTAGGACCCTTCGAGGTCCGCTCCTCATTTCTAGGACCCTCCAAGGTCCACTCCTTATTTATAGGACCCTCCGAGGTCCACTCCTCACTTCTTGGACCCTTCAAGGTCCACTCTCCATTTCTAGGACCCCCCGAGGTCCGCTCTTTACTTCTTGGACCCCTCAAGGTCCACTCTCCATTTCTAGGACCCTCCGAGGTCCGCTCTTTACTTCTTGGACCCTTCAAGGTCCACTCTCCATTTCTAGGACCCTCCGAGGTCCGCTCTTTACTTCTTGGACCCTTCAAGGTCCACACCCTCTACTGCGGACCGCCCTAGGTCCAGTCTCTCTATCTTGGACCGTTCAAGGTCCACTCTTTGACCCTTCGTGGTGCTCTTCCTATACTATGTCCACTCTCCCAATCTTGGACCATTCAAGGTCCACTTCTCATATCTTGGACCGTTCAAGGTCCGCTCCTCTTCTCTTGGACCATTCAAGGTCCACTTCTCATATCTTGGGCCGTTCAAGGTCCGCTCCTCATATCTTGGGCCATTCAAGGTCCGCTCCTCTTCTCTTGGACCCTTCAAGGTCCACTCCTCTTCTCTTGGACCGTTCAAGGTCCGCTCCTCTTCTCTTAGACCGTTCAAGGTCCACTCCTCATATCTTGGACCCTTCAAGGTTCGCTCCTCTTCTCTTAGACCGTTCAAGGTCCACTCCTCATATCTTGGACCCTTCAAGGTTCGCTCCTCTTCTCTTGGACCGTTCAAGGTCCACTCCTCAATTTAGGACCCTTCGAGGTCCACTCTCTCTATCTAGGACCATTAAAGGTCCACCCTTCCACCTGCGACTCTTCGAGGTCCACCCTCATCTCTTGGACCATCCATGGTCCACTCCTCTACCTTAGACCCCCATGGTCTACAAGTTAGGACCCTTCAAAGTTCTACCTCTTATCTCTTGAACCATCCGCAGTTTGCTCCCTTAGCCTTAAAACCATCCATAGTTTAGATCCTTTATCTCTAGCACCCTTCAGCCAAAGACCCACCTAGATCAAACCTCTCTCGACCCATATAGATCAAACCACCATCTAGGGCCTACCTAAGCCAACTTACCAAGTCCGATTAGCTCGTCTAGATCACCCTCACTTATATTTGACCAAGGATCGAGTCATCTTCCTCTCCTTTTTTCACCAAACGGACTCTTTTACATTCATCCTCTCTCTTTCTCTAAACTTAACCCTGGTTGTATCATCAATCGGGGCCCCCTCGAACTACGGTGACCTGAGACTCGTATCTTAAATGGTAAGGGTTACGTAGGCAACTTCAGCCCGGTCAAACTCAAAATTGTGGAGGTCAAATATTTTCTCAAGGATGCCTTAAGATTAATTATGAATCTAATTCAACTCATTGGTTTGACTCCGCCATATGTTCTTACAGAATTCCACATCATGTCTATGGAGAAAAGCATTGAAGCCCTCAAAGAAGTCTCAAACATGAGGTTGGGAGTGATCAACCTCCTCAAAGACATGCATGAAATTGAGCAGCACCATTTGTCTTACATTCAGGAATACTTGAGAAGAGTTCCTCCCCCTATTCAATTCCGGGGTCCCTATCATCCACATGCTTATGGTTCCCCTTATGGTCCTACACATCAGAATTTCTCATTCGGGATACTGCTGTGGCTACCAACCAACTAAAGGCATCAATACCCGAGAAGAAGATCAACAAGGAACATTTTGATGACTTAGGAATGCCCGTGGGTGAGTTCCTCGACATTTTGGTGGGAAAGAATTTGATCGAGCCGCTCGAGAACTACAAGCCTATTAACCCAAAGGAAGACTTAGATACATCCAAGTTTTGCAGATACCACAAGTACATTGGGCATACCAGCGACAAATGTGTGCAAGCGAAACGCTCAATTCAAAGATTGATCAACCAAGGGAAGACCCAAGGCCTCATTGATGAAGGAACCCTCACCCTTCGAGGGAAGATTTAGATTCATTCAGTCTTGTAGGTTCTAGTGCGTCTTTTACGTCCATTTTGGGCATTGGTATGTAATGTCCACTTTAGATTAGTTACTTCAATAATAAAAAAGGTCTTTCTTTCTTTTCTCTCTAGACTTGAGACATAATCTCGCATTACTTTCAAGAAGATTGTTTTATTTATAATTATCAATTGGTTGCTAATCTCACTGATAAATTCACCGGCTAATAAAGTAAACAATGAATGAATGCTTTGATTGGAGTAAACAACTCACCGTTCCTTCTTCACACACACCATCCCTATACATCCCTCTCTCATACACTCTCTCCATACTCCACCATATACTTTTCATACACTCCTTGTACATACCCGTTATACCGTCTCAAACATACACTTCCCCAAAAACACTCTCCCCCGCTTGACCTCCTTTCCATATGATCAAGACAAGCACAAAGACCGTTGTTGCTCATCATCAGAAAATAGCTGCTCACGCCACTGCAATTTAAAGAAGATGCAAGGAGTTGTTCCTATCCTTCACAAGTGCTGCATGAATATCAACTTGGGGCTCACCAACCCCCCAATCTCGCGTCTCCTCTGATTTTCCATTCGATCGATAAGCTTTCATTGAATATGCTCACATATCTTTCTTATGGTCCGAATATATTTTTGCCTTACTCAATAAGTCGGTTAAATGAGTTTGCATTTATTTTAAATACTCTATTGAGAATGCCATCCAGTAGCGATTGAAGCTTAAACCTCTCACCATAGGAAGCCATAACCTTATCCTCACTAAATAATACCCTTTCATTTCAAGATCGACAAGTTTTGAGACCCTAAAAAAGAAACTCATACAAGGGGCTCCCTCGAAGGGACCACCTCCAAACCCAAGAGGGAAAAGGTAAAACCATCCTAAGGCATACACTAGGGGCTATCGCGAGCAAACAAATCCGAAGGCTTTTCTCGATAAGAGGGTGTTTGAAAAAAAAAAAAAAAAAAAAAAAAAAAAAAAAAAAACTTCATCACCCCGAAGTGAACCTCCCAGGTTGTGAAAATGAGACATCGAGTGAAGGTCCTATCGTGATCAAGTTACCTGCTGAAATCACAACAAACTCGCGAGAAGAAGCAACAAAAATTCCCTCTTGGACAAATCCCGTAAACCAATTCCAAAGTCCATCCTCTCACTTTTAGAGGATTCCATCACCACCCTTGACCTTATCAAAATCAAAGTTAACCTCACTCTTAGAGGTTCTGAAGAAGCAACAAAGAAAATCCCCTCACCTTAGAAATTCCAAACACATCCCTCAAGCCAACCTCTCAGCAAATGGCCCAGCCGACCTCTCACTTTAAGAGGTCATGTTAAGCATCACCTAATGATCGATCGCAATCCAAAGCCCAGCTACAACCGCTACCGGATGGCATTCTCAAAAGATTATTTAAAAGAAATGCGTATTCAGATTTTTGAGTCACTTGTTATCCTACGTGAGCATATTACATATTCTCTCAAAAGTTTGGGAACTCGTCCTATTCTTGAAATTCGTTCATTCGACTCCTCAAACACTGTCTGCAAAAGTCTCACTGGGGCTTCGCATCCGTGCCTCTCAGCGGCACTCCGGTAAAAGCAAGGAGACACGCGCCAGGGACTACTCCCCTCGGCTTGCGAGAACAAAGGAACAAAGAATCTTCACTTGAAGGAATGAAAAAATCTTTGGGTTATAATCAGTCAATTCCCACCTTTTCTTCCACCCCAATCTTTTTTCTATTTTTCATTCTTTCCCATGAAGGAGATCAATGCAACGGCAGCCCGCACCACAAGTACCACCGAACAGAGCAGCAAGCAACAACGGAACATCCTCCTCCTTCTAAGGACAAGCCAGATTTCACCTTCAAATCAAAACATTCATTTGTTTACCTATATAATTGGAATTTGATAAACCAATCAGTGAGGTCCATTCACGAGCAATCAAGATATAATTCTGAATAAAATAATTCTTCAAATGTCTCGACAAGTCTTCTTTTTCTACATCATAGGAAAATAGAGCCAAACACTTTGTCTTTACGTCTGCGGGGGCTTCCATACACTTTTCCACACCTTGTGATGCTTATACTCTCCCAAAAGAGTCAAACCCAAAAGCGAAAGTGTCATACACGAACTCGGGATCCATTCCCACCTTCGAAAAAATGCGCCCTGCACATATACATTTCCGAGTCTTGTCCGGCGGCGATTGACCATTGTTCGAAACGAGGGGTCGCCCCCGTAGCCGCAAGATGACTCTGTCTGCAAATAGGGATGCATCGAATCTCTCCAAGCTGGGGCTTTTGTTAAGTTGTTCTCTCAGGCTCTCTTCAGGTTTGCTTTGCATCATCAACTGGGGCTTCGCCATTCCCTTCAGGTTTGCTTTGCATCATCAACTGGGGCTTCGCCATTCCCTTCAGGTTTGCTTTGCATCATCAACTGGGGCTTCTCCATTCATCAAACATTGGGGCTCCCCTCAACAAAAATGGGTCGACTATGTGCTCTAACAAAAATCGGAGCTCCAATGAAGTCATATCTAGCATGAAGGGCATCCCTTGTCATCAAGATCAGCATGTGGCAAACTCTTTGAGTTAGTTAGAAACATGATTAATCATAAGGCCTCTTTATCAAATAAACATGCTTTCAAAATACTGTCCTCCTTGGTACCTTGTTTACAAAAATCACTCTTTGGTCTCCACAAATTTTCAAACTCTTCAAATCTATCAAAAACGCCTCTCTCTCTCAAGGTGACTCGGTCCTGCCCCTTATCTCTGGACATCAAACTTACCTAATCCCATCTTCTCGGCCTCGCCTAGTTTAAACCATAACCTTTCTGCTCAAACTGCCTTGTTCAGACTTACCACAAATGTAAAACCCTAGCCCTAAGCCTAGGTGACAAATACCTCTCTAAACCCTAGCCTTAAGCCTAGGTGACAAATACCTCTCTAAACCCTAGCCTCAAGCCTAGGTGACAAATATCTTTCTAAACCCTAGCCTCAAGCCTAGGTGACAAATACCTCTCTACACCCTAGCCTCAAACCTAGGTGACAAATATCTTTCTAAACCCTAGCCTCAAGCCTAGGTGACAAATACCTCTCTACACCCTAGCCTCAAACCTAGGTGACAAATACCTCTCTAAACCCTAGCCTCAAGCCTAGGTGACAAATACCTCTCTAAACCCTAGCCTCAAGCCTAGGTGACAAATACCCTTCTAAACCCTAGCCTCAAGCCTAGGTGACAAATATCTTTCTAAACCCTAGCCTCAAGCCTAGGTGACAAATACCTCTCTAAATCCTAGCCTCAAGCCTAGGTGACAAATACCCTTCTAAACCCTAGCCTCAAGCCTAGGTGACAAATATCTTTCTAAACCCTAGCCTCAAGCCTAGGTGACAAATACCTCTCTAAATCCTAGCCTCAAGCCTAGGTGACAAATATCTTTCTAAATCCTAGCCTCAAGCCTAGGTGACAAATATCTTTCTAAACCCTAGCCTCAAGCCTAGGTGACAAATACCTCTCTAAACCCTAGCCTCATGTCTAGGTGACAAAATATCTTTCTAAACCCTAGCCTCAAGCCTAGGTGACAAATACCTCTCTAAACCCTAGCCTTAAGCCTAGGTGACAAATGCCTCACTAAAACCCTAGCCTTAAGCCTAGGAGACAAGACTCCTCTCTAAGCCTTAGCAATGATTATCCTAATCTTTTAATCGCTTGGTTCTTCGGCTCGGGAAGCCATAATAATCCCAATAAATTCACACAACTATTCTTCATCAGTAAATAGTAGCCTAAGTCCTTTGGCAGCTACAGTTTCCCGCATCTTCAAAGGGTCCGTCCCGTACTTTCAAAGGGTCCGTCCCGCATTTCAGAGGTCTATCCTCCATTTCAAGGGTCCGTCCCGCATCTTCAAAGGGTCCGTCCCGCATCTTCAAAGGGTCCGTCCCGCATCTTCAAAGGGTCCGTCCCGCAGAAGTCAAACTCTCACAAATCTAGGGGTGACTCCCACAAAAGTCAAATATTTGGCTTTTGATTCCCACACAGTTTTTCCCACATTGCCCCATACACTTTCTCTCAGTACGCGAATCAAGACTAAACTTGGTTTATTTGCACAACACACGGAGAAATCAAGACTACACTTGATTTGTTCCATCACACACAATTTTCAAGGGGAAAATCAAGACTATACTTGAATTTCCTTTACACCCATTATCTCACAACATATCTTCACACGGAGAAATCAAGACCACACTTGATTTGTTCCATCACACACAATTTTCAAGGGAAAAATCAAGACTATACTTGAATTTCCTTTCCACATATTATCTCACAAATCAAGACTACACTTGATTTGTTCCATCACACACAATTTTCACGGAAAAATCAAGACTACACTTCTTGAATTTCCTTTCCACATATTCTCACACGGAAAAATCAAGACTACACTTCTTGAATTTCCTTTCCACATATTTTCAAAGGAAGAATCAAGACTACACTTCTTGAATTTCCTTTCCACATATTCTCACACGGAAAAATCAAGACTACACTTCTTGAATTTCCTTTCCACATATTTTCAAAGGAAGAATCAAGACTACACTTCTTGAATTTCCTTTCCACATATTCTCACACGGAAAAATCAAGACTACACTTCTTGAATTTCCTTTCCACATATTCTCACACGGAAAAATCAAGACTACACTTCTTGAATTTCCTTTCCACATATTTTCTCACGGAGAAGGCAAGACTATACTTGACTCTCCTTTTCGAACTACGACTTGGCTTGATTCCTTTTGGGATACGTAGGTAGCCCGACGTGGGTCCAGCCGCTTGACCTACCTGGTCATCTTTTTGCGACTCAGATCGAGTCCCAACCTCACATTCGCAAAATCACTTTCCTTACCTCTGAAATCCCTTTTTCGGGACGGATCCTTTCTTTTATCGTCGACCCCACTTGTCTTACAAGAAGCGTCGCCGAGGGGCTACTGTTAGTACCCGGTCCGAAAAAAGGTAGTCCAAATACCTGGCCCGGTTGATATTAATTAGAAACCCTAGGGAAACCCTAAAAACCCTAATTCATTAAATTCTTCCGTACTGCGCCGTCGCTGTCAGCTTGGAAAGGACGCCAGTTGGAAGAGCCGATCGGCCCTTTGCCCGTGCATTGGCCGATCGACCCTTTTGTTTAGAGCCGATCGACCCTTCTATCCTAGAGCCGATCGACCCTTTAGAGGCCCAAATTGTCAGTACCGAGGTATTATAAATAGGGGTGCCCGGCTCCCCATATTGACACAATTTTTCTCCGGGAGAAGCGAGACCATACTTGCTTTAACCCTCAGTTCTTCTTTTTCCTCTCGAATCGCCAAGATTCGACCCCTAAGTCTTGCTACAATTGGTAAGACTCTCTTTTTAATATTCTTGTTCTTTATTATTGTCTTTATTATTATTGTTTGCATGCTTAGTATATTTTAATTGCTTTATTTCTTGCTTATGCCATATATGCTAGATTTAGGGTTGTTTTAATATATTGTTCATAGCCGAGGATGATCTAAGGTTTCACCCTAAGAAACCCAATGGATCTAGGAACTATTTCTTTCCTTCCACCTTAGTAATAATTGTCCCATGATCAACAATCCCCCAAGGATGAACGTTGATTAGTGCACCTTCCGAGGGCCTAACTCAAAGGTTCTAGGGTGTGATCATCAATTAATTCTTTCTCTCCCCTCCTCCTTATGCATGATCCCGTTTCTTCTATCTATTCCTGTAAACACCACACACAACCAACACCCCACATGCTAGAAAGACCGATCCGTCGGGCAATAGGAGTGATAGCGTTTCTTCTTCTGTTGTAACTTGACCCCCGAACCCAATCAAATGTTTAGCCTTTTTTCAAAGCTTTGGGCTATATCAAAGTGGCGTGGCGACTCTCAAAATTAAACTAATATTTTAATATGGTTTAAAGCGAGTGTCACTAAATGAATATCCCATTTCGATCCGACATTTATATGATTAATTATTTGAAACTTCCGAATGCGCGTTGCATCGGGACGGGGTATTCACAGATCCACATTAATGCTTGTTATGATTGGGATTAAGCAATTCTAAATCTAAACATATATTTGACTAACAATCTCCTCCTAATTGCTTAAGTCCAATCACCCTAGGCTAGCATCTTTTTAACTCAGTAAAAGAATGATAAAGAATATGTCTATTAGGTATATCATTCCCTAAGTTAAATGACAACTTGATGCTACCTAAGTAAGCTTACAAACAAAGTTAAAGCTTAAAGGAAACTTCAAAAATAAAACTTTGAAAAGATTTTGAATGAGACCTGCAAAATGAAACGGTTAGTAGCATTTGGAACATTCAAAATAATTAAAAACAAAGGAATTTCAACAAAACACAAAGTTTAACTGGTTTAATGAGAATATCTTCTGCATTTAATGCCTGAGATTTGAAGGACAACCATCTTTGAATTTTCCACTGGATAAAGTTGTTGTTGTGAGTACTGGTAACTTGAACATTTCTTAAAGAGTTACTGACAGGGCGGCAGCAAAGTCTTCATAGCAACTGTTCTATCAACTTCAGCTAAGTTGTGGGCTGAGTAGGTGAGAACATTAAATGCTTCAACTGATGGGAAGCTTGTTGAGGAAGCTTGACTGGTTTGCAGCAACTGATGGGAGTATAGCCGGTTGGCTGACCTAATCGGTTAAGGGTTTGGTCGGCTGATGCATGACCGGTTGAGGCTGTCAACCGGTTGAGGCTTTGGCAGTTTGATCAAGTAACCAATATCACCTTAGAAAATCTTCAGGTCTTCAAGTCTTCATTCTTTGAGAAAAAAACATTTTAAAAAAAAACCCACTGGCACTAGCACTGAAGGAAACCTAAGGTACATAGAAAAATCTAATTGGTCTACTTAGAAATAGGGGTCCTCAATAATGTTTATTATGATTGGGATTAAGCAATTCTAAAGTTATACATATATTTGACTAACAGCTATCCACTAGAACGCATATTCATTTCTAGTGGGGGCAGTCCATCGTTCAATGGTGGAGGAGGTGGCAGTTATCCATTGGCAAGAGGAAAAGTAATCATAGTGTTGTCATGAGTCTCCTCCACAAGAGGGTTATCCTGATCAGGAGTGATACTCGCAGTGTGTCCTTCTTCCATTAGGATTAGGAGAACGGAGCAGAATTTTTTTCGGCTATTCAAAGGTCAAAAACGATCGTCTTCCCGGCAATGGAAATAAACTGATGATACCAAAAACGTTCGGATCAGCCCAAATCCAGCGGCATGTTGTATCCTGGATGTTTGAATAACCTTAAAAAGAGGAACAAACATGTAAACTAAGCCAGTGCTTCACTGGCGAATGCCCTCCGACGTGAGAGTAAGTATTTGTGTGATAGAGAGAGCAGATCAATTGACAATAGTTTAGAGTCAAAATATGTGTTAACATAATTATGCGAATTATGACTTGTATTTATATAGGTAGGATGTAGAGTCCATCCTGGAATAGGAAGTTGTGTGAGAGGAGGGTTATAATCCTAGTTGGATTATAACTTCTCAATGTCCTTGTTTGAGTAGGATTAGACGTATGCATAGGAGGCATGCTCCTCGGCATATGATGTTGGTCGATATGTATGAATGCCGAGTAAGAGGTGAGCAAGGGTAGGGAAGCCACTTTCCTTGTCTTGATGTTGACCGATTAGGCACTTGGTCGTCTTTTGGTGAGGCACTCGTCAGCCTCTGTAGGTGCCTTGTCGGCATATATGAATGCCTTGGTCGGCACATGTTATTTATATGCCTTAGTCATTTTATTCAATCTGCTATGTATAGGTCGAAATAGTGGGAAATGACGAGTTTGCATGACGAGCATATGTAGGAAAGCCCACTCCCTATGTCGTATTTGAGACTTGTATTAATTATGTTTTGGGCCTAATTTATTGGGTTTTGGCCGACTTATGACCCATAATCGTACTTCGATTTATACCGTCCATGCCAAAATATAATCTATGTGAAAATGGCACGAGTGGAGCGTGCAAGAAAATACATTGAAAGGACTTTTCACACTAGGAAAGCATCAACCATGGTATAATTCATGAAAGCTAGGAACTTTGCTATCTTTAGTGATTTTCCGAGAAAGAAAAGGGAAAGGAAAAGGAAAAGAAAATGACTACGCTCGAATGTCTATATTAGTGAGGTCCAAGGTAATAAGATTCTAAAAGAGGCTGGACACCACTATAAAGGAAGTGAAAGCCTGGTGATCTACACCTTTGGGGAATTAGCTATAATAATCCTGAGCCTGAAAATCCATACTGCTAGTCTGCTACATTACGCACTAGCGCAGTGAGCACATGCAGACCCTCCCAAATGTATATGAATGGTGTTGGTGGCCAGTGGTAACTTTGTAAATACTTAAATAGCACACTAAACTTTTACACCTAGTCGACATAAGATGGGGTATTACGTAAACTCCAATACACACATTGATTGAACACCACTCTCTCACATTTACAAGAATGTGGTATCTTCTTTAAATAACATATAGCATCTTATTCTGCCAACAAAGGAAAGGTTATGCCATTTTTCTGAAGATATTTTTTCTTATTGGATTTCATTTCAGGTGGTGGGCAACATAAATAATCTAATTGATGGCAATAGATTCAGTAAGTACACATTGAATAATACATTTCTACCAGTAAAACATCTAAGCAATAAAGAATCATTTAGGCTTTATTTAACTTTACAGCTAAAGCCAATTTATGAGTACTCCATATTGTGTGATCCATCCGTCCAGGATAAATAGTTCCTCTTTCTTTCGTCCCATTCACTAAGAATATGGAATTGCTAGAGCCTGACGGTCGTTGGAACCAATGGCCCAGATGATACCCACGCTCAATTACAAATGTACCACCTAAAATTATTGGACAAAGTGTGTGCTCTGTGTAGGGGGCCGCACATATAATAACAAATTTTGGCTGTTTATCTACCGACAGAGCCACGGTATTATCTATTACGTTGCCTCTCTCCTGTTGAAGTGAAAACACGGCAAGGAGAGAAAGAGAACAGGTAAATAATTTTCAACTTATTTTATTCCTCAAGGATGCTTGTACAATATATACATAAAATAAGGAAAAGGATATTTACAATATAATCACATATACTCCCTAAATAGATTGATACATAGCCAAAATACCAACCATGTATATCATTGGAAAGATATACACAGATTTTGTCTAATACCCCCCCTCAAGCTAGACGCCCGTATGGAAGTCGTAGCTTGACAGATAGCATGGAGAGAAAGAGAACAGGTAAATAATTTTCAACTTATTTTATTCCTCAAGGATGCTTGTACAATATATACATAAAATAAGGAAAAGGATATTTACAATATAATCACATATACTCCCTAAATAGATTGATACATAGCCAAAATACCAACCATGTATATCATTGGAAAGATATACACAGATTTTGTCTAATATCTCCCCCCCCCCCTATCAAAATGCTGGCTCCAACAGTTCTAATGGGCCTTCAAATCATTCTTATGGGCCAAGAATCGATGAAATAATATGGATTCTATATAATTTAAATTATCCAAGCTTAGCTTTTATGCCCAAGCTTATCTAATCATAGACTCATAGTTAATTATGGGCCGGAGCCACAGTCAAAAGTCTGCTAGCTACAACCTACAAAGTTTGAACTGGTTCAAGTTCTAATAGCTTCAAACTTCAAAGCTCTGACACAGTTTGGCTTATTTACTATGTCCACTTGGAACAGTTTCTCATTTACGGTTCAAAAGTAAGGGCAACTTCAATAATGGGTATCAAACTCAAAATTTGATACCCATATAAGAGTATTAGTATCTTCAACAAGCAAAATAGGTGGTATCAAAATTTGAGATGGTATTAGTAAAGGTAGCAAATTTGCTACCTTGCCTAATACCATCAACTTCTCACACGCGCCGAGAGAGTGAAGGGCATATTGAAGCCGATAAACACAAAAGAGTGTGTCCCCTTTCACCCACCAGGTCACTTCACATCTTCATGACAAATCACGATATGCTTTGAATGAAATAAGAAGAAAGTAATTAGTAACTCCAATTTTTATGTATACTCCCTTTCATTCCAATTTGTATACTTTTAGTTATATTTAGTTAAAAATATAATTTTAATTTTAGTCTCATAAATTTGTAATTTTATATAAGACAGATGTAAGATTTAAAAGTACCATAAATATAATATTTCTTGTTGGAGATTGTATTTTAATTTAAATTATAATTAATTTAATTTTTATACTCTCTCTGTCCAAAATGATAGTTTCATTTCCCTTTTTCCTTTGTCCCAAAAAGTTAGAAAATTTTATTTTAATTAAAATAATTCTTTATAGTATTATCTACTTAAATATTTTATAATTTAATATTAATTTTAAACTTATTTGACTTTTTATAAAAGGAAAAAACTTGTAAAAAACGCGTTTTTTGTTAAGCTTAACAAAAAACGTGTTTTTCACCCGCGGTTCAATTTAACGGACGGTTCATATGCTTTTCCGGTCCGGTTCAATTTCTCGCGGTGTATTTGATTTTTGATTTCCTCATTTGTGTCTTTCAATTCGATTTTCCCTATTTTCATCATCTCCGAGCCGTTGCGGCGTATCAATTTCCACCGAGTTTCATCATCTCCGAGCTGTTTTCATTCGTGTTTTTACTTGTTATTCGACAATATGACCGGTCAATCTAAAGAAATGAGGAGCAAGAAGCGTAACGAATGTATAATTTTACTTGTTTTCAGTCATATTGTTCTTCGATTTCAAATCAGTTGCTCTGGTATTTAGAAAACACAAGCAAACATAAGAAAATGTTTGCTCTATTGAAACCCTAAATATAAGCAAACATAAGCAAATGTTGGCTCTATTGAAACCCTAAATATGGCACTTTTGAAATCGTTGCACTCTCACATTTACTTGCACTTGCACTATCGAAACAGTTGCACATTCACATTTAATTGAAAAAATAAGCAAATGTTGGCACTATAGATAACACTGGCTCTTTGAAACCATAACACGGGCACTTTCGAACCTTAAGACTGGCACTTTGAAACCATAAAACTGGCACCTTGAAACCATAATTTTGGCACTTTGAAATCATAAAACTGGCACTTTGAAATCATAAAACTGGCACTTTGAAAACACAAGCAAACATAAGCAAATGTTTGCTTTATTGAAACCCTAAATATAAGCAAACATAAGCAAATGTTGGCTCTATTGAAACCCTAAATATGGCACTTTGAAACCGTTGCACTATCATATTTACTTGCACTTGCACTATCGAAACAGTTGCAAATTCACATTTAATTGCAAAAATAAGCAAATGTTGGCACTATAGATAACACTGGCTCTTTGAAACCATAACACGGGCACTTTCAAACCATAAAACTGGCACCTTGAAACCATAATTCTGGCACTTTGAAATCATAAAACTGGCACTTTGAAATCATGTTGCTGGCACTGATGTAATGTTTTTTTGATATTTATTTTCAGTTCCATCAAAGCGTAAAAAAGTTGTGGATGATGATGATTTTGATATCACTATTAAGAGGCCTAAAGGGGGTGATAAATTTGAGCATTCGTGTACTCCCAAAAGACTCGTTGAGCTCTGTTTAACTCCAGACCAGAAGAGAGATGTTAGGGCTATTGGATTTGGATCTCTGTTGAATCTTGAGGTTAAGGTATTGCCGCTTAGGCTTGTTCAGTTTCTTGTTGATAGATTTGAACCAATCACAAGGATACATCAAATCAATTCATCAGATAAATATGTTATTACAGCATCAGATGTCTATGATATATTTTGTCTACCTAGGAATGTTGCAAAGTATAAGGTAAATCAATCATCCAAAGACAAATATGGAATTGAGAAATCGATATTTTGAGGAATTTGGGCGTACTCAAGATGGTCTTCCTGCCTATAAACTTTTGGAACGCATTTCTGAGTTACATCAAGGTGGGGATGAATTTAAACGCTTGTTTGTGCTGTTTGTTGTTGGAATTTTTCTTGCCCCAGTAGTTACAAAAACAATTGATGTGTCACTGCTAAGTATTGTAGAAGACGTTTCGTATAAGCAAGTTTGATTGGTGTCAATATGTTTTGGACAAATTATGTCAGGGTGTATCGAGGTTTAAGACTCAAAAAAAGAATTCAAAAAACTGTAGTGGATGTGTTATGGTGTTGGTGATTGCTTACCTTCAAAGATTTCCATTTCAAGGGGTGAAAGAATCAACTATTCTCCCTTTGATTAATCATTGGAATGCTAAAAAATTCAAAGAGAGGAATGATTCCGAAGCGAAAGTTGGCTGGGGGAATTTAATTTTTTATGGACAGAATGTTTATCCTATAAGTAGGGTTGACGACGATTTTGTGGAGGAAGTACCCTGTGATTTTGTGGAGGAAGATTGTATTCCATTAAGGATTGAAAGTGCTGCGAAGGAAAGAAATGAAGAGGCAAGCAATGTAAGTACTGTCACTATTTATTACTTAAACTGGTACTTTGAATTTCTTATGATGGCATTATTGATTACTTAAACTGGCACAATGAATAACATGTACTGGCATTTAAAATACACACACTATTTTTCATTCTCACTATTTATTACTTAAACTGGTACTTTGAATTTCTTATGATGGCACTATTGATTACTTAAACTGGCACAATGAATAACATGTACTGGCACTTATAATACACACACTATTTTTCATTCTTACTATTTTTCATTGATGTAGGTTGTTAAGGAGTCATGGGATATATTGAGAAAGGACCTTGATAATGTTGTCCATGCTCACATTGAAAGACTTAAATGTATCAAGAAAGATAAGGGAAAAAATATAGCAGATGAGATGGGGGTAGAGAAAGAGAATGAGGAGAATGTGGAGGGGGAGGAAGTAGAAGATGATATTTTTGATGAAGAATATTTGTCTGAGATTGACAATATTATTTCAGACATTTTGAAGAAACCAAAAGGTGACATGGGAAAGAAAAGAAAAGGTTCAATTCCATCATTTGAGCTTTTATCTCAGGTATCTAGTGAGGAGAGAAGAGAACCTACAGAGCAGAAAGAACAGGAAGTTAATGAGATTTTTCGGGAGACAGATGATGTTGAGAAAGATGATGTTGATATTGATAACATTATTGCGAATATAAATGAGAGCAGCTTTATGAGTTGTTATGAGATGTTGAATGTAGGGTGCACAGTGGACTGTGGGGAAGCTAATGAGGAATTTGTATACTGTTCTCGGTTTATGATCAATAATGCTGATTTGTTGCGACCGATGTTGAAGCTGAGAAAGGAGGCTGTTGACATGTGCATGTCTACACACTTTTCAAAGAATCTGAAGGAGTAAGCTATAAATTTATCAATACCCAAACAATGGCACCTTTTATGAATGTATACACTTGTATGTAAAAGCATTTACTAATTTATTTTTCTTTTACAACAGTTGTGATCCTATTTACTCAATGTTCCATAGCTTAATGGTTGAAGATATTTTGAGCATGGATGAAGACAAGGAAATAACTTCAAATACTATCGAGAGTTGGGCTATTCTTCTTAATAAGATGGAGCGAAAGTCTGGTAGAATGAAGAAGTTTATGTTTGGGCTTAGTCATTCTGTAAGTTCTTAATCTATGATGCTAGTACATTCAATAATTATATTATCTATGATTGTTTGTTAATTAAATTATATTTGTGTGCATTTTTAAATTTGATGTTATTAATGTGTTATACAGGTTGCTTGGATTCAACGTACAACGAAGACATCTCAAGATGTTATATCATCAGCTGGGCAAGAAATCACTGATAGTTTAAAACATTTGATTGATATTAATTTTAATGATGCTGAGGGAGCTGATTTGAGTGAAGTTAAATTGGTATGCATTGTCATTTTATACATACATGTACTGGCACTTATTAATCAATAAACTGGTATAAAAGATCACTTGAACTGGTACTTTCAAACTCTGATACTGGCACTTATTTTCTTGCAATTCTTTTTGCCCTGCCATAGAGGTGACAACAAGAGTGGCCATTACACACTTTTTGTTGTCAATACTGAGAGTCAATCATTTCAGTATCTTGACAACTTGCCAATGAATGATTGGAAGAGACAAAATGTGCCAAAACTTGCTCATAGCATGATAATCTTATTTATTGAATTGTTTTTTTTTTTTTTTGTTATTTTTTTTACCAAAACTTCCATATTAATTTTGCTGTTTTTTTTCGTTGCAGCAAGCACCCTTCAAAAAGTTCTTAAATCACATAAATCATTCAAGTGCTGCAGATATATCGAAGTTTCAGTTTGAGCATATACAAGTTGATTGGATTTTGAAAGATAATTCTGATGGTAATAATGACTGTGGAGTATACCTAATGGCTGAAATGAGACAATTTGATGGCGCAATTTACTCTTGCCCTGAGTTGTATGATAAGTCATCAAGAGTGCATATGAGGGTCGAGATTCTAGCAAGATTACTTCATTGTGATATTAATACTGAACGGCATCATTTACTGAAGCAGTTAGGGTTGTTTACAAGCGATAAAAGAGAAGCCGTGAAGAAGATTGATGAAGAAGAAGAAAAGAAAAGGGAAGAAGAAGAAAAAAAGAAAGAAGAAGAAAAAAAAAGAAAGAGGTAGAAAAGAAGAAAAAATCAGATGATGATATGAGGGTTGGGAAAAAGTATCGGACTAGGAAAGTAACAACAAAACAATGAATTAGTGTTTGTATCTGAATTGTTTGTATTTGAATTGTTTGTATTTGAATTATTGTTTTTTATGAGTGAATTTGTGTTATTTTTAACATTTTTATTGATGCAATGTTGGTACATGTGTTCATGGAACAGCTCATGGTCAATGAATTCAATGCACTTACCATTACAGACAAACTTATCACTATTTCACCATTAAAGACAAACTGGCACTCCAAATAACGTAAATTGGCACTCCAAATAAGTATTACTGGCATTCTAAATAACAAAAACTGGCACTTCAATCAACTAAGTATTACTGACTCTAAACAACACTCACTGGACAATATTATAAAAAATACTGGCATTCTAAATAACAAAAACTGGCACTTCAAACCACACTAACTGGCACTTCAATAACAAAAGAGTGGCTGAAGCTACAAATAAGTAAGACTGGCACTCGAAATAACACAAACTGGCACTCCTAATAAGTGATACTGGCACTCCAAACAACACAAACTGGCATATTAATTTTGCATTTTTTTTTTGCAGCAATCACGCTTCAAATACTTCATCAAATAATAAACACTGGCACATTCAATAACATAGACTGGCAAAACAAAACCTATGTACTGGCAATATATTTAATAAATAGAAACAGGCATCACTGGTACTTAAAATATTAAACAATGGCACATTCAATAACAAACACTAGCATATTAAATATGCAAAACTGGTATTACTTAAAAAATTATAATACAATCAGTTGTAACAGTGTGAAAACAATAAAGTTTGGTTACAAAAATATCAAATCAAGTGTTCATTCGGGGTCTTCGAACCATACTCATTAGTAATTGGTTTTCTCCGTTCAAACTTTGTTTTAGGTTTTCTTTTTCTACCCTTTGTATCTGCACGTACATGATCCGTCACTGTAGGTGCACTGAATGTTGTGCTTGTTGAAGCACTATTATTTTCACTTGTTGTTGGTCCAACACCTTGTACATTTCGGGAGAGTATTTCTTGTACTAGCAATGTATCTCTATTAAACCCATCTTCTAGAATTCTTCTTGCATCACTGTTTTCATGGCATGTCATCATTAAATCGTAGTACTTTCTCGCCATCTGTTGTTTCCAAGGAATTGAATTGTGTTGCTCAGTTGGAGTAGTAGATATTCCTTGGTAAGTTTTATTCCATACATTTGATTTGGCTGTCTTTGTCCACCTTTTTTGAATGTACTCTTCCGGTATCCGATCGATATTTGTCAAGTTGAGAACATTAATGTAATGAAAGCACAACCAACCGACTTCACTAAATGATTGCATGTACAGTTCACAGTAATCTTTTCATTATTTCGCGAGAAAAGTATCCTTTCAAACTTGTCTGGATGGTTCTCATGAGCAACATCAAACAACTTGTTGTTTTCATCCAAGCAAAAGCCAATATTAAACTTTGCAGCAAAAGCTGCCTTGACCTCATTCTCAAAAAATCTGAATATTTCCTCCGTGTAAACCTCCCTTGCATGTCTTATTAAAGCTCCATGTATTTCTGTGCGAGGCTTTGAGTTTATTGAATCAAATTCCTTTCGTTGCTCCATACTTCAAAACGTTTTACCGTCTCATTGAATATATCAAAGAATTGTGTTAGGGACGTGCTTCTATTTGCTTTGAAATATATGGCATGATTTGTGCTCTCACTTCTCTGTGAAGATAATATGCCAGCTGAGAAGAAATTTTTACTCAATGTTGTACACCATTTCTCTCTTAAGCTATAAAAACGATTGAACCATCTGTTCTCAAGAAGGTTATATTTTTCTAGCATTGAATGCCAACAATTTTCAAACTCAGATTCATCACTACATCCTCTCAAGCAATTGTTGAATTCCTTTTTAAATTCTTCATCTGTCTTTAGTTGTCAAAAGTGAGATATAGCATTTTATTGAATGTGCCACAAGCATAACCTATGTCTTGTTCTTCCCTCAAAAACCTGTCAATAATTTATAATATAGTCAAACACTGTCATTAATAAAGCTATACACTGGCACTATAAAATAATAACACTAGCAATTATAAATCTAACACTGGTTATTCATAACACTGGAACTGGCACTTATTAATTCAAGAACTGGCATTAACTAAACCAAGAACTGGCACATATAAAAAGCTGTTACAAATCATATAATTTACCTACTCCAGTCAAACATTGGAAATTACATAATCAGTGAATGTTAACAATTCTCTGTAAAAAGCTGTCACAAATCATATAATTTACCTACTCCAGTCAAACATTGAAAATTACATAACCAGTGAATGTTAACAATTCTATGTAAAAAGCTGTTACACAATAGTCAAACATTGGAAATTACATAACCAGTTAATGTTAAAGCATTTACAAACCAAACAAAAAACAGTGTAGGTATATGCACTATAAATAGGAAGGGGCTAGACACTGGCACTATACAACACATGAAATGGATATTTCAAAATTACATCTCTTCTTTCATTAAAATCAGTTCTCTTATAATTTCAAGCAATATGTCCTCAAATGATGAGTATGACTCTGATGAGAAAGAGTTTAGGAGTGCCTTTCGCGAAATGACAAAGAAACTCCACTTTGGTCATCTTCGTATCCCTCAGACTGACTGGACATCTCCAGTTAAGTTGTATGTATGCCCTCTACAGCCTTGTGCAGGGCGTAAGATACGTGAAAGGAACCAAACTGCAATGCTTCAGCATGCCTTTGATTCTTGTGCACCCACTTCCTCTTTCTCCAATGTTGCCAAAGCTGAGCACAAGGCTTTGGCAAAATACCTTAAGGAGTATTTGGAGTTGTTTGGACCTGTGGAAATTCCTTCTTGCAAGAAGGAAAGGTCAAGAAGAAGCCATTTGACAAAGGTGATGGAGAATGTGGTGGAGTTTCTGGTGTTAAGACTTATGGTGGTTATGGGAAGGGAAAAAATGTAATTTAAATTTGTTTCAATTTAGTAAATTATTTTCTTCCCTCAAAAACCTGTCAATAATTTATAATATAGTCAAACACTTTAAAATCTAACACTGGTACATTATAACAAATGATCTGGCACTTACTAACACAAGTACTGGCAATGTCTAAAACATGAACTGGCATTTAATTAGACAAGTAGTGGCACTATCTAAAACATGTATTGGCACTTACTAACACAAGTACTGGCACTGTCTAAAACATGTACTGGCACATAATAACACATGCAATGGCACATAGTAAAAAAACAATAAATGAAACATTGGAAATAAAATAAAAGTTACCTCTTCAATCGCTTTCGACATTGCAAAGTCTTGATCGGTGAAAATTGTTTTTGGTTCTTTTCCACCCATTGATTTTACAAATTCTTTGAGAAGCCAAGCAAATGTTTCTGTCTTTTCACTTGTTAAGAAAGCACAACCAAACATCACAGTGTTCCAGTGGTTGTTCACCCCAACTATTGGTGCACAAATCAAATTGTATTTATTTGTATTATAAGTTGTATCGAACACAACAACATCCCCATACAATTCATAATCCTCCCTCATCATACCATCTCTCCAAAACAAAGTACTGAGTCTACTTTCTTCCCCAAACTGCATTTTGAAGTAGAATCCTTCATCCTGAATTTTGCTCAGTCTATCAACTGCAGTTTGTGCATCGCCCATTTCTATTTTTTCCATTCTCAATCTCTGTACAAAGTTAAGATGATCTCTTCTTGTATGCCCAACATATTCTTTCCCACCAGCTGTTTTTGCCAAAACATTAAATCCATCAGTTGGCTTGATGCCAGCTTCTTCAAATTGCTCTATTATTTTTCCTGTAGCTTCTGATATCGACCTCTCGCTACGCTTGAAGTGGTTCCATTCTGGCCTTGTCATCTCATGGTTGTGTTCATTTTCGTGCCGTGCAACCACATCCAAGTCTTCCTTAATTAACAATTTTACTCTCATAAGAGCCTGACAACCTGTCCTTTTAGAAGGGGCTTTCTTTTTCCTCATTTTCCTCTTTGGGTTTTCAATTCGTTCCAATGGAGATGGAATCTCTACTTCACCGACTTCTATTGGAGCTGGAACATCAATTTCTTTTCCTCTTTGTGTGTATCCTTGGCATGAACACATAAAATATTTATCTATTGGCCTTGATGTTTTCTTAGAGACACGCGAGGTTGTCATTTTAACACTGAATCCCAAGGCATTGGAATGATCCTTGTACAATTGATACAGTTCTTCCCGTGTCTTTGCTTTTATACCTAGCAGTGATGAAGTAATATCAATATAGTTTGCTTCAGATAAAAATAAAAAATTAGATTGGAAATAACATTAAAAAAACAGATGCTGGCATATTACATTGAAAATAATGGTACTTCAAATAAGTAATACTGGCATTCAAAATAAAACTCACTGGCACTTCAAAAAACACTCACAGGACAATATTATAAAAAACACTGGATCATTCAAAAATTAAAATTGACACTTCAAACCACACTAACTGGCACTTCAATAATAACAAAGTGGCTGAAGCTACAAATAAGTAACACTGGCACTCGAAATAACATAAACTGGTACTTAAAATAATTAATACTGGCACTCCTATAAACATAAACTGGCAATTCAAACAACATACACTGGATATTATATTTATTGAGGAAGTATATTCCGTCGAATATACCTCCTTCAACAGTAATAAATAATGATAAGTTTGCTTGTCTTTAATGGTCAAAGAGTAATAAATGTGTACAGTTGGTAAGTGCATTGAATTCATTGACCAACTTTTTGATCGGTTTCAAGTACTCAAATTTATATAAATCTGTCCAAAGGCAAGCATATACATCAAGTTCAAGAAAAATTCTACCTTTAATAAATTTTTTAGTGATGAACAAAGGCAAGGGAAATTCTAGTGAGCCAACTTTGGGTGATTCAAATGAAGACAAAAGTTGGAAAATATACATGGTGTGCTACCAAAAATTCATCTATGGTCATCTTGTTGTTTTGCAACCTTCTTCTGCAAATGGTACTCCCTCATTTCGTTGTCCATTGGAGCCATGTAATGGACACAATTGTAGGGATAAGGATTATGTGGGGATAGTCAATCATGCTCATGAGTTTGGCAACGCTCACAACATTGATGAAGCTGCTAGGATTCACCACAAGGCTTTGGAAATGTATTTGGAATGTATTTTGAATGAATATGATCCAAAAAACAAATTGAATGAAAACGTAGGCGATGATGGAGCAGGTGGTAGTGGTAGTGTTTTCTGTTTTTAATATTGTTGTGTTTGATGTATTTTTATGATACTTTGTTCATTGAAGTGCCAGTTTGTGATTTTAGGAGTGCCAGTATCACATATTTGGAGTGCCAGTTTGACTTATTGAAGTTCCAGTTTGTGTTATTTGTAGCTTCAGCCAATGTCTTTTTATTGAAATGCCAGTTTGTGTTTTTAGGAAGGCCAGTATTATATATTTGGAGTGCCAGTTTGACTTATTGAAGTTCCAGTTTATGTTATTTGTAGGTTCAGCCACTGTCTTGTTATTGAAGTGCCAGTTTGTGTGATTTAAAGTGCCAGTTTTAATTTTTTAATGTGCCAGTGTTTTTTATAATATTGTCCAGTGAGTTGTTTAGAGTGTCAGTGATACTTTTGTTGATTGAAGTGCCAGTTTGTGTTGTTAGGATTGTCAGTTTGTGTTATTTGGAGTGCCAGTTTGTGTTTTTTTAATATTTTCAGTGAGTGTTGTTTAAATGCATGCACTAGGACAGGTGTTCCAAAGTTAGGTGTTCCATGTTGAGTAATAAAAAAAACAAAAACAGTCACGGATTCAATAGTTGTCCCAACTAGTACTGCTCCATTTTGTCCATAAGCAATACTGCCAAATTTTGAACAAAAACAGTCACGGATTCAATAGTGCCAAATTCACTGGATATTATTTAAACTTACTATTGAATTCAAAGAGTAATAAATGTGTACAAAAAAACATTCAAACTTACTATTGTATTCAAAGAGTAATAAATTTGTACAGTCACGGATTCAACAGTCACGAATTCAACAGTCATGAGTAATAAATGTGTACAGTCACGAATTCAACAGTCACGAATTCAAAGAGTCACGAGTAATAAATGTGTACAGTCACGGATTCAGTATAAATAAGTTAGATCTTCACTTCTTTTTTATTTCTAAATTTCATCTAAAAAGCAATCAATTTCTCAGTATGAGTACGAGTAGGTCAGTCAAGACTGAGAAAAATGTTGAAGATAATGAAGAAGAAAGAGGTGCTAAAAAAATTGCAGGTTTCTTAGAAGATATTAAGGAGGGATATTATAGTTTGTGGAACAGTTCAGATAACCTTCACTGCCCATTCTGTGACAATAAGAATAGCAAGAAATCAACATGGATTTGGGATTCTCTTCTGTTACATGCCAAGGATCGTGGGGCAACTAAAGCTTATGGAGAGCATGATATGTTCCAGCACTCTGCACTCTATAAGTTTATGGAGAGCATGAATGAATGAATAATTTGTTATGTGTTTAGTGTTTTGTTTGTTGAGTTGGCTTGTTTGTTTGTAGTTTTTTTTTAATGAATAATATCTACTATTTAATATATTTTTCTTTAGATCAGAAGTGCCAGTTAGTTTGGTTTGAAGTGCTAGTTTTAATTTTTGAATGTGTCAGTATTACTTATTTGATGGCACATTAAAAAATTAAAACTGACACTTCAAACCACACTAAATGGCACTTCAATAACAAGAGAGTGGATGAAGCTACAAATAACACAAACTGGAACTTCAATAAATCAAATTGGCACTCTAAATATGTGATACTGGCACTCCTAACAATACAAACTGGCACTACAATATCAAGACAGTGGCTGAAGCTACAAATAACACAAACTGGAACTAAATAACACAAACTGGCATTCCAAGTAAGTGATACTGGCACTCCTAAAAACACAAACTGGCACTTCAATAACAACACATTGGCTGAAGCTACAAATAACACAAACTGGAACTAAATAATAAAAACTGGCACTCCAAATAAGTGATACTGGCACTCCTAAAAACACAAACTGGCACTTCAATGAACAAAGTATCCTAAAAAATTAAAACTGGCACTCTAAATAAGTGATACTGGCAGTCCTAACAACACAAACTGGCACTTCAATAAGAAGACAGTGGATGAAGCTACAAATAACACAAACTGAAACTTCAATAAGTCAAACTGGCACTCCAAATATGTGATACTGACACTCCTAAAATCACAAACTGGCACTTCAATAACAAGACAGTGGCTGAAGCTACAAATAACACAAACTGAAACTAAATAACACAAACTGGAACTCCAAATAAGTGATACTGGCACTCCTAAAAACACAAACTGGCATTTCAATAAAAAGACATTGGCTGAAGCTACAAATAACACAAACTGGAACTTCAATAAGTCAAACTGGCACTCCAAATATGTGATACTGGCATTCCTAAAAACACAAACTAGCACTTCAATAACAAGACATTGGCTGAAGCTACAAATAACACAAACTGGAACTAAATAACACAAACTGGCACTCTAAATAAATGATACTGGCACTCCTATAAACACAAATTGGAACTTCAATGAACAAAGTATCCTAAAAAAATTAAAATTGGAACTCTAAATAAGTGATACTGGCAATTTAAATAACACAATCTGGCAATTAAAAAAAATAAAACTGGTACTTCAAACTACTAGCATTATATATATATAAAAAACTGGCATTATGAAATTGGATTACCTGTATCGTGATTATGATCAACTTCGTGCAGAATTCGATCAATTACAGTAGCATTATATCCAGTTTCATCTTCGTGCTGAATTTGATCAATTGCCGTAGCATTATCTCCAGTTTCATCTTCGCGCTGAATTGGATCAATTACAGTAGCATTACTTCCAGTTTCATCTTCAAAATCACGTAAGCCCATCTTAACCTAATCAAAAATCGCCAGTATTGAATAAAACAATTAGGAACGATTGTAAATATATGAATTCATAGTCTATAATTGACAGTGAATCATATATTACCTAAATCGTCTGAAACGGAATGATTTTCGATTGAATTTTGATTTAGCTCGATGAATTTCTCTGTTGCGGCGTCGTAACTCTGTGTTTTACTGTGTGTGACTGTGTGTTCGTTTGGATTTGATTTGACAAAAGACGGTTCAATTTTGTTACTGAACCGGTCTCCGGTTCAATTCGCGTATCACAAGTTTAACCGGGTCCAAAACACGTTTTTTCATAATGTTATGAAAAAACTAGTTTTTCATAAGAGCAACTCTTTATAAAATAATAATTTCGTTATATATTTTTTGATTAGAAAATATTTAATTAAAGCATAGTCATATTTTAAAATAATTGATAATGTTGAAAATATTAATAAACTTAGAAATTTTAGTTTAATTTTAATTTTTTAATAATTATTTATAGAATATTATTTTTTTTAAAAAATTAATTAATTATAATGATTATCATATTTCGAATATATTTATCATATTAAAAACAATAATAAAATTACTAACTTAAAAAAGTTAATTTGATACCAAATTTTTGATACCCATAATGATTGGAGATGTTTTTTTTTATACCCATGCAAATAGCGCTCATGGGTATCAAATTTTGATTTTGATACCTATGGCACTAATACTACCATGAGTTGCCCTAAAGAGACTGCATTTTTTCCCAAAGGAACAACTTCATACAGAAAAAGCATAATTCTTCCCATGACCACAGGCACATACTGTCCTACACATAAATTCAAGCATAATTAATTAAACCACTTCGGTAAGTCAGATACCAAAATTTTCCGAGCTAGTTTTGATAATTAAAAAAATAAAAAAAAAGTTTCGATAATTACAGCGCTCCGCCTGTAAATAGTTCATCAAACAAAATTTTATATCAACTTGTTCCATCCAACCTCAAGCAGAATTTTAACCAGTATTCCTCATCCCAGCAGCAATCCCATTTATAGTGATAAGCAATGCATCTCTAAGTTTGTGATTATCATCATCCCGTCTCAGCCTCTTCAAAATCTCCACCTGCAGCATATTAAGCGGGTTAAGATAGGGAAGCCTACTCTCAATCAATCTCCTCAAGCTCTTATTATTCTCACACAGCTTCTCATGCCCAGTAACCACCAATATATATTTCTCAGTTGTTACGAGCTCTTTCCTCAGTTCATCACCAAGAGCTCGCCTACTCTGAGACACGAGGACTTCATCGTAATGTTTGACTATCGGAATGTCCGCTTTCCCTAACACCATTTCTATAAGGTCAACTGTTGACTGAAAGAAAGGCCACTCTTTGTAGACCGCTCGTAATTCTTCCGTATGTCCTTTTTCGCAAACGTTCTTCAAGCCAGCTCCGACTCCGAGCCAGGCTGGGAGAACGAATCGGGTTTGGGTCCACGCAAATATCCATGGGATTGCTCGGAGATGTCCGATTCCTCCTGATGTTTTTCTTCTTGCGGGACGGCTTCCTATGTTCAGGAAGCCGAGCTCGGCCTGTGGGGTGGCTTCTTGGAAATATGAGAGGAAATCTGGGTTCTCGTAAACAGTGTTCCGGTAAGTTTGGCAGCTGAATTTGGAGATTTCTTCCATTAGGTTACGCCATTTTTCTTCTCTAGGGGGGATTGGAGGACGAAGGGTAGAGAGGAGGACGGCTGTTGTGTAGATCTCGAGTTGTCTAACAGCTGTCTCTGGAAGCCCGAACTTTGCCTGCACCATTTCTCCTTGTTCAGTTGATCGAAGTGTACCCTGCCAGTTTAACGGAAAGCTAAATGTCAGTTCTCAATACACAGAAATACATCATAATAGAGGTACAAAAGTTCCCATCCTAGCTTCTGAAATTGAGTTCTCTAATGAAGATGCAAGGAAAAGACTCGAGTGACCGAGTCTTTAAAAGGTAAATAAAGATCCGGCTCACACACCAATAGAACAGAAAAAGTTCTGAAAACCCCAAGCAATCAAATGAGCATGTCCTTGAAGTTTATAACGCTAATGTCAACATTTAGACGTGCTCCATCCCAAAAAAGACACTATCCTTCTACTTTTGTCCCAAAAAGGGACATGTATGAACGTGCTTAAAAGGACTTGTCAAATGCAACTCTGTTTATGGGAATGAGGGATTAATGACCTGCCGGTGGAATAAAAGGATCACTCAAAGTCTAGGAGCAGAGGTAAAGTGAATGGACAGCATTTTTCCCCAATGCAAAGTTCAATGAAGAATACAGAATATTACGGAGTATTAAACCAGATCTTTAAGGCTTCATTTGATTGATAACTCACCATTACAGAACCAGGTGGCTGGGACTGAATAGCAAGATGTGTGGGGCCACCACCGCGACCAACACTGCCTCCTCGGCCATGGAATAGAGTAACTTTAATACCATATTCATTACACGCAGCTACCACATCCTCTTGTGCTTTGTAAAGTTCCCATGCAGCAGTAAAGCGCCCAGCATCTTTTCCTGAATCCGAGTATCCAACCATAACCTGCATGGAACTACTGAGGTCAAACTATTCCAGAAGACTTGTAAGCATAAGACATCATAATTAAGGAGCATCATAAAAACCTCTTGGCGTCCATTGTGATTCTTAATGAGGTGCTCTCGATACCAATCAATTGATAGTAATTTCCTAATCACAGAGCCAGCACTTCTCAAGTCCTTCACAGTTTCAAAAAGTGGGACTACCCTCAATCTGCATCAATGTGTGCACAGACTTTGGTAAGTAAATTGTGCTGCATCATATAAGAAAACCATATACAAGTGACAGTTCTCAACAAAGAGTATTAGGTTTGGATAATAATGTATATTTATTCTATAAGAGTAATATATGCATTGTATGACACTTCAAATAAGTACTCCCTCTGTCCCATAACAATGTGCACACGTTTTCCTTTTGGGTGTCCCACTGTTAAGTCACGTTACCCAAAATGGAAATTTTATAATACTTCTTAATTTAATAACTATCAAATAATATTCCCTACCCTACTTTCTCTTCCCTGCCTTACTTTTCATACTCACAACACCTGTTGTGGAATTGGTGCTCTCCGTTTGCAATCAACACAAAGAAATTAACACACCCACACGTACAAGAAAGAAACAATCACACACAAGAACACAAGAGTTGTTTACCCGGTTCATTCACCAACTCGTGAACTACGTCCGGGGGCAATTGCCAAGCCAATATGTTATTAGTCTCTCTAATATGTTGCTACAATGTGTTCTAGGCCGAAATTATGCTTATATAGTTACAAGGAAACCCTAAATCTAATTTAAGAAGAGTTACAATCAAATAAGGAAACAAATCAAGCCCAGAATCTCGGCCAGCATTGAGGCGGCCGCCCCAAGTTCACCATGCGCCCGCCTGGCCTTGAAGAATTCTCGGCCACTGCCTCGACGATGGTGCGCCCGCCTCGGCCATATGAGGCGCCCGCCTGGCGCTGCTCCAGGCCCTTCTCCAATTTTGAATCCTTCTTGACCTCAACAAACCCCTCCGACTTAGTCCCCTTTTCTTCCTTGGTTTAGGACTCCAATCCCAACAATCTCCCACCGGAGACTAAACTAATAAACATAGAATCACCCATCAACTCCCACCACGGAGTAAAGACCTTCGAACACATTCCCCCTCCATATTGGCTTGACACTACCGCACCTCTCCTCAAGTACTAAGGCGAGTTGAAACCAAGCGACGTTTCAACCTCCCGTGTTAGGATCGTTCTTGCCTCCCCAAATCGGCTTCTACCTTGATTTCTCCCCGCAAGTCTAACTTCGCCTTCTCCCTCCAGACCCACCTTCCTCGCAATGCCTCCCCTTGAAACTTGGACACACCTTGTTTCTTGCATCGACTGTTCTTGGTCTGAAACCGCTCTCTGTTAGGGCCCTTGGACATCCACACCGCGTTGATCAACTTTGAGTCCTCCCCAACATACCGTTTCTTGATGTCTCCCCTTTTACACCAACAGCCGGTTCTTAAGCCTCTTGCTCCCACCGGAACGTAAAGCGACATTGTAGGTAGAGTACAACGTCTTCCCCTTAACTCCATGAGCCAACACCTTAGCCCCTTTTGTGACTTCCCAAGACCCACCAATGAAAGAAACACCATACCCTTCACCGTCAAGTTGTCCCACGTAAATCACTCTCCTCCTCAAATCCGAACATGCATCACGTCGTGTAGTCAGAAACAGCCCCATTAGGTGTCTTCATCATTACATCCCCTTTACCTCGATCTTCAATGGTTGACCATCACCAAGATAGAGAACCCCAAAATCTCCGGTTTTGTAACGCCTCATTGATTCCGCATCCCCACTAGCATGACAAGAAGCTCCGTAATCCAACACCCAATCTTCACCCGATCGCTCCTCCCCAGGATTAATACATCACCACCATCATCCACCACGCGCGCACCACCACTTTTTCCCGGACAATCATAACCGATGTGCCCCAATTCACCACAATTGTAGCACTTGACCTTTTTCCCTTAGGTCCACCCCTTTTTCTCTCCACCCTAAGTGCAGCCCCATCTACGGACGATTCTCCCCTTTTCTCCTTCCTTCGCAACTCCTCTTGCAGACGAGATCTCTAACCTCCGTATACACCAATGCCGCTTCGACGTACTAATCGTTGTGACAAGTAACCTCCCAACTATCGTGCAATGATTTTAGAAGAAAACAAGCTAGCACTTCATCGGAGAAAGTAATATCAACACTTTTCAATTGGTCCACCATACCTTTGAAATTGCCGATATGACTTGCCGCCGTCCGCCCTCTCGACATCTTCGCATTCGCAAACCTCTTTATCAAATGCACCTTATTGATATTCGACGGCTTCTCATACATGTCCGACAGCCAGTAGCAACTCCACCGTTGTCTTGGCCTCCATAGCGTTCCGTGCAACGTCGTTGTTAGGCACTCCTACCGCTCCTAACGCCTTCCGATCCAACACCTCCCAATCCCCTTGTGACATGTCTTCGGGCTTCTCCTTCAAGGGCTTATGAAGATCCTTACAATAAAGGTAGTCTTCAATCCTTGTCTTCCAAAACGTGAAATTCACACCACTGAATTTCTCGATATGGTTCTTCATCTTGACTGCTTCACCAAAATCCCCAAGAACGCGATTCAAAATTAATCAACTAATGAAAAAGATTTTGAATCCTCCGAACCAGGCTCTGATACCAGTTGTTGTGGAATTGGTGCTCTCCGTTTGCAATCAACACAAAGAAATTAACACACCCACACGTACAAGAAAGAAACAATCACACACAAGAACACAAGAGTTGTTTACCCGGTTCATTCACCAACTCGTGAACTACGTCCGGGGGCAATTGCCAAGCCAATATGTTATTAGTCTCTCTAATATGTTGCTACAATGTGTTCTAGGCCGAAATTATGCTTATATAGTTACAAGGAAACCCTAAATCTAATTTAAGAAGAGTTACAATCAAATAAGGAAACAAATCAAGCCCAGAATCTCGGCCAGCATTGAGGCGGCCGCCCCAAGTTCACCATGCGCCCGCCTGGCCTTGAAGAATTCTCGGCCACTGCCTCGGCCAATGGTGCGCCCGCCTCGGCCATATGAGGCGCCCGCCTGGCGCTGCTCCAGGCCCTTCTCCAATTTTGAATCCTTCTTGACCTCAACAAACCCCTCCGACTTAGTCCCCTTTTCTTCCTTGGTTTAGGACTCCAATCCCAACAACACCTACTTTACTACTAATATTTTTTAATATATATACTCTCCTTAATTCTTGTGCACTCTCAAAAATGTGCACATTGTTATGAGACAGGGAGTATTGGAGTATCTTCAAAGAATAATACAGAAGTTACAGTAATTAACTTCACATCATCCTTAACACACACTTGCATCATTCCCACCAAAAAGTGAAGGAAGATAAAACAGTAAAGGATAAGAAGACCCTTTGACTGAATTTAAAATATGGCGCCACATGAACACAAATCCATTCTGAAATCTCTGCAGCAATTTTACTTTCATAGGCATTCATGAATACAAAGTGAAAAGAGAACCTTTTTCGTGGTGTGCATGTATTAGTTAGCTCAAGTTAAGCTGGAAGATACTTGGAGTTCCTAAAGGTTATATGTGTATGATTGCCAATTAGAATTGAAAGATTGAGGAGCTGTAGTTTGAGATAAGTAGCTCTCTTTTAAAGTCGACTAAGACATTGTAATTGTGATATTGGGATGTTCATGAAGAGATTCCCTCTTTGCCGAGCACATGGGCATGAAGCAGTATGGTCCTATCGGGATGTCTCGAAAACGGAGATCAATATAAGAAGAGAGAAGCCTTACGTGCCACCGAGACATGGTCTGCCTTGCTCCCCACCAACTGCAAGACGAGCATCTTTCTGAAGAAGCTCCACAGCAAGGACGTCACTAGCCTGTCAGGTACAAGTTCAGGCAAAGACTTTATTGATGGCATCAAACACGAAGGCAATGATAAGTCTCTCTCTCTCTCTCTCTCTCTCTCTCTCTCTCTCTCTGTGTGTATGTGTGTGTGTGTGTGTGTGTGTGAGAGAGAGAGAGAGAGAGAGAGGGAAAGAGATGAATATTTTCTAGCAGCTTTGAACTTTTAAGGTACAGAATGAAGTGGCATCAAATCATACATGAGAGGCCATAGAAATCACATATGCTCCAAGAGAATCAGTCCCCAATTCTGCCGCAACACGAAAAGTATCCAGAACCTCTTTAACATCAGGATTAACCTAGCAAAACCATCGGGGGAGATCAGGAAGCATGGAAAATATGACTCACAAATAACAATACTTGGAACGATTTATATAAATTTAAGTAAATCACTTTGATTTACATTATAGAGATGGAAATCTTATCAAGGAGATATCCATATCAATTGGAAGTACATTTTCCCAAATAAAGTTTTAAACATTGATCATCTACATCACTGCAACTTGCAATTTTTCATTTATCGAGTTGTCAAGAGGTAAACCTCCTTGATGTCCAGTTGTTGACTAGTTTTTTAATGGATTAGGTTTTTACATAATATTTCACAAGTAGACAACTCTTAAGCGTTTGTGTTTTGATCTACCGCTTAAAAATAACACTTGTAAACACACATAACTCTCTCACACATGCATGTATTATTAATTATTCTAACTTTCAGGACAGCTGTCATTCTTTTCATGCTTATGGACAAGTCTATGTTTGAGATTCATCCAATAAACTATCTATGCGTCCAGAATACAGGGCCATGAGTGGCGGATCTAGGATGTTTCGACAGTGGGTGCACAATTTATAATATAAAAGTTCAAGCTAATTTTTTTTCCAAACACGACGAGATTATAATACAAAACTTAAAATATAAGTTAATTATAAACATATGCTAATCTTTAACCCACCGTTTTCTTCTTATTGTTTACTTGAAAATAGTAAGCTTATGTCATGAAAAATAAAAATAAAAATAAAAACGATATTTACATTATATTTGTTTTAATGATAACATCATTTTAGGAAACATTTTTTGAAATTAATCGTGTAATTTATTTCTTATACGTTTCAAATTTACTTTTTCACAAACAATAAACGATGAAAAACCTAATAAATAATAAATAATATACATTTATATTAGTTAAAGTAATGAGCAAAAGAATTCAAAAAAGAAAAAACCATTTATCATAAGCCAAAATCTTACAAAAACGCATTTTTTCTTAATTTTAGAAAAAACGTGTTTTGATTCCCCCGCTAGTGTCAGTGTTAGAGTAACAAAGTGCTAGTGTAAAGAGTGTCGGTTCATGTATTATTAAGTGCCAGTGGAAAAAAGTGGTGTAACGCAGCTAGGATTGTGTTTTCTTCTTTGATGTTTCTTTTTTCCTTTGGGTTTCTTATTTCCTTATTTGATGTTTCCTTTTTCCTTTGAGTTTCTTATTTCCTTATTTGATGTTTCCTTTTTCCTTTGGGTTTCTTATTTGCTTAGGGTTTCCTTTTGTCTACAACTCTTTTGTAATCTCATATAAATCCTTCCTCCATGTGAGAAGAATAACAAGAGAAATTATTATCCCAATTTAATTTCTACATGGTATCAGAGCTAGCATACACAAGCTTTTGATAGATGGCGGAACAAGCACCACCGGCCGGTGGTGGTGATGGAAGACCTCCTCCGATTTTGAAGATTGAATACAACTCTCCTTTCTACCTAGGTCCCCAAGATCGACCTGGTGATTTCATAACTCCTACTCGCTTCCGTGGTGATAACTATGATGATTGGCCGGGCGATATACGCACCGCTTGAGGCTAGACGCAAATTCGGCTTCTTGGATGGATCTATTCCATCCGCCGTTTCTCCTTGCACCGAGTTAGATTGGAATACTATTCATGCTATGTTGGTATCATGGCTCATGAACACTATGAACACTATTGATCCCGAGGTTAAGAGCACGCTGCCCAAGTATAGGGATGCTAGGCGTTTGTGGGATTCTCTCAAATCTCGATATGCGTTGGTGGATGGACCTCGCATTCAACAACTGAAGATGTCAATAGCACGATGTGAGCGTACTCAAGCACTACGCCTCGTTGCGTGTATTTCGGTAAGTTGACCGGATTATGGGAATCTCTCGCACAATTACGAGCCGCTTATAGATTGTTCTTGCTGCGACAACCGCACAAATGGACAGAAGCACGCGGCACGAAGGGAGACCGGCAAGCTTCACGAATTTCTTATGGGTTTAAATTCGAATACTATGCCTCTCTTCGTACTAACCTCTTGTCTCAGATCCCTTGCCCACTCTTGATCGAGCTTACCAATTGATAGCACAGCCGAACGAGCGACTTGCTAAATCAATTCTTGATGAACCTCCGATGCAGCTGGCTTTTCCCTCAAAACCGGCGGTCCTCGTGGTCGTGACAAGCCCGATAAATCCCACCTTACATGTTCACACCGTCGAAAAGGGCCATGATGTCTCTTCTTGCTTTGAGCTTGTCGGCTATCCGTAATGGTGGGGAGACAAGTAGCAAAACAAGTGCTCGTGGTGCCGCCTCAAGTCGGCATTGCCGCCGGATCCGCCCAAGCCGGTTCTTTCTTGGATCATTGATACGGGAGCATCCAATCATGTGACCGACACGCCGCTTGTCTCTTTGATTCATACTCTATACAAGCTTGCCCCGTCAAGCTTCCTAACGGCACCTCTCGTGTTTGCACATATTGAGGGTTCTGTTCGCCCGACGTACACCCTTGTTTCTTCATCATGTTCTTTATATACCAAATTTAAACTCAGCTTTCTCTCGTTTCTCAATTATCTCGATGATGTTCATTGCACCGTCCATTTTAATGCTTCTATGTGTGCTATACAGACCGCCGAGGAACTCCGATTGGAACAGGTGTTAAAGGCGGGATGGACTATACTACTTCGGGAGGCGCACCTTCGCTTGTCACGTTTCGTCAACAATGCATCTTCTTTGCTCGAGTTGTGGCATAATCGTATGGGGCATCCTTCAAAAAAGTAGTAAAACTTCTTCCTCCGGTCTCTCATTTGTCTGGGTAGTCTTCATCAACCTTGCGACGTTTGTTTTCGTGCTAAACATTCTAGAGATAGCTTTCCTATTAGCGAGTATAAATCTACTAGAGTTTTTGAGAAAGTTCACCGTGACTTCAAGGGGGTCCTTACACCCACGTTTCCTCTTGTGGTGCCCGTTATTTTTGACTTTGGTAGATGATTATTCACGTGCCGTTTGGATTTATTTACTAGTTGATAAAACGGAAGTTTTTCGCATGTTTATGGCCTTTGTTGCAATGGTGGATCGACGCTTTTCTCAAAAATCAAAATTGTTCAATCTCGATAATGGCACCGAGTTTAACTCCCGTTTCGATTATTTTCTTTCCACCGGCATTCTTTTTCAAACATCATGTGTTGTCACCCTCAACAAAATGGGCGTGTCGAACGTAAACACCGTCCATATTTTGAACATAGCTAGAGCCTTGAGGTTTCGTGCTCACCTTCCCATTTACTTTTGGGGCGAAGCGGTCCTTACCGCCGCTCATTTGATTAATCGAACTCCTTCCCCATTGTTTGGATAACAAAACTCCCTACGATATCTTGTTTGGAAAAAACCCCTTTTATGATTCTCTTCGAGTTTTTGGTTCGATGTGTTATGCTCATAATCGCAGTGCTAGGGGTGACAAATTTGCTAGTCGCAGCCGTAAATGCATCTTCGTGGGGTATCCTCGTAAAAAGGGGCGGAAGCCAAGTTTGATCTTGAGACCAAGAAATTTTTCGTCTCTCGTGATGTCAAGTTCTTTCGAGACCGTGTTTCCATACAGCGATTCTACTACTGTTCCTCATATCCAGGATTCCGTTGATGTTCTTGCCGAGGAAGAAGCTTTTGGTCACATTGATTTTCCTATCAAGAAGACTCCGCCGCTCCTTCGTTGTTCGCATCGTAGCCGAGCCCGCTCCTCTATCCGATGTACAGGAAGAGGTTGCTCCGGCTCCCATTGATCCGGCTCCTCCGGCTCCCATTGCTCCTCTCGCATCAACGCTCTGCCTCTTTCGATGACTCGGATCCGATCTTTTAGTGGAGGGGTATGAGACGTAAATTGCCTTCGTTCGTCTTCGCGATTTTGTGGCCCTTACTACATCTTTCTAGTCCATCTCCCGCCTCCGTCTTCAATCGTTCCTCAGTACTCCCTATCCTATAGCTCACTATATAAACCGTGGATCGGTTTTCGCGAAATATCGTACTCTTTCTTGCAGCTCTTACACAAGCTAAAGAGCCGACTTCCTTTCGTGAAGCCACGGCTCATGATGGCCGGAAACAATCAATGCAAGAGGAAATTCGTGCCTTGGAGGATAATGGCACACGGTCCACGGTGTCTCTCGCTCCCGGCAAACGGGCTCTAGGATGTCAATGGGTCTATAAGATCAAGTACAATTCTCGACGGAGCAACTTGACCGGCCGAAATCTCGGCTAGTTGTTCTTGGCAATCATCGAAAGAAGGCATCGACTACACGTAAACTTTTGCTCCCGCAAGCTAAAATGGTCACCGTTCGGGCTTTCCTTGCTATTGTCGCTTCCAAGAATTGGGAGCTTCATCGATGGACGTTCACAATGCCTTCTTGCATGGCGACTTAGCGTAAAAGTTTATATGAAACCCCTCCGGCTTTGCGGCACCGAACACCAACACGGTTTGTCGTCTTCATAAGTCCCTATATGGTCCGAAGCAAGCCCTCGTTGTTGGTTCGCCAAGTTGTTGACTTCCTTGAAGACTTATGGCTTCCTCCAAATCCTACTCGACTACTCTCTGTTTACCTTCACCAAAGGTGCCATCCAGATAAATGTGCTTGTGTATGTTGACGATCTCATCATAGCCTGAACGATTCCGCCGCCTTCGCTATCCTTCAAAAAGTACCGTGTGAGTGCTTTAAAATGAAGGATCTCGGGTCTACGAAATACTTTCTTGGCATTGAGGTTGCTCGCAATCCCGATGGCCTCGTTTCTTCGTGCCAACGAAAGTATACATTGGATATTATTTCGAGGCCGGTTTACTAGGTTCGAAGCCCTCTAGCTTCCCCATCAACCTAACCATAAGCTTGGTGTTGCTACCGGTGCTATCTTGGAAGATCCGGAACGCTATCGACGCCTAGTTGGGCGACTCATTTACTTGGCCGTAACTCGGCCGGATCTTGCATATTCGGTCCACATCCTTTCTCGCTCATGAATGAACCTCGCTCCGAGCATCGGGAGGCCGCTCTACGGGTGGTTCGATATCTCAAAGGCACGCCGGGCAAGGCATTCTTTGCGCACCGACAGCGATCTCACTCTTCAAGGATGGTGCGACTCTGACCGGGCCGCATGCCCCATTTCTCGTCGTTCTCTTACCGGTGGCTCGCTTTTCTCGGGCATTCCCCCATATCTTGGAAGACTAAGAAACAACCCATCAAGCTGCTTCTTCCGCCGAGGCCGAATACCGTGCCACGGCAGCTCTTACATGCGAGCTTAAATGGTCAAGGGTTTATTGCTGAGCATGGGTGTCCATCATCCCAAGGCTATTCCCATTTTCTCGTGACAGTGAATCGGCTCTTCACATTGCCAAGAATCCTGTTTATCATGAGCGCACCAAGCATATTGAGGTAGATTGTCATTTTGTCCGTGACGCTATCTCCAATGGTCTTATTGCCCCTTCTTATGTTCCAACGAAGACTCAGTTAGCTGACATATTTACTAAAGCTCTCGGGAAGCAACAGTTTGATGTTTTACTTAGCAAGTTGGGCATTCTTGATCCTCACGCTCCAACTTGAGGGAGGGTGTAACGCAGATAGGATTGTGTTTTCTTCTTTGATGTTTCCTTTTTCCTTTGGGTTTCTTATTTCCTTATTTGATGTTTCCTTTTTCCTTTGGGTTTCTTATTTTCTTATTTGATGTTTCCTTTTTCCTTTGGGTTTCTTATTTGCTTAGGGTTTCCTTTTGTCTACAACTCTTTTGTAATCTCATATAAATCCTTCCTCCATGTGAGAAGAATAACAAGAGAAATTATTATCCCAATTTAAATTTCTACAAGTGGCAATGTTAGTGTAACAAATGGCCAGTGTAAAGAGTGTCGGTGTATGTATTATTAAGTGTCAGTGTTAGTGTAAAAAAGTAGCGTTGTTAGTGTAACAAAATGCCAGTGTAAAGAGTGTCAGACCAGTGTAAAGAGTGACATTGCATGTATTATTAAGTGCAGTGTAAAAAAGTGTCAGTGTTGGTGTTAAAAAGTGCCAGTGTTAGTGTAAACAAATGCCAGTGTGAAGAGTGCCAGTACATGTATTATTAAGTGCCAGTATAAAAGAGTGCCAGTGTAGGGTAAAAAAGTGCCAATGTAAAGAATGACAGTGCATTTATTATTAAGTGCCAGTAAAAAAATGGTTTTTCCTTCAGATTAGAAAAAAATGTGTTTTTTATAAGACCAACTCTTATCATAATAAAGGCAAAAAATTTAACTTGAATAATAAATAAAAACTATTTATGATATGATTATAAAAGAATCTAAGTAAGATTTTGAAAAAAAAAATAATTTCTCATATTAGAGACTAAAAATAATTTGAAATTATTTGTAGCTAGTAGGGTTTGAAACCTGGTCTTTAGTGATAAACTTTAACAGCTTACTAATTGAACTAGTCATAAGATCTATTAACAACAAAGGTGGAAATTAAGTAATCTTATCTGCGGGTTCACTTAGTAAATAGTATAATTTTTTTTTTTATATTTTTGTAACTTGAAATATAATTTGACCGGGTGCATGGGCACCCCCACCATTAACACTAAATCCGCCCATGGGGCCATCTCTTACAAGCATGCTTACCTCAATAGTTGGAGGAACCAGAGGCCTTTTCCCCTTCAGCTCTCTAGTTAGAAACTCAAGTTTTCGGTCCTCATCCCATTCACTATATATACCCATGTCCAGATATTTGGTGATTGCATCAAGTGTATCTGAATGCCTACCAGATTCCTGGAACATTTTTTGAGGTGTTAAAAACATGACCTATTGAAGTTAAGTGCTTACATTTAAAAACGAAACAAACCTGACGCAAGTCAAGTTTCATCAACACCATCCCAAAGGTAGCAACTCTTCTGATTAGGTCAGCTAGACGACCGTCAGCCAGAACACCTGATCCACAGGATTGCTGTGACAATTATAGTCTAGCATCAGTCTATAACAAAAGAAGAAAAGATAAGTGTTCAATTAATCTTTGATTTGCTGCATTTTGTTTCCTTGAGTTATGTGGTGGAAGTGATGTTAATTGTGTAGTACCAGAGAATCGTAGCACAGAAGCAGTGGCGCCAGAAGCTGGTCGGATGTTTCATAATAATCAGATTGATCCTGCTCACAAGGAAGATCCTCTAGCAGAAGCTCCAAACGTCTTTGTGTCTTCATAAGCTATCAAAGTCGCATATTTATCTCGTATCAGATATTAAGACAGTATAGAAACGCCAAAGAAACAGTTTAGATGTGTGGCTATAAGTAGAAGAGGCAACACGCGTTTAATGCATTTCTGCATCTTTTTTTCTTTGTTGATTACTAAGGAGGTAAGGCTGCTTTATTTCAATCAAAGCTGTATCATGCAATCAAGTAACATTCTACTTTCCTCTTCTTTATATTCCTTAACCAGACACCCAAAATTCAAAACTCAACAGTACTCTCTTCGGTCCCATAAAGATGCGGGCTTTTAAGCACTATTAGTAGCAGATGTACTTTAACACCCTTAATGATTACAATTTTGTCATTGCAAATTCAAACTAGGACATGATAGTTGTGAAAGGCTAATAGTTTTCCTGATCATTGGGATTATCTATATATCCACATCTCAAGCATATTGTACATGGTGCATGTCTTGAAACATACTCCCTCCGACCCGGAAAGATAGTCCCACGCTTTTAGTGTCAAGGTGGTTAAATGTTGAACAAATATTTAGGGAAAAGTAATTATCCCAATGAAATTCTAGTTCATGTTATTGATACACCATTAAAATAAGGGAAAACTTCATTTTTGTCCATTTTACTCTGGGGGCGTGTTTCACTTTTACCATCGAACTTTAGTTTTTTCATTTTTACCATCGTGCTACAAACAATGGTGTCATTTTATGCCCAAATCTTTATTTAGACCCTAATTTATTTTATTTTTACCATCATACTACAAACATTATTGTCATTTTTAACTCAAGTTTGTTATAAAATGACACCATTGAAGTATGATGGTAAAAATGAAAAATATAAAGTTCGATGGTAAAAGTGAAGCACGCCCCAAAGTACGATGGACAAAAATAAAGTTTTCCCTTAAAATAATACCAATAATAATTTTTAGACTTTCATTACGATAATTAAATCAATCTAAATTATAGGTCAAAGTTCAATCAAAATTTACCACTAAAAAAGTGGGACTATCGTTCCAGAACAAAGGGAGTATTTTTATGCTGACTAATAGAGTGTTTGGATACCATTGGAAAAGTATAGCAAGCTAGTTCAGATACCTACGTGGATCCATAGGATGAAAGTAAGCAAAAAAGTTGATCTCTGAATCATAATTGGAATAAAAGTTAAAGCAGCCATTCAATGAAAAACATCATCCCAACCAAGAGATATTTGAATTTGATATAGAAGTACACTATTAAGACCATTATTGCAAAAAAAAAAATTGCATCAGTTGGATCAAACTGAAAAAAAGAGTACCTTTTCTTTTACGTCCCCAAGAACGATTCTGTAAGGAGCAATTCCAGGTTTCTGAGAAGTGCTTGGTTCAAGAAGCTTTTGAAAGCTGGCTCTGCCTACTTTCGATTCCGCAAACAATTTTCTCTGAGCAAGGAGTTGACTGGAGCTGAGAGAAGCAGACCGCGGTGTAGTTGGTGTTTGACCGTTGACAGAATCAGGTGAAAGTCCATTTCCAATTTTCTGAAGATCTGAACTCGAACCCTTGGTTGAAGAATACTGGCCATCCTGTAAACTCAATGATTAAATTTGAAAAATCAAAGCACAAAACTCGAAGAAATCCAAAAGTGACGATGGATTCTCCCTGGTGAGACTAGGAGCTATGTATTTTGGTTACACAGACAGTTAATATGATTAGCAGGTGTCTTTCTAGTTTGCTTCACCTTGCGACTCAGAGGCTTGTCCTTGTAATCTTTCCCAGGAAGTTCCAGTTGAATATAATGAGATTCCACGTCCTTGAATTCTATGAAGAAAAACAAAATGACATAAATTCAACAAATTATTCTAGGGGACAAATAATCATATGCTATGTTTTCAAAATGATGTCATACCCCCCCCCAATACTCCCTCCGTCCCAGCTTAAGCTTCACCAATTACCCAAAAGGGCATCCCGTTACAAGCTTCACCTTTCCTAAAATGGAAAAGGTTTATTAATATTCTATTATACCCACTAACTTTTCTCTCTCACACATTTAAATTATGGATCCACTTGTCATATCCACTCACTTCTTCCCTCTCACAACCCTTCTCCCACTCCCATTATTTTTTAATATATATATTGTTTTCTTAATTTGCGTGCTTCACCAAAATGGTGAAGCTTAACCCGGGACGGAGAGAGTATGAGATTCTCGTTGATTGAGTCATTTCTGTAAGTTGTTGCATACACAGACAAACTCATATGAATGTCCATGTTAAGTTACCAATAAGCTGTTAGATAGGGACTCAACCATAGTCACGAAAGGCTAGCGCCTCTCTCGCCTGCCTCGCCGTTTTGGCGCCTTTAGGGGTCGATCGCCTTTTGATTTTATGGCGGGCTGTTGTGCGCCTTTTAGGACAGGCGAGGTGTTTCTTGGTTATGGTGAGAGGCGTGAAGAGTCCGCCTTTGTCAAAAGGCATAATAAGGGTATGTGTAGTGTTAAACTAGGTCATTTTGTAATTCTAGTTTTAATAATTTAAATTACCCAATGTGTTGTTTTTGAATAATATGAAGTAAAGATAGCTTGTGGCGTACATGAGAAAGAAAGATATCCATAATTTCTCTCGAGCGATCAAAAGAAAATAAGTACGATAAATAACAAATTAGAACGACGACCAAGGAGTGGGACAAAAGCACTACAAATAGCTTGCTTTATTCAATTTCTTGAAGGGAGGCTTGCAAATTTTAGTATGTTCACTAATTTAATTTGTTTTTTCGCTTTACTTTGGGTCTCCTTTGTCGTTTGAAGTTTTAGCTATATCTTATGTTCATCTCTAGTAATGAAATTATACATTTGAAATTATATATTCGAATTCACCTATTTTAACGCTTTTAAGCAACTACTTGTTTACTGATTTGAACATAAAATGTGTTTTTTGTCTTAGAATTCTCACTTTTGGGTGTTTCAGTTGTGTTAAGTTGCTATTACATGTGAAATTGTGACATTTATTTAATGCAAATTCTTGTTCTTAACATGTTTAATATATTTTATATATATATATATATATATATATATATATATATATATATATTATTTTACTATTTCTTTTGTTCTATTTTACCGCTTTGCTCGCCTTTCAACCGCCTCGCCATTCGCCTTTTCTAGGAACTTCTCGCCCGCCTCTCGCCTTTCACCATTAACAACTATGGACTCAACTATGTACATCAAGCCTTAATACCCCCCTTCACTTGTGACGCATCCACACAATGGAGGGTTAAAACATACTTGCCACTCCATGGCATTGTAAATCAAGCATGTTGCAATCATGCACTTACAATAATCCGAGTTACAATTGCAAGCTGGATGACTCGAATCCACGACCTTTCCAACCAGTGTTTTGATGCCATGTTAAGTTACCAACTGATCTAAAAGCTTGAGCTGTTATACAACTATTTATATCAAGCTTTCAGCCGTTAGCAGTCTTCACTGACACTTGACAGACAAACTCACTGAGGTGCACCAAGCGCAAAGTTTACAGTAAAGTTAATAAGCAAACAAATAAAAATAGAAATAATTTCCAGAGCAAGGGGGAGCAAAGATCTAATAGCATGATGCTAAATCGCCAAGCTGGCAAGAAGGCCAACACAACTATATGGTGCCTTAGCGGACTATCACTACAATCCATTAAAGAAATGATCATCTACATTTGGGACATTAATATCAGTCTTGACTCAAGAGCACATAGTTCTTTGGAGATGTGCATTATTACAAGCTAAAAAGACAAACTTTGAAGATAAGTGTCAAAATTATTAATGCAGAAAAGCAGTCTAGATACTCCAGGAGTAATTTTTCCACGAAACTATGCAATTCTTAGTGATGTCCAGTCAAGAAACGAGTAAAACGTAAAACCAATACTCCCTCCGTCCCACGATAATCTGCAAAAAGACACCTTTTGGGCGTCCCACAATAATCTGCACTTTCCCAAAATGGAAATGGGACCCACTTGTCTCTACTCACAACCATTACCCACTTACTCCACTTTCTCTCTCCTACCCAACCATCTACACTCACAACACATGACCTTTTTCACCTTTTACCTTAATTCTGGTGCCAAGCATTTTTTTGCATATTTCTCCGGGACGGAGGGAGTATGTTATAAGTTACCATATGTTTAATAGGTTTAGAATCAAAAACAGAAAAACAAATCTTAAAAACGCATAACAATATAAAGCCCAGGATTGACTAGGTTTAACCTGTGCAAGAAGGTATGTCAGCTCTAGCCGGAAGTTGTGATGGAAGACCATGTACTTGTTGGATACGATTCTTGGGTTGAGTCCAGTCCAATGGTTGGTTCCAACTCTCATGTCGATCCTCTGACGAAGTTTCTGAACAGAGTTTTGGCAACATTAAATAACAGAAATATCTGATCAATAAATAGCTTGAGCTTCGACATGATAAAGGTGGTAGTTCTTAAAACAATCCGTCCTAATAATGAGAAAAGATAAACTTGTTGTATAGATATATAATTACAACAACCTTATTGAATTATAATCCATGATCCAGAGGCTGGTCATGATATTGATTATTTGTGTTGTCTAAATATCATCATCACAGATTATTGAACTCAATAGCACATGAATTGTTTGCTGAATTCAAAGCTCTTATTATCAATCATGGAGATGATGTCATACTTCTGTGGTTGAGCCAAGGTATCAAGGCACCAAATAATCTAAGGGCAGATGTTGAGATAACAGAACTGATTTGAAAAGATAAAGGGTCATTGCCCCATAAGTTCCTTTTTTTTAAAATCTATGCTCAATAAGTTCCTTTTAAATGAGTGTATCAATTTTTTGTCTTTTTGGACAAAAATACCCCCCCCCAAAGAATGTTGTATTATATTTTCAAAAAAAAAAAATTTAATATAAATAAAAAAAATCAGAATGTTGTATTATATTTTTCAGAATGTTGTATTATATTCAGAATGTTGTATTATATTTTCAAAAAAAAAAAAAATTAAAAAAAAATCAGAATGTTGTATTATATTTTCAGAATGTTGTATTATATTCAGAGTGTTGTATTATATTTTCAGAGTGTTGTATTATATTTTCAAAAAAAAATTTAAAAAAAAATTTAAAAATTAAAAAATTAAAAAAAAAATCAGAATGTTGTATTATATTTTCAGAATGTTGTATTATATTTTCAGAATGTTGTGAGGGCAAAATTGGAAGTTCACTTGTAAAAAGAACTTCCTGGTCATTTTAATACAATGAGGAACTTAGTGGGAAGTGATTTGTTCCAAAAAGAACTTATGGGGCAAATTCCCAAAGATAAAACCCAAAAGGAGAAAATCTAGATATGGTCAATGCTCTAACTATGGAATTTCTTCAGCATAAATATTTATGTTGGTACTTAGTACTACTTTATTTCTCCCTTTTCTTCCATTTTATAATTTGAGAAAACATCTTTAAGCATTTAGGTAAGCATTCCAATATTTTGTGGGCATGGAGGTAAACATTAAATACAGGAATTTGTGATATCAAATTACAGGTCTCCAACATTCCAGCATGGAGGTAGACATTTACAGCCTAAAACAGATGGATTTATCAAAAGAAAATGTGCATGACAGACCTTTGTCCAATATTTTGTGGGCCACTTGTGACAATTTATCACTACACCGGTTCATAGATAGTTCAAATCTGAGGCTATCAATTTCGCGTGTGTATAGATCAATAGCCATCCACCTAGATAAAAGAGAGACATCTTTCGTGACCTGTAACAACAGAATAGACATGTGTAAGATGACTGACCAATAATCATGATACAGAACAAATGTTTTACAAATCTCAGTCGGATGTTAATCATTGATGAACAATGAAACCCAAACCATACTTGATCATTCTTACTGTATATTATAAGGGCAGCATTGAAATAACAAGAATTAATTAGAGCACACAATCCACTGATATTACAGGACTGTTTTAGCTTTATGTAACATCTATTAAACAGCCTTATTGATCATAAGCGACTTCTCAAGCAACTTAAGAGGGCATAACTTTAGATTCAACTCCCAACTATAAACAGCCTCACTGACAGTCGCCAACTTCTCTAGCAACTTAAGAAGTAAGAAAGGGGGGACAGTTATGGAAAAGCCACATCAAGCCGTCTAAAATGAAAACCTGCCTTCAATTCATTTGTTTTGGGCACGTCGTCTAAGACGTTCATTTAACAGGATGCCCCTCCGAAAGGTATTGATATTTTCATTGTTTCTCATCTGATCTCTTTTTTTTTATTCCAAATCACATTTTGTTGGTTCCCTGCTGAAGTTTTTGTTTTACCCACAGTGAACTGAATATGATCTTTCTTAGATGATTCATCAAGAATCTAGATGCCTGAAGTGATTTAATGGATATTTAGACAATTTAATATCTGTATGAGGTAGTGCACTCTTAGGTTTCACTGATCATATAGCTGATATATAAGGGAGTTCAGCATCTTCTGGGGGGAGGGGGGGTCTCTGTGTGTGTATGTGTGTGTGTAGGGGAAGAGGTGGATTGAAAAAGGAATGAAAGAAGACAGCCATTTGAGTTCCTTTTATCGTTGTTACTAAAACTCACTCGTACAAATCTGTAGAAGTCTCACAGAGCTTGCGACAGATACAAAGAGAACTAAACACGTTCATATCAATCAAACTGTGACTCCTTTCTTTTTGTACATTGATCCTTAGCTTAATATCTTCCTTCTTGATAGACCTGAAGGCATACTTACACTTGGAGATCCATGGTTAAATGCTGCAAGGATGGATCTTTAGTGCATGATTTTGATGGTCAGTGTGACACACATGTCACAAATGTAATTGTAATACAGAGTACAAAAAATTACTGGTTGCATATGGATTTTCTTAGGGAACGACTTGAGGGTGTTTTGCCAATATAAGTTCTCTTAACAATTCGTCTTGTTTTAATAATGGCAAAAGTCCACTAAAGCAAGTGACAGATTACAACTTAAAACACAAATAAATGACATGGAGCTCACCTTTGCTGTGACATTTGGATTTCCGTCCCTATCACCTCCCATCCAAGATCCAAATTTGATGGGTGTGCATGTTAATGGAAGTGGCTTCCCAGTATGCTGAGAAGTAATTCATAGAAGATCAATGGAGAACAAAGCATATTTAATAAACAGGACGGTCTGTATATGTGGTTACCTTCTTAAGAGCGTTGTTGACACGACGCAAGTAGTGCGGTACAGCTTTCCAAAGGGACTGCTCAACAATGTGTAAGCCTGATTTTAAGAACATAAGAACTATGTTTCATTTCAAAGAATCTAAATATGAACGTTCTAGCATGTTGAATCCAGAGATATTTACCAGCTCTAGCCTCATCTACCGGGGTAGGCTTGTGGCGTCTAAGCTCATCTGTTTGCCATATTGATGTGATCTCTCTAACCTATAAGAGTAAAAGAATTATAGACCATACAAAAGGTAAATATTTTTCTCCTTTTTCTCCTTATAAACAAAAATAAAAGACAAGCACCAGATCTTCTATCAGCATGTCTCGATCTTCGTGCGTGATATCAGTGCGGTCATTATACTCTAAAAGATGCTGCAAAAGGCCAAAAAAAAAAAACGACAAGCAAGCATAAACACCTTGATTCAATGACAACCACTAAGCTACTAATGCTTCAAAGAGGAGCTTAAAGATTGATAGAAGGAATAACTGATTAACTTACAGCAAGTCTAACGTGTTTGTATTGTAAAGTACGCCTGTTAATTTGAGTAGGATGTGCAGTGAGGACAATTTCGACCTCCTGCAACAAGAACAACCCAGAATTACCAATATAGTACAGAAAAATGAGATTGGGCTCAACTTACCTTTGTACTAGTTGATATGTACCAATAAAATTAACCAAAACACAGAAGAGATCATCATAACACAAACCTGCTTGCACACACTATTGTAAAGCTCATGCGGAGGAAGTCCACTCTGCACCAGCTCATTGAAAGTATCATCACAAGATTTTGATACATGTGCAACATTCTTCGCCTTTCGCACCCTGCATGAGCAGTTGTTATTCAACAAGAAAGACAAAACTCATTTGGCTTCAAAGGCACCTGGAGGTCATGACTTAGCCAGGAAAATATGGCAAGGATACCCCCTTCATATTTCAGGTGAAGAAACTAGGAAAGTAGAGGCTGCACATTCTCAGCTATGTTTATCAGAACATGTCAAAACTTAACTATGAGGAAAACCAACAAAACAAAATTAGCATTCCGCAATAATAAGAGAACACGCCTAAAGAACAATAACTAGAGTCTGAGATTCTTCCGATGTTGCTTCTGAAAGTCCCATCTGTATGATCTAACTGCTTAGTTCATAAACTTTAAAGTGACGGCTAACTAGCTATGTAGCAGTGTCATAAGAAGCCGATGGATAAGCTGGTATTAGAAGGCAAGTAAGGCCATAAAAGAAGTAATGATAAGTGAATAGATAAAGAGTACCTGTGATGAGTTTCAGCAATATGCATCAAACTGAGATAATGACTAAATGCTCTTGCAAGTTTCAAGGCTTCGTCTAATGTCATTTTTGATAACTCTACTGACAGCTGCTTCTCCAGCAACTCTGCTGTGTCCTCAATCCCTGCTGCTCGCATATTACATGCACTCTGAAACCACATTTTTTTTTATCTAAATGATTACCTTAAGAACTTTCGACATATAAGCTCAGTCACACAGCATACAAACACAGATCTATAGTCAAATAGCTGAACGGGTATATATCCATTTGTAAAATTAATCATGTACAAAATAAACACATACACATACACACATTGGATTAAAATTTAGTGTACAACAGAATGGCATGTAAGATTCAATCCAACAAAATGGGCATAAACATGTGCCATTCCATACAGACAAAGACAAACATAAATAAGGGAAAACATATAACAAAGAAGAATATTATCATGTCTTACAAAAAATTGAGAACTAATACAGCAGTAACAGCACATTTGCATGTCAGAATTCCATCAACGAAGAAATAAAAAGACTCATTCAGATCTCACACGGATAAAATCAAATTCTCTACGTAAATATATGTGCATGTTTAACTTCTAAGATTGCAAACTGATAACAGCACTTCTGCATGATCAAAATGCATCCATTGGGTCAGATTCTATAAAACATCAATCAGAGCATAAACAACCACAGAAGCTCTACAACCAGATCAAATATTTTCAGATCAATTTACAGAACAACTATATCTACGCAAGGAACAGTTTCCAGTAGTGCCGATCGACTGTACATTTACCGTATTGATCAACTATATTAATACGAATATGATTAGTCCCAAAAACAGACATGCATGTTATGTATGCGTGCTGATAATGAAATAGAAGGGTGAATCGGCAAAATCAGTGAATGATTCTAAGCATACATACTGAAAAACGATACGATCATAAGAGTAGTGGTGGATTTCAATAATGAAAGAGAGGTGGAATTGAATCACCTGAGAGAGGATACGAGTGCGTTCGACTTTCTCCATGAATTCGGTACCGACTTCTCGCTGAAGAACGTCGTTGAGACGGCTACTGAGCAGCCTGAAATCATCGTCGAAGCTCTGAAACGATATCTCCTCCGCAATATCGTCGGTGATATCCGTCATCGCCTCTTCCTCCGAGCTCTGCGTTTGACGGAGAGTGTGTGTGGGAGATCGACTGTGTGTGTGTGTGAGAAAGCTTGGGGGATCGTTAATGGAGGTAGAGAAATGGCGTTGGAGCTTTGGGTGGGTGGAAAGGGATATTATGTGGAGGATGTTTTACCGTACAAAACGACGAAGGGGATAGCGACACGTTTCGATTTTGCCGGAAATGAGGGGGTTTCTGTTTTGGCTTGTGGTGGGGATTTATATTTATAATTGTGACCAGGTGGTTCCGATGATTATTCAGTCACTCTTTCCACTTTATTTGGGGCGGTGAGGGTCACGCGACTCGGGACTAGTCCGACTCAGCAAGCTGCCTGGCTCAATTTTGTTGGCTTTCACGTTTCACTAGCGGACAATACTTTACAAAAAAAAAAAAAAAACTATACTGTACTACTAAATTGAGATACGGATCTTTTGTGGATATCTTTGTGAATGATTGAAATGTGAAAAGGTGGGTGATTATATTATTTGGACTTTATACTTTTTTTTTTTTTTTATATCCAGTTCCCAACTTATGTCAGACTAATCCTGGACCCCTAGGCTCCGACCCCTCAGAGTGTTGGGGGAGGTAAATCGCGAGATATGCCCGAAACAGTCAGGGTGGCAGCACCCCTTATACTCCTGGCCCCAAGGAAGCCCTCCTATAAGGCATTTACATCACTCTTACATCACCAATTTTATAAGATTATATACTTAAAAAAAAATTGCCACAAAATGAATGTCATTTTTGAAAGTTGAAAAAAAAATCATTTTTGTCATTTATCCTTTTTTTTTTTTTTTGATACCCAGGTTCCCAGCTTCGCCGGGCTAATCCTGGACCACCAGCTACCGACCCCTCAATGTCCTGACGGAGGTAAATTGCGGGATATGCCCGCGGCAGTCAGGGTTGCAGCATCCCTTATACTCCTGGCCCCAAGGGAGCCCTCCTACAAGGCATTTACATCACTCTTACATCATGACGCAGCATGGAAGTGATAGATTCGTGTTTAGCGCACTAAACACAAGAGTTCTCAAGCGAAGAACCCTAGAAACACAAGGAACTGGAATCCACCAGAAAAGAAATAAAACTCTTCAAATTAATCAATCAAAAACTGACTTTAACATGTCTAAAAATTGTTTAAATACTTTCCCAAACCCTAAGACACAATAATAAACCAATTACCAAATAACCCCAAACTATAAGGTCAAACACAGTAAAAACGGAATTAAAAATCGACATTAGGAAACCAAGTGACGTCGCGAGGCGCCCGCCTGGGAGAAGGCCAGGCGCCCGCCTGGAGCCCAGAATGTTCGCTTCTTGTTGTTGTCCAATGAGGCGCCCGCCTGGAGGTCTTCATGCGCCCGCCTCGGAGTCAGTAGCATTGGTCGTAATCGTCCCACCTTGAGGCGCCCGCTTGGGCCTAGTTGAGGCGCTCGCCTTGTTCCCAGAAGAACTACCACCGTTGAACCCCTGTGAGGCGGCCGCCTGGTGTAGAGTGGGGTGCCCGCCTGGGTTGCTGTATTCACCTCCTTCATCTCCTACATCAGTCTCACCTCCTTCGTCTCCTACATCAGTCTCCTCCACCTCCAAAGAACTCAACCCCGAGTTCACATCTGGATAAAGGGCTCCATCCGCGTGGTACTCATAGATATCCGCAACATTGAACATGTTTGAGATGTTCAAATCATCGGGAAGAACCACCACATATGCATTATCATTAATCTTTCGGGTCACTTTGAAAGGTCCATACTTGCGGGGCTGCAACTTCTTGTAAGTACCAACGGGAAAACGCTCCTTCCGCAAGAACACCATAACATCATCCCCAACTGCGAAAACTTTCACCCGCTTCTTTTTGTCAGCAGCTGTAAGTACCCAAATTCGGATTGCCAAAATCCGTTAGAAAGTTAACCGGAATTCGTTAACTGGCCCGCTCCAGGTTAATCGGAACCCGTTAAGCTCCCCGTTGCCAAGCCAACGAGAAGTTCTGGGACTGCCCCGTGCATCTCGACGTCAAAGCGTACTCAACACACGTCGTTGCACGTAAAAGTACAGCTTTCCCTGAAAACGCACTTTCCGGCACTTTCCGGGGACGTTTCGGACATTTTTCGGACTGTTATTTTAAAAACGGACAAAACCGGGAAATATGGCACGAAAATTCATGACCTGTGAGTCATAGGGACACGTGGCTTGCATGCCACAGCTCCCCCATCAACATCAATCAAAAATCAATGAGAAAAGACTAAAATACCCCTGGTATACAGTCTCAGTCCGTAGGACTCATTTGCAGAAAATTTAGAATTGCCAGCAAGCCCCTCCAATTTTCAAAGTTTCACAAAACCCCCTGGTTTTCACCCTCAGTCCGTCCGGACTCATGCTGAAAATTCACCTATAAATACAGAGGTTGTCAAAGCCATTTATAACAACAAATTTTACTCCCTTTCACCCAAAAACCCACGGCCTAAACTGGTCTCACTCCTCCCGAGCCCCGGTTTTACCTCGTTTTGCGTGAAAACTTCGTATTTCGATCAAGTACAATCCCCGCCACCTCGAAACACCGTTCCAAACACTCTTTCGTATCCCGTATACGTCCCCCGAGCCAAAGGAGCCGACCCTAGCCATAGGTAGCTCCCTCTCTCTCTAAAACTCTCGTTCCGTCTCGGTTTACGCGCCAGTCGCTACAACCATTTCGGACGACGTTGTTGAAATGTAGACGCCTCCGTCTAACGGGGTCCGATACGTTTTAGCCCCTAGATCCTCTTCTCTTCCCGTAAGAGAAGTAATCTCGGGTTAAAACGGCGTTTCGACCCCGTTCCGTTTACTTTTATGTCATTTACCAATTCCGGATCGTTTGATCCGTCGAACGTCATTTAAATTCCTTTCATTTACCAATTCCGGACCGTTTGATTAGTCGAACGTCATTTACTTTCACGCAAATCTACAATTCCGTGCTGTTTGGCTTGTCGATCGTACTTTACAATTCCGAATCTTTTGATTCCGTCGATACCGCATTTAAATATTGTCATTTACAAGTCTGAGCCATTTGGATCGTGATAGTATTTACTTTTCAAAGTCCGAGTCGCAACCCGATTCGTTGATCGCATATCATTTAATACGTTTTTCCCGTAAAATCGTTAACAATGTAATGCTCGGTTCAAAACCGGAGTTCGACATTCGAACTCTCTTTCAAAATGCGCGAAATGACGTTTGGCATCCAAACGCTCATCTTCAAACTTAAAAGCCGACTTTTGACATTCAAAATCATTTAATACGTTTTCCCGTAAAATCGTTAACAATGTAATGCCCAGTTCAAAACCGGAGTTCGACATTCGAACTCTCTTTCAAAATGCGCGAAATGACGTTTGGCATCCAAACGCTCATCTTCAAACTTAAAAGCCGACTTTTGACATTCAAAATCATTTAATACGTTTTTCCCGTAAAATCGTTAACAATGACATGCCCGGTTCAAAACCGGAGTTCGACATTCGAACTCTCTTTCAAAATGCGCGAAATGACGTTTGGCATCCAAACGCTCATCTTCAAACTCAAAATCCGACGTTTGACATTCAAACGCTCTTTTCTTAAAAGTCAACATTTGACACTTAAGATAAAAAGTTAAAATCAGCATTCGCGCCACTTTTCCTAAAACTTCAAAACCGACGTTTGTCATTCAAACGCTCGCCTTTTCAAACAAGATCCCATAATCAACGTTTGACATTCAAACCAAGATTAAGCTTGTCATTCAAGCCCCCATTTCAAAATGCAAACACACACACACACGCACACGATTTCGAGAAAGGTAGAAAGACTCGTCATACGAGGCATTTCGGGTGATCTCAATATACTCTTCCCGAAACGTAACGTGACCTCCGAACCTAACAATCTCTGGTACTAAAAAGCTTTTTACTCGTTTTTGCTACCAATAAAAATGACTCCCCGTTTTCAAAGCCTTTTCCTAAGTTTTTGCTACCAATAAAAACGACACCATTTTCAACCAATAGCCGTTTCTCAACGTTTGGGCTCAAAATACAAAAACCGCGTGGCGACTCCTCTCCTTCCCGAAAGCGAGGTCTCAGACACCAACCCTCCGCGAAAGAGAACCGCATTTCCCGTCCGCGCGAAATCTCGGGTAATTTCAGTTGGCGACTCCATTGGGGATTCTGATACTTTTTTCAAAACTACCATTTTTTCAAAAAAGCCTTCCGTGGGTCAAACTTTCGTTTACCCTTCCTCGTTTTCGTGTGCGTGTGTTACTTTAAACCTCGAACGGTTTTCTTTCAGGGCATTACATTATCGTCTTTTCAAAATCATACCATGTTTGTGCATTCCCATTCATGCTTGATTTTCCTGCTATCTTTTGAGGCTAGCATCAAAATTCTTTAAGACACATTACGAAAAATCTCTGTTTTACTCGGAAAAAGAATTTTAGTGACCGCACACTACTCGCACTTCTTTGCCTCGGTACACCGCACTTCACGTGCACTTCTTTGCCTCGGTACTGCTGCACACTACGACCCGTAACCCGGGATGACCGTTCGGTTGCCTTTCGGTTGGTGCACGAGACACCTTTCGAGTGCGCACGGGGTCGTCCCAAACAGCCCATCCTAGCCCGTGTAAGCCATGCACTCTTTGTGTCACACTTCGTCCAAGACCCGGTTGGTTTTGGCTTAGTACGTGTCATAAAGCCTAAGTGTATGTTTTTACGCCGGGTTCCGTCACGAGCCAAGCTCGAAAGATTGAGACCGAAGGTCGTTCCCGACCCGAAGTCTTGAGCTTTTCAGCCTTGACTTTGACGCGGAGCTCTACGAAAAATATACCCGAAGGTTCAATGTGACGCCGTGTCACCAAACCCTCACTGTATGCACCGTGCCGGCCACAGCAGTGACGCCAAAAGCTAAGGCCCCTCGCGCAAGCGAGTCGGGAGAAGGTCATGCCGAAATTTTGGCACGATCCTCGCCTTAACTTAAGGACATTGACTTCGACCGTGGCCCGTACGTCACATACGTTGGAAGTTTGCGTGATCAGCTAGCCTTAAGTTCACTTTTTCCTTTGTCGGTGAAACTCGCTTGCCTTATAGGACCCTCGCTCGGGATTGTCCGTCCCGAGAAGATGATCTACAATTGGAAACGAGGGGCTTATAAACATAGTGACGAGATCAGCGATTAGAGCCTTAGGGTTAGTTGCGAAAAAGAAGACACGCTCTTTTCCAACCGATTAGGACTACGAAAACGCGTTTTAAGTAAACATTAATCGGTAGCGCACATTGCACAAGCCCGAAACCTTGAGCCAAATCCCCTTTTCGAAGCCTAAACCCTGCCTTTCGTTCCACTGCGGCGAGCGAGAAAGTGGTTGATTTCCGGGTCGGCGCCTCGCCGAGAATCACGATTACGGCGGCGTCGGAGCGGTTCTTCGGTTCCCTCAGTTCCCTCAGCCAGAATATCCGACATGTCTAGCTCACCGAGAAATCGTGACGGGGAAGGACCCCCGCCACCGGTAACAGATATGACATTGGAAGAAGCCATCCGGGCTTGTGAGGTTCACAAGAGGCAGAAAGAAGATCAGCAGAATTTCGTGGTACGGCTTACGAATGAGCGAGGTATAGCGGCTATCCCCGGTCGGACGGTACTTTCGTCACAGTCGAGGACGACGATTCCCGAAGCCAGTTCCTCAAACCTTCAACCAGGTTCCTCCCCCCCAACTTACGGGATGCCTTCGAACCAAGGAAACAGCCGACCTAGGCTTCACATTGCCACCTCTCAGGGCAACCCCGTCATATATGGCCAGGCCAGTGCTACTCCCATCACTCAGTACCACCAGCGCACCGCTGGACCATCTCAAACAGATGTTAATATCCTTCAATACCCTCCTGGGTTCATCCCATTGCCTATACACGAATCCCAAAACACCGGGGATAAACCGTCTGATTCGAGAAAAGGCCCCCATATATCCCCATATATCAAGCCTTCCACCTCCAATCACTACCGCTCACGTGGTAGCACCGTGGCCGAGCCTCAAAGTCCACCACTGGACCCAACCTTAGCTGGATGGTCGAACGGATGAAAGACACAGAAAGCCACCATGAGCGGCTCAAAGCGGGAAACGCTCAAATCCACGAGATCCGGGAATGGTCACGCCTCTCCTGCCAAGTTCGAGAATGCCGGAGATGGACCGATTCGACGGAACCGAATGTCCTCAAACGCATGTCGACACCTACGTTCTCGGCATGAGAGCGAAAGGAGCAACCCTCCGGCAAATGGCCGATCACTTCCGGCATACGCTCAAAAGTTCGGCGTTACGATGGTTCCTAAGGGTCAAGCACTGCGGATCGCCACACACAGGGATCGGATCGGTAACATCTTCCTAGAACGGTACAGATCCAACTTAGAGTGGGAAACGAGTCGTGAGGACTTAATCACCACCGAGCGAAACGAGATGAAAGCGTCGGAGAATTCTACAAGAGGTGGAGTTGGAAGCTCTCCGAGATCATGGAGCCGCTCTCGAGGATGAGCAGATGCGGATCTTGAAGTCTGCTTAAGACCGTCCATCGAGAACTCTCATCGATCATCATTTCTTCCCGGATCTCAGGGCCATGGTCAATGCGGCTCACGGTTCGAGAAGGATCTCAAGGAGAAGTTGGCTCTTGCACGGCCATACAGATACCGATCGGCGGTTGCATTCAATCCGCAGGCCCCGGCAAAGGGAAAGATACGTACATCGGCTACATCCATCGGGGACAGCGGTCGGGCAACGAAACCCGGTCCCACAAAGCAACAACTCCACTTCGAAAGCGACTGCCGTACACTTCGACAAGTTGGACATGCCGGCGAGCAAGATCTTTGGAAGGGTTAATCAAGGAAGGTCTCCTTAAACCCGTTGCAAATTACAAACCCAAGAATCCCGTAGTCAATGCGACAAGAGCAAGTCTTGCGCCTTCCATCGATATCATGGCCATACCACCGACAAGCTGCGTGGGGTTACGATACGAAATTCGAGATACGATAGAGGAAGGAAAATTGGAGCGCCCCGTGGGCCAATATACGATCGGAAACCCTTTTAGAACAACAACGATGTGAATTCCATTGAATGGGTGCCCCGAAGATTGCCGCGAGCCGGTTCCTCCGCCTCTTCCAGTAGGGTCCTCATCGAATGTCCACATCGGCTACGATGTTTGTGGCACTCCGCACTTTGCACAGAGTACGAGTCCCAAGACATGGTCGGGAGCAATCCTCAGAAAACGAAGAAGAAGTCCTCTCAACGGGCGAGAGAAAGATATGAAGGCTGGAGACACCGGTGTGGGTACACTCGGAGAGCCATCGGGAGGTTCGATTACTACGTACTCTACTCCGGCCAGTCCTCCCTTCCTCCGGGCCATGCGGCTTTAGAAGCGAGACGGGGGTGGGAAAGCCGAAAAGTCCTGGCGACACCGAGTTCGGGCCTCGGGGCTCGGAATACCTCGGATCTTGGTAATCTTGCGCCGGTCGGAAGCTTAACCCCGCGGGATCGACGAGTTCAATTTGTCCGGCTTGAGCACGGGCCGGTAAAGGAAGATCAAAGTCGGCTTGGCACTCGCACTCGATCAACGTGCTAACCAAGGGCGGCAACCGCCACAAACGGCCTCAACACAATCCGAGGCTCCGGCAAAGGCTTTACCTCGCAAGAGGAAGACGAGGAAACGGATGGCTTGATGACTCTCCTTCTCGGATAGAGACCGGATCTACGATTCCCGGCGTATGGCGGTATGATCACTTTACGTGACGAAGACCTACCGAGAGATGCCTCGGGGCACAATGAAGCTCTGTACATCACTCTCGAAGCTCAACACCATATCACTCCCGGAGTATTGGTAGACAACGGATCAGCCGTTAACGTCCTCCCTCTCGGCATGATGCGAGCCTACGCATCGACGAAGGCCACTTGATTCCATCAACCGGACTATCAAAGCCTACGACGGCACGTCTCGTCCCATCTGGGGACGGTGACTCTGGAGCTACGGTTTGAAACCCCGAATGGTGCCGGCAAAATTCCACGTGATGGACATTAGTCCGAATTCACGGCTCTGTTGGGACGCCCTTGGCTACATCACATGAAAGCCATAGCTTCCACTCTCCATCAATGCGTCAAGTTCATTAACCGTCGGGGAGATCTTGAAGTCATCGAGGGACGGTTTCCTCATAGGAAACGAAGCGAGACAACGGCCCAGCGTGCCGCGGCCAGGCAGGGGCTACCTCCTTCAAATCGACGAGGGACTATCGGGGCAAATCTCATCAGAATCCCTCGAGTCAGGAGATGCTAACTATGTCAACGTCCTCGAGCGGGCGGACCACAAGCGATCCGATACATCAAGTTCAAGCTGTCGTTTCCAACATTTGGAGCGGGTGGAAAGAAACACTGAGCATCGCCATGATGCGGGCACATAAACCCCCTGTCTCCAATCAGAGATTTGTCAGTATCCTTCAAACCTACTCTCTGGCCATGCCAGATGAGGAAATCTTCGTGATAAAGGTCAATAAGCATCGTCACACTCGTGATGAATGTATGGCAGTCGTATGGGATGTCCTCCACGAGGAATTACCCGCTGAACCCCTCTTCTCCAGCGAAGGGCATGATGTCTTTCTAGCAGCTCCAGCAGCGCAGCAGGATGCGAGGCGTCCCTACATCTGGGTTGAGCCGTCAGACGGCGACAAATCAGGACTCTCCGGAGTCGAGGACGCGGCAGATCCGTGGGCAGATCCCTACATACATATGCTCAGTTTCGAGGACGGCACCAGTTCCGATGATGTCACCTACGACCGTGGCTCCAATACCATGGAAATTGTCAAGCTCAACATCCCGTACAGGCAGTTATCCGGCGAATGGAAACAACTGGTTGACACGACAAAGAACCCCTCTGATCAAGTGGCCCGGCGACGACTTCGTCAACATCATCTATTCCGGATATCCCGATGATACCAAGGATCCGGTCCTTATCATCGATTACGCAACGCCAAAGTTACCCTCGGCAGCTGCTCATGGTAAACGAGGCCACTGGCCAATCGAGCTCGAGCTCCTCATCACTTCCGACTACCGGCCCGGTGGCAACCGGCCCGTGCCGTCGGTCAAGCTCACGGCCACAAGCGCCGCGAGACGAGGGCAACGGCGAAGGAGACAAAGCTCCTCACCCTGCTACAAATCGAGATCAACCTCGGGAACGCTTCCGGTAGCCACCACGAAAACATCTGTAAAGGTCTTCCCCGCAAGACAGAGTCAGCTTCCGACGTCGGAAATGACCACCTTAGCATCAACATGCTCCAGTTCGATCCTGCTCCCAGTCGTCACGGCCACGGATTCAGACATCCCGCCAGCAAACTGCTAGCTTTGATAGACTTGGCAATCCAGCGAGATCACGAGACTATCAACATCGCAGAATTCAACACCCCCGTGTGTTCAATCAAGCAGATATGGGCGAACTTCTTGGTAACCGAGATCAAGGAGGGCCGCATGGAATGTCCCAGCCCGACTTCCGTCGTCAACATAATCCAAGTGTTTCCACCGTTCGGGGATTTGGATGTGATCACAGTTCTAGACACTAGTCAGACGGCGCGCACCTACGGAGACTGTTTAGCTCTCGCAAGGAAAGCCCTCATGGAACTAGCCGCTCAAGAGAACCGTCTCTGGGACGAAAACCAAGCTCAAAAGACCCACAGGGACCAAGCCCTTAAAGTGTCACAAGCAGCTTTAGACAAAAAGCTAGAGGCCACTCTAGACCAGTTCGACCTCAAGGGTTTTGCTCACGGCAACTTCTGGACTACCGTCTGTTCTCATCCAACCCCCTGCGAAGGAGGGCGGTCAAGCGGTCCCGATGACCTAGGAGATGGAATGGCACAGCGAACGAATACCGGCGCTTATCTCCCGAGGAAAGCAAGTTCTCTGTGAAAGCGACGACGAAGACGATGAAACCATTCTCTTCCAAGCCGGGCATGAAGTCAACAAAACCGAAATCCCAAGGGTCCTGGGAGGATGGGGACGGATCATTTCCGCTCTCAAACTAAAAGGCCAACTGAGAGAGGAAGGTCTATTCAAAAACAAGAGAAAGATGGAAATACAACTCCAACAACTGCTCTAGGAGATCCACAGACTGCAGCATTCGTTTACAGAAACGATCAACTGGGACAGCAACCAGTTACATGGGCAGATGTTCGGGAAGCCGTATACGCACCTTCCGACATACCCGCTACCCAGATAAAGAAGAAGGGAAAGCTCTCCCCTATGGAGGTCTACCTAGACTGCCGCACGTAGTTCAAAGAAGCACTGGCTATTCTCACGTGGGAAGAAACGCAGGCGCTAACTCTCGACGCAGGCTCTGCTGCAAGAAAGTTGATCTGGGCCAAGAGTGGAGGAAAATTAGCAAACCATGAGTATCGCCAAACCCAACTCCAGAATGCCCTGAGTATGCTCAGCAAGAAGGAAAGGAGCGCGGTATACCGTGAAGAGATCAAGGAGACAGTTCGCTTGAACCAAGAACTCTCCAGCCTCCCCCGGAGGGTCAGCGGCGCATAGTTTAGTCCTGGCAACCACTGTTGCGCATTGACGTTCGAACAGCTGCGGCAATCCATAAACTACCTCCCCACGGAGGCACGCAAGCCAGTATCCTGAGACAGAATTCGGAAAGCTGCCGAAGCCCCCGGGAATGCATCTACAATCAATGAATTGAGGGAAGACATATGGCCCTACGCTACGAGGAATCCTCCTCTGACAATGGCTCAGCTCAGAGCGGCTGTTCGAAGGAACCAAGCGATGTCGGCGTCTAACCCGATCGGGTCAAATCCATGCATTACCACCTAAGGCCACTAAAAAGCCGGCGGAGCCGAACCGCAACCCGGCTGCCCGATGACACAAGTTCCGTGAAGAGGACCCGATCCTCGCTCGGCTCAAGCGAGACCCAGGCGAACATTTCCCTTTGGTCCCTGCTCACATCTTCATATCCTCACAAGCTCAAGCTAGAGGAAAGTCTGGCCCGTACCATGGTCCCCGTGGGCGCAACCCCGAGACGAGGTCATTCGGATGATTGGCAACATCCACTACGGCAACATTATCACCTTCCACGATTTGGACCTTCCAAAATTTGGGGTTGATCACAATGAGCCACTCTACATCACGATCCAGCTGGACGAGCGTCGCCTTCCGCGTGTTGGTAGACGGAGGTTCGGAATGAATGTCTTGCCCGCCAAGATGATGGACTGCTTGACATCAAGCCCACGAATCTGAAGCCTTGATCCACACTTTGTCGAGGCCTATGACTCTACTTCCCATACAGTTCTTGGAGTTGCTACTCTAAACATCTGGTTCGGCAAGCGGATGATCCCCACCGAATTCCAAGTATTGGACATTCCAATCACTTTCACAGCCATCCTGGGGCGTCCCTGGCTGCATCAGATAAATGGTGTGGCATCCACCCTTCACCAGTGCATCAAGTTCATGCAAGGCAATGAGCTAACCACAGTCTACGGCGACAGCGTCACCACCGAGGGGACCAGCACCACCGATATTCCAGTATTAGAAATCAAGCATAATGACGACATGGCATTAACTGGATTCACTTTGGAGACCTCCAAGATCCAAATATGAAACGTGGACCTTCCACTGTTCCAAGACAAGATTCCTCCCGCCATGAAGATGATGAAACTCATGAACTTCATCCCAGGACTGGGGCTTGGCAAAAGGTTACAGGGCCAGCCCCAAGTCATCAAAGTCAAGGACCACACCACGGTCCTGGGGCTTAGTTATCTGCCAACACCGGCTGACATCAGGGAAGACAAAAGGCTCGCCCGCACCAAGGCAGCAGCCCGCAAAAGGGAAACCTCCTACGGCACACCCAACCTCCGACCTTACAGTTTAAACCTTGCTCATTACTTTACCAAGGGAACCGACAGCAAAACTGAGGGGACCGACAAGGGAACCGACAGCAAAACTGAGGGGACCGACAACGGAACCGACAGCAGAACGGAGGGGACCGACAGTGGAACTGATGAAAATGAGAAAGAAACAGGGATAGCCAGCACAGAGACTACATAAAGGATGGAACAGCTATCACGGGACCTCAAGCATTTCAGAGGACTCAAGTCTAATCCGATAAGGGGAGCATTCCTCGACATTACAGCTCTACCTGGACCAATTGCCACCACAGTCCAGCACGAGTACACATTCAAGGGAATCCTAGACTTGGAAGAGCAGCTCGAGGCACTCTCCATGGGAAACAGATTGTTCGGATCAGCCGCCGAGGCCACATTCGAGACAGTAACTCCAAAACAAAAGGAACCAGAATTCATAGAAGACGCTCTCAGTAGACCAGCTCTACAGAGTCTTTTTGATGAAGTCATGAAGGTGCCAAACCTGATTGACCTGGGCTCCGAAAAACAAAGATGATCGCCATGATTGGGACGGCGAAGCCAAGCCTCTCGACCCCGTACCCTCATCAAGCATCCAACAATGCCACTTAAGAAGCTGGGTAACTTTCACGGACGAAGGGCAAGCCGAGGGCGGGGTGGAAGACAAGCTGGGCCTGCACCCACATCTCCCTAAACCCGATCTCGAACCCTCTGAGTCAGTCCTTGGCAGAGTCTTGTCCTCTGAGTCGTCCAACGGCCTTACGCCGGAGGACTATGATAATGTAGCCAACAATGTATTTCCGTTCGCATCTAATGAAAGAGTATCCCCTCATTGCCACTTTAACAACTGATAAGTTAACAAACAACTTAAAAGACGTTAATAACGAATCAATTGATAAAGAAGCAGACACATTAAACGAACAATACTTTAAAGAAGTTCTCAAGCGTGTAGTTGACCAAGAGAACAACCGGGACCAAGCTGCCGAAGAGGTTATGACCAAAGTGAACCTGGGGTCAGTGCAAGAGCCTAAAGAGACACAAGTGGGCAGTTTCTTCGCCGATGCAGAAAAGGAAGTGAATGTGCGCTCGCCCGAAATTGTAAAATAAAGGAGTCGCCATGCAGTTTTATGAGGAAACATTGAAAACCTTTTTGTTTAGAGAAAATGGGTTCGGGGGTCAAGTTACGTGTTTGGAAGAACCGAGAGTTCACCCAACACGCCTCGTCCATAGATGAGTCTTTCAATTGTTCAACATTTAATTCATCCATATGTGTGTGCAAAGTGTGTATGACAAGATATGTAAATGAAAGCATAAGAGTGCTTTGTTTTATTGCTCAAAAGGAGGGATAACATCTTGTGAACCAATTAACAAGGGAGGCCACATCCCATATTACAGAGAGGAGGAACATATTACAATTGGAAAGAGATTTCTGCAGACAGGTCATGTATGTCACATGAAACATCGCACCAGTGACCACATATGTCGCGTGACACAGGATCACTTAGAGACGAAGGTGTCGCGTGACATACATAAGCCATCTGTAGAAACTTACAGGATGAACACAGAATCAACAGAAAACGATACAGATCTAAAGGATTACATTAAATCATCTCAGAATAACACGAATCAAAGACAGATCAACCCAAAGGAGTGTAGATATGGGAGATCCACACTCCCTTGGCCACCAAGCAACAATACAATTCAACTCACATCATGAATATTCAATTAAGCCAAGCACATCGAATTTAAACAGAGAGATGGCAGTTGCCACCTGATAATTGAAGCGGATGGAGCTCAATTACCAGGTAGAGGGGGGAATCGCAATTAAGCAAGTGAATAAGAGAGAGAGAGGTAGAGAAGTCGTTACCCTTGTAGTCCACCACCAATACACCAAGTTAGGTGTATTGGCCTTCGATCGGCTTACGAGCGTGGAGTTGAGCACGAGATGGGGTGCTTGGCCAGATCCTCAGTTGGTAAGGGTTGTGTGAAGGCAATTGGGTAGTTTGTGTAGTAGGGAGGTTGAATTGGAAGGGAATTGGGGGTAGGTTTAGGTGTAAGGAGGAGAGATTGGTTTACGGTGCGAATTTGGCGGAGTGACTTTAGGGTGTCGAAAAGGGATCCATTTCTGAGAGGGGGAAGGTCTTATTTATAGGCTGCAGTTAGTGACCTCAGTGTGTCGCACGACCTTACGCGTCCACTTTCTATGCCTCAAGCTGTCGCGTGACACAAGGTGGCCATAACCGCTTTTGGCGCCAAAACCAGTTTATGGAACATTCCGAGAAAATAACCAAAAGGTCCAACAGGTTTTATTCCCAAGAGGTCCTTTGGCATGAATAAGGTACCAAAAGGTACTTCCTTCGCGGGAAACTCATGAAATGTTTCCAGAAGTCTCGGGATAGGCCAGGAATTTACCAAAACGCCCCTTAATGCAGTTATATTATATTAAAATGCATCTAAAAGGTTGCAAATTGGATTGGCGTACTTACAGAGCCCCTCGGCAACGTTACTTTTGGAAAAAGTGGGGTTGTCGATAAAATAAGACCCAATCCCAATGAGAATCAAGGGATAAGGTGATGGGCTAGAAGGGTGAAATCGGGGAATTGACGGCTGGACCTTTCTGAGAAAGGATTCCTACGTATCCCTTGAAAAGGGAATCAAGCCAGATCGTAGTTCGGAATTACCAAAATCAAAATTATAAGCAAGGAAAGGGGTAGAGACGTATCTTCATACCTTTGCTGTGCTTACCTGTGGTTTCCTGAGGGATCGGTATTACTGCGATTGGGTAATAGCTTCCTTTCACACCAGGTTGTAGCTGTCGAAGGGTCTCATCTTTCGTTGGTATTTTGCGAGTAGCCGAGGAGGGTCTCATGCTATCATTGTTGACGAGTTGTAGGCTGCGGAGGGTCTCATGCCGCAACGGGTCTTTGTGGATGCACAGGGGTCTTATACCACTTCTCTAATATAGGGTAGTTGCTGGAGGGTCTCACACTACTTCTGCTTCTCTTCGTGGATGCCGGAGGGACTCATACCACTTCTCTAATGCAGGGTAGTTGTCGGAGGGTCTCACACTACTGCTGCTTCTCTTCGTGGATGCCGGAGGGACTCATACCACTTTTCCTTCTTTTTTGCTGGGGATGAGTATAGCTGGCGGGGGTCTCACGCTATCTCTTTTCTGCTCTGTTGGGGATAAATGTAGCTGCCAGGGGACTCACGCTATCTCTTTTACGTTCGGTCTTTGATAAGTGTAGGTTTGCGCCGGGGACTCACGCTATCTCCTTTCTGTTCTGTGCTGATAAGTATAGCTGCCAGGGGATTCACGCTATCTCTGCTTTTCTTCTTTGTGGATGCCAAAGGGACTCATACCACTATGTTGGTGCAGGGTAGTTGCCAGGGGACTCACACTACTTCTGCTTCTGCTTTTCAATACATGTAGCTGCCAGGGGACTCACGCTACTTCCATTTTGTTATTCGTGGATGCCAAAGGGACTCATACCACTTCTTCTACTCTGTTGTTGATAAATGTAGCTGCCAGGGGTCTCACACTACTTCCATTTTGTTCTTCGTAGATGCCAAAGGGACTCATACCACTATGTTGGTGCAAGGTAGTTGCCAGGGGACTCACACTACTTCTTTCCTGCTCTTTGTTATCCTTTTACCGGTTTTGCTGTTGGACGATCTTTGTTGATTGTTTGCTTTTCCTTTTGTGCCCTGGGCTTTGCTTGGGAAGCTGGGGACTCTGCTTTTGTTTGTGCCTCGAGGCTACTAGTCTCTGGAAGTTTTGTTTGTCGAGCCGGGGATTCTGCTTTCTGGGGAATTGGCTTCTTTCTTGGGATTGTGGGGCTGCTGGTCTTGCTGAGCTCTGCTTGGGGGCTATCACAAATACAGGCCTTTTTTGTTCTTTTTCTTTCTTTCTTCTCCAGTTTGGCCTGAGGGCCAGTCTTCGGGATATGATGAAGCTCTTTTCTGATTGTTGTACCTGCGAGGGTCTTAGGTCGTAACTGCTTGTTGGTAGGTAGCTGTCTAAGGTCTCAGGCTACCATTGGTTCTGCTAAGGGATAGGTTGTGGCCTCTGTCACTTGTCGATGCTCGCTGGGTGGCCATTCGCAGGACGGTCTTTGCAATACAGGCTTTGAAGTCGTCGGGACCGGTGAGCATTATTGCTTGGGTTCTGTGGCAGCTGGGGCTCTTCTTTCTTTGACAGTCATTGGTTTGGGGGCTGAGGTTACCACTTGTTGACGCTTGCTGGGGAGATTGACAGATGCGGACTCTTTGTCTCGTCTTATCATGCAGAATAGGCTTTGGAGTCGTCGAGACTAGTGAGCCTTGTTATCTGGTATCTGGGGCAGCTGGGGCTCTTCTTCTTTGACAGGCACTGCTTGGGGGCTGAGGCAGCTAAAGCTCTTTCAGATGATGCTGGTGAGATTGGATGGCTGGACCTTTGGAGAAAGGTTTCCTACGTATCCCTTAAAAAGGGAATCAAGCCGGTCGTAGTTCTGGGCCTTATGAAGATAATAGAGGCGGGGTCTGCCACCTGCGGGGTTTGGAATCTCTGTCCAAGATTGTGATTCGAGGGGTAGTCCTCACGATCACAATACGATCACCTGATTACTGTACTCTGCGGGGGGAGACACAACACTCTAGACACTTAGCAATCATTTAACTCTTTGCTTATGCATTATTAATCTTTTGTTGCACAAGTCCATCTCAGCTGGGGAGAATAGGAAGTAGGGAGGTTTTTTTTTTTTTACACGGCTTGGTGAGCGTATGCGTAGGTAGCCATTATGCTATGAGGGATTGTGTATGGAACGAAAGGTGTTTATAATGAGGTGGACCCTCTCCCGTGAGGTGGAAAAATGATATGGTGCGGCTAGGCAAGTCGGGGACGCTCCCGAGAGTATAGATTGCAGCAGGTCCATTGCTAGTGAGGACAAAGTGTATCGCGCGTCTGAGACAGCAAGCAGCAGAGAAAGTGCAGAGAATGATCCCGGCTTGGCGAAGCCCCAGTTGACAGTGCAAAGCAATCTTGGAGGGAGATCTGGTAAGGAGAGCCGGAGGGATACCTTAACCAAAGCCCCAGCTTGAGGAAATTCCATGCAGCTTCGTCGCAGACACAGAGTCATCTTGCGGCCAAGGAGGCAACTCATCATTTCAAACCGCAGTCAATCAGTCGCTGGACAAGACTCGGAAGTGTTTACGTGCAGGGGCACATCCTTTGAGGGTGGGAAATGGATCCCGAATTCTGTGTATGACACTCTCGCTTTGGGTTTGACTCTTTTGAGAGAGTATAAGCATCACAAGGTGTGGAAAGTGTATGGAAGCCCATGCTGACCGAAACGGTGTTTAGCTCTATCTTCCTATGATGCAGAAATAGAAGACTTGTCGAGACACTTGAAAACTTATTTTATTCGTGATGATCACAAGGCTGCTTAAAACCCTTTATTGATGTTCGGGTTAGTCAACCACCAAGGCTGATATGAGCTGATGCTGCAGGAAATGTGCTTATCAATCTTCCTCCACGTGGCAGGACTGATCACCTGGCTTCTTGACCTGAAAACAGAACCCACGACTAGCCGGATGTGTCTCCGGCGAAGACGCTCGGGCGTGAGAGTAAGATAACAGTTGTATAAAGCTCAAAATGTATTGAATAATGAACTCAGAATATAAAATGGCAGTTACCTTTCACCGTTTGGTAGTGATGATGTATTTATAGACAAGAGTAGTGTATTTTTGGGGAGGCGACATGTGCTCCGAGATTGTAGCGGCAGTTACTTGGACGTGGGAACATGTCCATAACGGTCCCTGATTTGTAGGGATGTGGTTATGAGGATTGTTCAACCAAATAAGCCGGCAAGTGTTAAGTCGTCACTTGTTGATTTAGGTCGAGGTCGCCACTCGTGATATGGTCGACCTGACTGTCGGGTAGAGCATGGTTCGTACCCGAATTGTAATATGGATCATGAGGTCGGACTAAGTTAGGTCGGGACCTGGTAGGTCGGACCGTGAGCTTAGTCGATTGATACTTGAGATGGGCTTTGGGCCTTGTTTTGATTGGACCAGCCTTATTGGGAATGTGGAGACCAAGGCTCTGTAATTGGACTTTACTCGTTTGGCCCAACTCGACACTTTTGGTATGTTCAGTGGCCCCCAACTTTCGAGTTGACTTCGTCGACTTGGAAGTTAAGAAGATTTCTATGACGAAAATTGCTTTACTCGCAGGTCGATGCTAGTCTTTGAAGTAGGTCGACCATGATGACGTGGCAACATCCTCGATCGTTGGTGATGAACGGTTGGAGATGAAGGAGCGCCGATTTTCATAATGATTACAATTTCGACGTTTGGAACTCCTTCTCGAAAACCGCTTCGATCTTTAATTTTGGAAAATTAATTTTGATTTTCCTTTTCCTTTCCAAATTTAGGAAAATATAAATAGAAAAATCCCTCTTTGTTTAGAACTTTTACCGTCCTAAAACTTCTTCTTCTCCGGCGATAATCAAGGGATTGCGGCAAGATTTAAATCTAGCTCTCGGCTCCAGCAACGAACCTGCCTTCTGCAATTACTTAAGGTATTTCCCTCGTATCCTTGCTTTAGGGTTTTAATTTATGCACTGTTCTCCGTTTCCGCCATGGCTAGGACCTTTAGTTGCGAACCAGGGGCGTGGTATGGTTACTTGCTGACCGTTAACCGTAGGGCATGCAAGAATGTGAACGGTGAGTGGAGAGTGATGTCCCTGGATGAGTGTGCCTCCATTTTGACTAGTTGGGGGTTGAATTACACTGAGATAGGGCTGCCCATTGTAGGGGAAATTGAAAATGTGGTGATTGACGACTCAAATGTTGTCGCTTTTCATCTATTCCATGAATTGCTTGACCATATCACCTTGTTTTATGTTAGGGACGTCCAAAAGCCCTCCTTCCTTAGGAATAGAATAGGTTTTCCTGGGAGTCTAGGTCGTCCTTAGGTAGAGTCGGCCCGAACATGATCATAGGGCGACTCCCTGCTTCCTCTTTTGCTTGTACGAGATATGGCGACTCAAGAAGGGAACGCGCCTCAACTTCTTCGGTCCTCGAATTGTCAATGCATTTGGGCCCAATGTGGTGCCAGGCAAGAATGAGAGGGGCTATGTACCCCAATGACCTACTCGGGGGAGGAAGAATTTGGAGTCCCGTTATGATGTGATCTACAACACGTGGGGTAGATAGGGCGAGACTTTAGGGTGACCATCCTTAGTCGAGAAACAATTTTTGGCCAAATACCGCATTTACGACCTTCACTAGAGATGCTACTAAGGTAGCTTTCTTCTATGGGCGGTTGAAATTTGAGTTGAGGTTGCCGTTGGATCCTTTCATTAATGAGTTTCGGAATGTATGGATGCCCTCCCTCTTCGGCTCGGTGCTAACACTTGTAGAGTCTTTGGTGTGCTTTGCAATGGTGTGTAGGCTCTTGGGCCATGAGCCTTGTATGAAGGTTTTCAAAGAGTTTTCGGTGCCAAGCTAGATAAGCATGATTGGGGAATTAGTACTCCCTCTAAGCCCAACTCTCCCAAGTTGTTTACCAACCTTCCAAATAAACACAATTGCTGGAACTCGCATGTAGTTTTGGTTGAGGAAGCGGTTTGGGATGGGAATTTCCGTTGCCCAATGATGAATACGATGTTATCGGTGAGGACAATTCTTGGGAGCCTCCTTGGTGTAAAACTTTGTATAGAAAGGCTGTGTGCCACAGTCGAGGATGGACCCGTCAATTGGGAGTCATTAGTGACAACCAAGTACAACTATATTCTAGCGGGGATGATGCACGGAGATGAGGTAGCGAGCCCCTTGCTGTATTGAGAGGCCGGGTGTACCACGATTGGGTAACTCACTCTTTGGGTAGATTAGAGGAGAATTGTCGGTTTGCCGGAAGCAAGGCGATTCTTGCAAGAACAATGGAGAACACATTGGTGGTAAGGGTTTACTCGCTTTCGTTCATTAGCTCGTCCAATGTTAACTTGCATAAGTGATTTTTATAGGCGTATAGGATTGCTTTGATCTGCATACTTAACTTTCGGCTCGTCACTTGCTTGCTCGCACTTTGTAGAATCAATCAATTCGTACATAGAAGCTGCTTGTAATCGTATCTCTGTATTTATCAAATGGTTTGCTCATATGTAGAATTAATTCGTACATAGAGCTGATTTTATTTGTATACATGACTCTTAGCCCATCCGTTGTCTATTCGCATGTAGAAGCTGGTTAGCTCGTACATAAATCCGTTTCGAATTGTCACCACTGTACTTATCAAATTGCTTGCTCGTATGTAGAATTAATTCATACATAGAAGCATTCCGCATTGTCGAACTAACACTTTGATGTCGTGCGGTTTTGACTCCCGAACAAGAAGCCGCCATGGTTCGAATTGTTGGAGTTTCGACAAGAAGAAGACTAAGAGGGCCCACGGAGCTGTGAACGCTAAGGCCGGCGAGAGAGAGGGAGAGGCCTTTGTAAGGAATAATCTTCTCTCGAAAGGACAATCTTTGGTGATCCCGATGGAGGAGGTCGTTATAGAGGACCTTCAACGAGTGGCTCCCATTCCATGAATGTGAATAAGGGAGGGGAGGAATTCGGCGAGTCGCCTAGGCCAAGTACGAGCTCGATCCGGTTCAAGAGGCCAATGCTTGCGACCTCTGGAGCCGAGATGGCGGGGTCCCGGTCCAATGAATGTAGTTGAAATTAATGATGATCTTTGTTGAGGAGGAAGATGATCGGGCGTTGAGGACAAGAAAAGATCAAGGTTTCGAAAGGGCAAGGCCGTCTCCCCAAATCTACTCCCTCCTCTAGCCCCTCCTCCAAGGAGCCAAGAATCCGTAGATGCTTTGATTCAGAGGCTCAGCGATGTTCCCCCTCTCATTGGGGTCAACAGCATGACTCGCCGCTATCCTGAGGTGGCGCTTGGTCAAGTGGTGGTGAGAAGGGCCCTGGATGTAGATCTCCTAGCTTACTTTGCAGATAAGGGGATGACTCCAGAGGAATTCACGGCCCGATGCGGGTTGGTACACGGCGAGGTAAACCTTTACTTTCCCTTTCTGTTTGGTCGCTTATTACATTAGTTCGTCAGTTCACCTTCTATGCCTTTGCCGAGCTAATACTTAAATGTTTCCTCTAATGCAGTCTCTCACCATGAACGAGCAAGCTAAAAGCTCCTGGAGGGCGTCAATTGAGAGGGAGAAGCAGGCCTTGCGTGATTACGCCAAGAAGGCACAAGAGTTGGCTGATTTGAGGGAGAAATACAACGATCTGGATAACTCATGTGAAGCCAATGAAATGGTGAAGACGAAGGCCTTGTCCGATCTTGCAGCTGCTGAATCTAAGATCAAGGAGGTGGAAGCGGAGAGGGATGCAGAGAAGAAGGAATTGGAAAAAACCAAGGCAGGCGGCCACGAGTCAACAAACTTACGAAGGAGAAGGATGCCTTCTTGCTCGAGTTGCATGAACAGCATCGACTTGAGAGAGAGAAGAGTAAGAAAGACCTACAGGCTGCTATTGAGAAAACTGCTAAGGATGCCTCTGAAGCAGCGGTTGAGAAGTTCAAGGAAGGGGACGAGTATTATGATGCCATCGTGTCTAAGGCACAAGATTTTCTTGAGGTCGGCAAAAGACACATGGCCCGTCGTGCGCTTGTAGATCCAACGGCTACGGTTACCATCGAGCAATTAGCTCGTTGGTTTACTGAGTCCCAATATGATATGACAGCTCGTGGTGGTCACTCGCTCGTTCCTTACCTTGAAAACGATCTAGCTTTCATTGCCCAAGAGGATGAGGAGGATCAGCTGCGAGAAGTGGGAAGCTCCCCTGTTCTCGATAGAAATTTTGATGCGGTCTTGGCGGAACTCGGCGATCTTGAAGCCATGGAAATTGAGCGAGCGAGACATATTCCGAATCGGGTAAGCCCATAGAGCCCCAGCAACAAGAAGATGGTGAAGGTCGAGCTTCCATTGACGACCAAGCTGATGTCGGCCAGGACTCTTAAATTATTTGTAATGAACAAGCTCCAGCCAACATTTTTTGTTCTTTTGATTAACATTATCTGAATGCCTTGGCCCAGTTTTTTGGGAGGCAAAATATTTTTGTAAATTAATTTTGTCTAAGTCTTAGCCCGTTTTGGGAGACTTGTTTCTATCATAGCTGACTTTTGTTCTCAGAATGTTGAATGTTTCCCATTCCATATTGTATGTCGAGCTAGATGTGGATAACATAAATGAGTCAACTTGAGCCTAGAGGCGACGTGATCTTGTTGGTTTAGTCGACCTCAAACTTGGTTAACTTTTTTGTGAACGAGATTGACCATGAGTCGAACCTGTTCATAATATTGAAACTGACCCAGGGGTCGAGTTAATTAGGACCAAGTTGATTAGGAATCATACTTGTTGAATAGGCAAAGCTGATTAAGAATCGAGCTAAGTAAATCAAGCTGACTAAGAGTCGAGCTACGTAAATCAAGCTGACTAAGAGTCGAGCTTGTTAGAGTGAAGCTGACTAAGAGTCGAGCTAAGATGAACTGACTAAGAGTCGAGTTCGTTAGAACGAAGTCGACTAAGAGTCGGACTTGTTAAATAGACCAAGCTGATTAAGAATCGAGCTTGTTAGAACGAAACTGACTAAGAGTCGAGGTTGTTGATATTAATGTAACACTAGGTTTGATCGAATGAACTGCGCTTTTCATTGAAATAGGAATCATGCTTACATCAATTCGAAACTAGCTTTAACACAAACTTGAACTTTGAAATTGAAAACTAGAAGTAGTATTTGATGAGGTGAGTAGCATGCCAAGGATGTTTCAACTCGTCACCTCCGGGATGAGCTATCATGTAGGTTCCTTCCTTGACGACTCGAGTGACCACATATGGACCTTCCCAGTTAGGAGATAGCTTATTCTGCTGGGTCCTTCTACCTGTTGCCTCAATCTTTCTCAACACATAATCTCCAACTTGGAAAGACCTTGCCTTGACCTTCTTGTCATGGTAGTTCTTAGTTCGCTGCTTGTAGTTGACCATTCGGAGGTAGGCTGTTTCTCGCTTCTCGTCGACTAGATCCAGGTCGATCAATCTATTGGTATCATTTTGCTCTTGATTGAAGAAAGTCACTCTAGCAGTGGGGAATGCTGAGCTCGGCGGGTGCCATGGCCTCTGACCCATACGTAAGAGCAAAAGGGGTTTCCCCCGTAGGCCCCCGAGTGGTTGTACGAACTGCCCAAAGAGCAAGGGGGAGTTCGTCCAACCAATTGTTTCGTCGACCTACGAGCCCAGTCTTGAGCGAAGATAGAACAAGTTTATTTCTTTGCTTGGCTTGCCCATTTCCTTGAGGATAGGCGACGAGAAGATTTCCAATGTTTGATTCCAACTCGCTTCATCTACGCCGAAAGTCTGGGAGAACTGTAAACCATTGTCGGACACTATAGCTCGAGGAAAACCAAACCGGCACCAAATGAAGTCATGAATAAAGTTGATAGCATTTTCCTCTGTGATGCGAGCTAATGGTTTGGCCTCAACCCATTTAGTGAAGTAATCTATGGCGACGATCACATACTTGCAGTTTCCTCGGGCGGGAGGGAAGGGTCCAATCAGGTCGACGCCCCACATGTCAAATGGCCAAGGCTGCGATCAAAGGAGTGCGCTCTGTTGTAGGCACATGGGGAAGGTTGGCAAACCTTTGGCATTTATCACATTGCTGAACACAGTTGTGAGTGTCAGCTCTCATGTGTGGCCAGTAGTATCCCAAAGTGATTAACTTGTCAGCAAGAGTCCTGGCCCCCGGGTGTCCACCACAAATTCCACTATGCACTTCGTGTATCAATAGGGCGACCTCTTGAGGGTGGATACACTTTAGTAATGGTCGAGTATAAGATCTTCTGAATAGGTCGCCTCCTTGAATGACATACCTTGGAGCTTTCTTTTTGATAGCTCGAGCCTTCTTCTCGTCATCTGGCAGCTCTCCATTTTCTAAATATGCTTTCATTTCCTCGATCCAACACTTCTCCTGAGCCCAATTCCTTGAGGGATCATCTATGCAATGAATTTTTACTCTTTCATAAATTTGGACTTTCGAGTAAGGAGATAGGTTCATCATGTGGCTCATCTGAGGTAGCTAATTTTGAGAGGAGGTCGGCTAGCTCGTTGTCCTCTCTTCCAATCCTTTGAATCTCCCAGAATTCCAAATCCTTTATCAGCTCCTTCACCAGGTCGCAGTATTTAATCAACGTGGAGCTAAGTACCTCGTACTCGCCTCTGACTTGGTTAACTATCAGTTGTGAATCACAGTAGGCCATGATCTTAGTAGCTCCAAAACACTTGGCGTATTCTATAGCTGCTATCAAAGCTTCATATTCGGCCTGGTTGTTGGAAGCATCAAACTTGAACCTTAGTGATTCCTCATACACAGTTCCGGACTACGGTTCAATTAGCACTATCCCGGCTCGGCTGCTATTCTTGGTCGCCGATCCATCTGAATAGACCTTCCAACAATCGACGGGTAAGGCGATGGCGACACAGGACTCTAACTCCTTCCCTTTAGCCTTTTCTTTTGGAGCTCTTTGCTCGTCGTCTTCCTTGGTGAATGTAAGCTCGACCAAGAAGTCGCTAGAGCTTGAGCCTTCAACGCCTTTTGAGGTTGATACTCAATGTCAAATTCGGTAAGGGCAATTGACCAATTGAGAAGTCGACACGAACTCTCCGGCTTGTGAAGAATTTTTCTTAGAGGAGCATTTGTAAGAACCACAATTGGATGAGCCGGAAAATAAGCTCGCGGCTTCCTTGAAGCCACGACTAGGGCATAGGCGACCTTCTCGGCATTGTAGTATCTGCTCTCCACATCGATAGAGCCTTGTCGATGTAGTATACCGGCTTTTGAAACCCCTCATCTTCTCTAACCAAAACCGCTGCCACTTTGATTTATCTCCCACGGATAAATACACAAACAAAGTTTCACCGGTGGTCGGGCTACTCAGAGAGGTGGAGTAGCGAGGTAATCCTTCGTTGTTGGAACGATGAATGACATTCGGTCGTCCACTCAAAACTTTTCGTCCCCCTCAATGCTTTGAAGAAGGGGAGAGACCTTTCTCGCCGACTTTGATATGAAGCGACCAAGAGCCGCTACCGCTTCCATTAAGTCGCTGCATCTCTTTGATAGTGGTGGGAGCCTTCATGTCGACTAAAGCCTTGATTTTTTACGGATTAGCCTCTATGCCTCTTTGAGATACCATAAATCCAAGGAACTTTCAACAGCTACACCAAACACACACTTCTTTGGGGTTGAAGCTTCATGTCGTTTGCTCTCAAATTGGCGAACGTCTCCTCAGGTCGACTACGTGACTCCCGGTCTTAGTTTTAATGACCATGTCGTCAACGTAGGCCTCCATATTTCGACCAATTTGTGAGGCAAAGACCTTGTTCACCATTCTTTGATAGGTAGCTCCTGCATTTTTTAAGCCAAATGGCATCATGTTATAGCGATAAATGCCTCCAGTTTGCTTGAAATGCCGTCTTCACAATGTCATCCTCGTGCATCTTTATCCGGTGGTATCCCGAGTAAGCATCCAGGAATCTGAGAGTAGAGTGGCCAGCGATGGAATCAACAAGCTTGTCAATTCTAGGAAGAGGATAGCTATCCTTTGGGCAAGCTAGATTGAGAGTAGTGAAGTCGACACACATTCGCCACTTGCCATTCGATTTCTTCACCATGACCACGTTGGCCAACCACGTTGTATGAGTGGCCTCCTTGATTATCCACTGCACTCAAAAGTTTTTGTACCTCGGCTTTGATAGCCTCTTCCTTGTCGCGAAAGCAAAACTTCTCAACTTTTGGGGTCTAGGTTTTATGGTCGGGTTGACTTCAGAGTACGTGAACAAATGACCTCTTCCTTGATTCCCCTCATGTCCTCTACCCTCCATGCGAAGACATCATTACTTTCCTTGAGTAGCTCGATGATTTACGCTCGTTCCTCAAGCGATATTTGCTTCCCAATCTGAATTTTTTGGTCGGGGTAGGAAAAGTTGGTGATGCGACTCTAACTCATCCACGGCTTCTAGCTCTGGTCCATCCTTGAATTGTAGAGTCTCAATGATTATCTCCTTGACCCTTTGTCTCTCCTCGGCCCTCAGATGTGGAGCTTCTTCTGCTATCATATCATCTAACTTGTCTGCAACCTCGCTGGTGGTGGTGGTGGCCCCCGAGTTATTGTCGAGCTGGAGGCATAGGTTGCCTATGATGACTTGGTCGACCATAACTACATGCGAATCGACCTCGGTGGTGTTAGAGTGACGTGTCGACTCAAGCATGACCTCGTCATTTGAATGATAGGTCGACTCTTCCACGTCGGTGATTGTTGACAATCGGGTAGTTTTGGTGACTGACTGGGACAGCTTCAAGTAACCATCAGCAGTCTCAATCTCTAGCTCCCTTTTCTTTCTTTCTCTTAGAACATGATCCAAATAAGCACGAGCCGTGCCTTGTACGCAACCCACTCCGGGGTGTGGGGAACTTTACTCTGGTGAGGAATTGATGCTACCATTCCAAGAACGACCTGTCCGGGAATTCCAAGGATGGCGGCATAGTCACTATTTACATCAATTACGATAAATTGTACCTTCGAGACAACCACGAGGGAGTCTTTGGCCTAGGTCGACATCGAGCTCTATCTTGCCTTTGCATCAACTCGATGGTTGGTGAAGCCCTCCAACCTCGCCATCATATCTCTCCAACCGTTCGTCATTAAGACCCATCTCCTTGAAAGTTTTATAAAACAAAATATCCTTGCGGGCCCCGTGTCGACTAAGAGTGCGCTCGTCGTACATCCATCAATGAGACTCGGGATGACGAGAACTTGCTCCCTAGCCGCCATATTAGTTGCCAATTCATGGGGGTAGAAGCCGATCGCTTCATCTCTCGACTTCTCTCCTTGGAGGCACATGTGGGGCCTTATTGAGCCGGGAATATCTTGTGCTTGATGGCCGTGTTGCTCGCTTGTTCGGTGATGACCCCCAAGTTCGGTCTAGGCTGCCTAGGTCCTTGTTGCCTACCCGCTGCTCACCTCCTCCACTTGAGGTCTCTTCACATAAGCTTCGAGTCTCCACAGTCGACCATTCTCTGGATGATACGCTTTAATCCTAAGCAATCCTGCTGTGAGATGACCCGGTGTCTTTGTGGTAGTCGCGGTGCCCCAGCATTTGCCGTTGTCCCTCCTAAACTTGTTGCTGGATTCATTGGGATTTGGAGGAGCGGCTCGACGGCATCCATAATCTCAGTTCGACTCACCGTAAGGAGTGAAAGCTTCGGGCACCTTCTCTGTTGCCCTAGTTACATTCTTTCCATTTTTATTGTTCCCCCCATTCTTGTTGGAGTCCTTTTTATCATCGGTGACTTCAACCTTGGGGCTCTTACCATTCTTCTTTTCTTTCCTCTCTTCAGCAAGGGCGACATTGTATACCTTCTCAAACAACTCCTGTCGAGTCGTTACTGTACGAACTGTGAGCTCGTAATCCATGTATGCAGGAAATACCGTTTGAAGCGGTTGATGACTTCCTATCAGTGAGGTCTTCCTCTATCTTATCAACCATTTCTTTGAACTTGGTGAAATAGCTCATCGAGCTTTCATTCTTACCCTGCACCAAGTTATTCAGATCGGTGACAGTGACCTTACGAGCTCCTGCAGTCGAGAAGCGATCCAAAAACTTTGTCCTGAAGCAAGTCCAAGTGGTGATGCTTCCAGCAGCCAAACCGTTGAACCAAGTTAAAGCTGCCCCAGTGAGTGTGCTTAGGAGAGCTTTGCACATATTGTCGTCCTCATTGGCGACAAAACACATTGTGGCTTCTAAATGTGCTATATGACTCCTAGCATTGGTCGACCCTGAATATTTCTCCAGAAGAGGCAACACGAAGGTAGGAGGAGGTCGACTATCTCGATTTCTTTGGATAAAGGTCGAAGAGCAAAGTCAATTCGTTCGACCTTTCCCATCTCCTTCTTCTTTTCCTCCTCCCTTGTTCGAACTTCTTTTCATCAATAGCCATTCTACGGCATCGGGTCTTTCATCTCCGGGAGGGGAGCGGCATTTGACCTCTGGCCCTCACTTCTGGGGGGAGTTATCTGTCTACTCCTCCTGTCTCTATGGGAATTGGTTCTTTACGATCTTATTGGAGATCTATGCATTACTTCTTTGAGGCGACTGCGCCTCTCGGCACTGAGATGGCGACCTGCGCTGTTATCTCCATGTGGCGACTGCGCCTTTCCCTCTCACGGGCGACCTATGCCCATTCCTGTCTCTATGAGATCTGATCTCTGCGTTGTATTTGGAGAAACATGCACATTTTGTTGGTTTGCTTGAGTCCTCAAATCGAGATTGAGCCTCCTGCTCCTGTTTACATTGAGGCTAGCCCTTAGGTCGTTACTCGGCACATGAACAATTGTAGGAGCTCGCTTGAACTATCTGTCCTCGCCATTACGCCCCACACCTTCATTTGGCCTAGCACTCTGGCTGCTTGCACTGTTGGAGACTTGGGAGGGAGTAATCCTTTACGAGCGTACGTCGGCTGCTCTGCCTCCTCCTCCATGGCTATCAAGTCGGCCAAGATTTGAGCTCGCTCTAACATCATTTCCTTCTTGCTCATGGGATTAATTGAGGGACACCTGTTTCCCATGTTCCCTGTCCCGATTGGACGCTTAGGAGGAGGTGGGACTCCTTGTCCCTCCATATGCCTTTTCCCTCTCCTTGTGTCGGGCAATCCTCTCGCCATCAACAATGTGGTAGAGCGCGTGGCTCTACCATGAGAACGATTTGGTGGGGGAGGAGGCAAGTCCATGTTTTCGGCATTGACATTGAGATTTCTGCGTTTGTATTGGTGTTGTTGTTCACCTCAATGAATTCTTGAAGCATCTTCAACATGCCCGTGCGGGTTACCATTGTTGTAGGTTGATGAACTTTTCGAGGTCAAGCTTAAGCACGTTTCCCGGCAATGGAACCAAGCGATGCCGCAGGAAATGTGCTTATCAATCTTCCTCCACGTGGCGGGGTGATCACTGGCTTCTTGACACAGCAGAACCCACGACTAGCCGGATGTGTCTCCGGCGAAGACGCTCGGGCGTGAGAGTAAGATAACAGTTGTATAAAGCTCAAAATGTATTGAATAATGAACTCAGAATACAAAATGGCAGTTACCTTTCACCGTTTGGTAGTGATGAAGTATTTATAGACAAGAGTAGTGTATTTTTGGGGAGGCGACATGTGCTCCGAGATTGTAGCGGCAATTATTTGGACGTGGGAACATGTCCATAACGGTCCCTGATTTGTAGGGATGTGGTTATGAGGATTGTTCAACCAAATAAGCCGGCAAGTGTTAAGTCGTCACTTGTTGATTTAGGTCGAGGTCGCCACTCGTGATATGGTCGACACCGTCGGGTAGAGAGCATGGTTCGTACCCGAATTGTAATATGGATCATGAGGTCGGACTAAGTTAGGTCGGGACCTGGTAGGTCGGACCGTGAGCTTAGTCGATTGATACTTGAGATGGGCTTTGGGCCTTGTTTTGATTGGACCAGCCTTATTGGGAATGTGGAGACCAAGGCTCTGTAATTGGACTTTACTCGTTTGGCCCAACTCGACACTTTTGGTATGTTCATGAGCAAATATTTTCATCAATCCTGAGGAGAAAGCCCACTGATATCGAAGTCGAATTCGGAAGGATGGAAGGTGTATAAGCATGGTCCTTAAAGAGACCGGATTTTCTGAGATCTGTTTGTGATTTCGACCGGACCAATTATGGTTTCCTACGTTCCCCTCCATAGGAGGAGCTCAGGTCGCCGTAGTTCGGGCTTATCCCGAATGAAAAGAATGAACGATGAAGTTCGGGGATGTGAGGACCTTCGAGAATTTTTTAGAATCGAAAGAACGTGTCCTCTTGGAGTGTCGATGGGAGACACAGATGCGAAGCCCCAGTGGGACATTCACGGCAGGTGTTTGCGGAGGAGAAATGAAATATGCTCACATGCAACGTCGAATGAACGGATAGAATTTGCACAATCTTCACTTGACGGTCCTTTGAGCCGGGATGGATTTGGCTCCGCTTTAATAATCTGTTTTAGATCTCGACGATATTGAAATGAAACTTTTATCCGGTAGGAACTGGGATTGGGTCTCGGGATTTCGATCGGTCTTCGGGTGATTTAGGATATCGTGACCTCTTAAATCGAGAGGTCGGATAGGTTTTTTGCTGGCTGTACCTCTAAAGATGAGAGGTTTGGCTTTTGGGTAGGTGTTTGGGATTGCTAAGGTGAGGGAATCCATGATTGCATCTTCAATGCCTCTAAGAATGAGAGGTCAATCTTGGCTTCGGCTAAAGGCAAAGGTAAGGGTAATGGTAATGGGAATGTCCTCTAAAATCGAGAGGATGGCTTGGGATTGGTTTTGGAAGGTGAGGGGACATCCGTGCTGTCTCTTTATTCACTCTGAGACTCCTCTTTGAGTAACGATCGGGTCCTTTGACTTTTGCTTTTGAGAGGATCGCTGGGGACTAGGCTCTCTTTCTTTTCTTTTCTTCTTTTTTTTTTTTACTTTCTTTTTTTTTGTCTCTCTTTTTTTTCGACTTTGACTTTGAGAGGAGAATTTCAGCTAGTCCCCAGGATGGATCATTGCCTTCCGTCATTCTTGAGCTTGGAGACGGTCGATCTTTCTTTGAATCACAGGAGCCTCAAGGATAGTCCCTCTTCTTCTGGCGATGGCTAAATGGGTTTCAAATATGCCGATCTTGAAATGAAGGGATATTATTTGGTGAGGGTAAGGTAAATGTTTTCCTAAGGGTGAAAGGTTTCAGCCGCAGTCCCTACCGGATGATCTGAACGAGATTAAGTCTTCGTTTGCTCTCTTAAGCTTACTTCGCGGAAGATCCATGCAAATTCACCGAGCAACGAGATAGCGAGGACAATGGAAGGTATGTGAGCATATGGGAATCGAGGTGGGGAGTTAATAAGCCCCACTCTGGGAAGGATATCAGTCGATTTTCTCACTCCGATCAATTCAAACATTAGCCATTTCAAAGCGTTAGTCGGTGAGCAGCACAAGTGATCATTTGGAATAAGACCATTTCAATCGAGTGTAATGCAGGTGTTCTAGTAATGTCTCGAGTCTAGCAAGAATAGAAACAAAGAGTTTTATCACTACAAAGCAAAATTGGTCCAACTTGGATTCGACAGACTCATGTCCGAAAGTGGACATTCTAGACCCTACGAGGACTGATCGACTGCATCAACTTCGGATGGGAGGAAGAGCATTGTTGCCATCAGTGCAGTGAGGACCCTTCTCGATCTTTTTGTCCTTCATAAGTCGCCCTCCTTAGCTTTAACAATCTGAGCAAGTAACTGGGCTTCCCGCTCGCGAGAAAAAAATAGCTTCGAGGGTAGCCCGCAACTTTTCCATGGACGCACCATTTGCACTCTGCTGCTGACCTATGGGATATGAATTTCCAGATTTGTGGGCCATAGTCTTCTCTGCACCGAGAATTTTGGATTCCGCATCAGATGGACGACTGCTTGGGCACTTGAACTGCTTCCGCCTCAGGAATATGGACCAATGAGCGCCGGGAACGAGAGCGCACACCCAACTTGCCGTAGCCTTACAAATGAAAGAGCGTGTATAAGGCAGAGGGTAGAGAATCTTGAGGAGGTACGGGAGAGGGAAGAATACGGAAGGAGACGGACTCGTGCAACGCTTTATTAATCTTCAAGTAGAAATCGGTGTTTTAAGTCCTAGAGACGGGCTGAAAAGGTTAATCCTTTATTTCACGCAATCTAGACCTCGGGGTAACCTATGGACACATCATCCACAAATATGCCAAATGCATTAAGTCAAAATTAATAATAGGCAATGATACCTAATCAAAACCAAAGCATTTATGGGACAAACGAGCAGCCCCAATTTCTGGAAAAATTTGGGCAGCATAACGGCTATTCCTAAAGAATTTCAAGGAAAAAATCCGGCATGACCTCTCGTCGGTGCACGTTGACAAAGCGACATGATCTCTCGTTAGAACATGCCGTGGGAACGACATGTCCTTTCGTGAAATCATGTTGCGATGGCAACATGCCCACACGTGCTAGGGTTTGGGGAAGGTACGAAAGTCTATTAAGAATATTGAAACAACTCATTTTAGTGTATTTGAAAACGTCGTGTCAAAACCAACCGTTTTGGGTGAGGTTTAAATGTGTGGCGCCACCTATAACGCACTAGAGGTATGGGTTTGACATTAGGCGCTCAAGCGTAGGCGAATTTTATGGCCGTCCGCGATGCCGTCAATCGCACCCGAGGGTTCTAGATCTACGTGAAGTAGTGTGCAGATGACTATGTTCCTTTTTTTTTTTTTGCAAAAAAATGATTTTTTTTTTATTTATTTTATTTTTTTAAAAGGGGTGATAAAAGAAAAATAACACACACGCCCCACAGAGATACAATAATCAGATGATTAAGATATAATTATGGGGGACTGCCCCACATCACAGTTGAACTGGAACTCATAACCTGCAGAGTGGCCACTTCTGTCGCGTGACACAGGACTGATGAGGCTAGCTATGTCGCGTGACAGAAGGAGTCACCTTTCCAGAATCTGAACAAAAGCAGCATAAACAGCCCCAGCCTCCAAGCACAATGTCATATCTCAGCCCCAGCATCAGCAACACAATCAACAAAGATGGGACACAAGGGGGAAAGGAATAAAGCAAAGCACGTAAAATGCATTTATACACATATGATGTCACAAACAATGCACACACAAGTGAATGGAATAAATGTTGAACAATCACGAAAGTCTGACCCACTTTTTTTTGAAAAACAAGTTTCAAGTCCCCAGCGGAGTCGCCACTGAATGTGCACTCGCCCGAAATTGTAAAATAAAGGAGTCGCCACACCGTTTTAAGAGGAAACATTGAAAACCTTTTTGTTTAGAGAAAATGGGTTCGGGGGTCAAGTTACGTGTTGGGAAGAACCGAGAGTTCACCCAACACGCCTCGTCCATAGACGAGTCTTTCAATTGTTCAACATTTAATTCATCCATATGTGTGTGCAAAGTGTGTATGACAAGATATGTAAATGAATGCATAAGAGTACTTTGTTTTATTGCTCAAAAGGAGGGATAACATCTTGTGAACCAATTAACAAGGGAGGCCACATCCCATATTACAGAGAGGAGGAGCAGTTACAATTGGAAAGAGATTTGCGGACAGGTCATGTATGTCGCATGACACATCGCACCAGTGACCACATATGTCGCATGACACAGGATCACTTAGAGACGAAGGTGTCGCGTGACATACATAAGCCATCTGCAGAAACTTACAGGATGAACACAGAATCAACAGAAAATGATACAGATCTAAAGGATTACATTAAATCATCTCAGAATAACACGAATCAAAGACAGATCTACCCAAAGGAGTGTGGATATGGGAGATCCACACTCCCTTGGCCACCAAGCAACAATACAATTCAACTCACATCATGAATATTCAATTAAGCCAAGCACATCGAATTTAAACAGAGAGATGGCAGTTGCCACCTGATAATTGAAGCGAATGGAGCTCAATTACCAGGTGGAGGGGGGAATCGCAATTAAGCAAGTGAATAAGAGAGAGAGAGAGAGAGGTAGAGAAGTCGTTACCCTTGTAGTCCACCACCAATACACCAAGTTAGGTGTATTGGCCTTCGATTCAGCTTCTGAGCGTGGAGTTGAGCACAGATGGGGTGCTTGGCTTCAGATCCTCAGTTGGTAAGGGTTGTATGAAGGCAATTGGGTAGTTTGTGTAGTAGGGAGGTTGAATTGGAAGGGAATTGGGGGTAGGTTTAGGTGTAAGGAGGAGAGAGATTGGTTTCTGGTGCGAATTTGGCAGAGTGACTTTAGGGTGTCGAAAAGGGATCCATTTCTGAGAGGGGGAGGGTCTTATTTATAGGCTGCAGTTAGTTACCTCAGTGTGTCGCACGACCTTACGCGTCCACTTTCTATGCCTCAAGCTGTCGCGTGACACAAGGTGGCCATAATCGCTTTTGGCGCCAAAACCAGTTTCTGGAACATTTCGGGAAAATACCCAAAAGGTCCAACAGGTTTTATTCCCAAGAGGTCCTTTGGCATGAATAAGGTACCAAAAGGTACTTCCTTCGCGGGAAACTCATGAAATGTTTCCGGAAGTCTCGGGATAGGCCGGGAATTTACCAAAACGCCCCTTAATGCAGTTTTATTATATTAAAATGCATCTAAAAGGTTGCGAATTGGATTGGCGTACTTACAGGAAGCCCTGATAAACCTCCTCCAGGAGTATGTTGACGTGTTCGCCTGGTCATACCAGGACATGCCAGGACTCGATCCCTCGATCGTGGAGCACAGAATTCCCCTGGATCCAGAATCCAAACCTGTCAAACAGAAGTTGCGCAAGATCAAGCCAGAGTGGTCCTTGCAAGTGAAATAAGAGATTGAGAAAATGCTCCGATTCGGTTTCATCAGAGTGATTGAGTACCCGACCTGGCTCTCCAACATCGTGACAGTCACTAGGGCTGTTACACGTCGCGAGCCTGTTCGAGCTCGGCTCGGGCTCGGCTCGAAAAAAGCTCGAGTTTGAGTGGGCTAGAGTTGAACTCGAGCTCGAGCTCGAACCGATTTTTAAGCTCGTCATTTTTTCGAGCTCAGATCGTATGTTCGACGAGCTTTGTTTGAGATCGACTCGTTTGAGCTCGACTCGGGCTCGGCTCGTTAAAAGCTCGAATGAATTTTAGTATATATATATATATATATATATATATATATATATATATATATAAGCTCGTTTAGGCTCGAGTTCGATTACAACTCGAATTAGGGCTCGATAAAGCTCGTTTGATTTCAGATTTTTTTCAAAAAATAAGTCGAAGCTCGAGCTCGGCTCATTAATACTCGAGTTTGAGCAGCTCGCGAAAAGCTCGCGAGCCGGCTCGCGAAAAGCTCGAAACTTGATTCGAGCCGAGCTCGAACAAGAATTCTGGGCTCGAGCTCGAGAAAAGCTCGAGCTCGTTTAAAAGTTAACGAGCTCGAGCTCAAAACATCAAAAGCTCGGCTCGGCTCGGCTCGTTTACAGCCCTAACGGTCACCAAGGCCAATGGAAAGGTCAGATGCTGCGTGGATTTCTGGGATCTCAACAAGGCAAGCCCTAAAAATGATTTCCCACTGCCTAACATCGACATGCTAGTCGACACCACGGCAAATTTTGAGGTAAAATCCTTCGTGGATGGGTTTGCCGGATAAAATCAGATCAAAATGTCCGAGGAGGATCAAGCCAAAACTGCTTTCACCACTCCGTGGGGGACATACTACTACACGGTCATGCCGTTCGGTCTGAAGAACGCTGGGGCTACTTACCACGGCCGCAATGACCCTCTTCCATGACATGATTCACAAGGAAATCGAAGTATATGTCGACGACATGATCATCCACTCCAGAGGATCAGACATGCAGCACATGACAGATCTGAGAAAGTTCTTCAACAGACTCAGAAAGTACTCCATGAGATTGAACCCTACGAAGTGCACCTTCGGCGTCAAGCGAGGCAAAGTACTGGGGTACATGGTTACAGAAATAGGTATCGAAGCCGATCCCAAGAAAATCAAGGCCATCATCGACATGAAGCCGCCTCGAGACTGACGAAGTGAAAAGTTTTATGGGAAGACTTCAAGACATCGCCGCTTCATCAACCTGTTGACATCTCTCTGTGACCCCATGTTCAAACTGATGAAGAAGAATGCCGACATCAAATGGGACTCCGAGTGCCAGACAGCCTTCGAGAAAATCAAGACATACTTGGTGAATCCCCCAATTATGTGCCCGCCACATGAAGACAAGCCACTACTCCTGTACTTGCGATGAGACACGTCAATCGGAGCAATGCTGGCACAAGAACAGAAAGATTCCAAAGTTGAGCATGCAATCTACTTCGTAAGCCGCAAGCTTCAAGGAAGTGAACTCAGCTACTCAGCATTAGAGAAAACTTGTACCGCCTTGGTATGGGTAGTCGGGAAACTGAAACACTACATGCAGTCACATTCAGTGCTCCTAGTCTCCAAAATGGACCCCGTCCGATATCTCTTTGACAAGCCATCCTTGTCAATGCGACTAGCCAAGTGGTCATTCTTCCTGGCAGAGTTCGACATCAAGTACATGGTCGAAAATCAACAAAGGGCGAGTAATGGCGGATCAGTGGCAGACTTCCCAAGCGGTGAGCCCAAGGGTCCCGATCCGCAGTTCCCAGGCACGACGGAATCTTCTCACTGACAAATAAGAAACCGCTGGCAACTCTTCTTCGATGGGGCAGCCAACAAGAAGGGAAATGGTATTGGAATGCTCCTTGTCGATCCCAAGGACGAGCACACTCCCATAGCCATCAAGCTGAATTTTGAAACAACCAACAATGCAGCAGAATACAAAGCCTGTACAGCCGGTCTGGAAGCCGCCCTCGAGTGCAACATCTCAGAACTGGAAGTATACGGAGACTCAGCATTAATCATCAATCAAGTGTCCAAGAAATGGAAGACGGTAGATTCTGTCCTCCAGAAGTACCACACGTACATGGAGGAGCTCATTGCTCAGTTCAAGGACATCTCTTTTCATTATTTGCCAAGAGACAGGAACCGCTTCGCAGATGCCCTGGCAACCCTCGCCTCTCTTGTCGAAATTCCCGATGGGAAATCAGTAAAACCCCTCAGAATAGGCAGACGGGAAACACCCGCTTATTGCTGTGAGATCGAAATAAAAAATGAAACGATCGACAAACCCTGGTACAATCAATCTACCAGTACCTCCAAAACGGAGAAGCTTCCTTCACAAATGAAGATGGAAAATACAAAGAAGGGATCAAAGCCAAAAACATGATGGCATTAAAACGTCTAGCATCCCATTTCGTCATTCTGGGGGTTATGTTGTACAAGAAGCGCCACCAACGGCCACTCCTTCGGTGTGTAAACAAAGAAAAAGCCAGCAAGCTAATGAACGAAGTTCACAACGGAACCTGCGGTCCGCACATGAACGCCCGAGCATTGACACAGATCATCCTCCGTATGGGATACTATTGGATATCAATGGAAACAAACTGCATCTAGTTCGTCCAAAGCTGCGACAAATGTCAACGGTTCTCCAACCTTAATCACATCCCTCCTCATGAACTCTATTGCATGACTACGCCATGGCCTTTCACCACATGGGGAATCGACGTCATCGGCAAGATCACTCCACCAGGGAGCAATGGTCACGAGTTCATCCTAGTCGCAGTCAACTACTTCACCAAATGGGTAGAAGCCAGATCGTACAAGGTACTGAATTCCAAGAAGGTGGCCGAGTTCATCAAAGAGAACATCATGTGCCGATACGGAGTGCCCAACGAGATCATATCCGACAATGGGACCCACTTCGAAGGAGATTGTGACCAACTGCTGACCAAATTCAGAGTCACACGTCACAAGTCTTCTCCCTACAGACCACAAACTAATGGTGCAGTAGAGGCAGCAAACAAGACTTTTGCAATGATAATCAGAAAGATGACCACCAGAGGTCGGGACTGGCCCGAAAAGCTACATCTAGCCCTCTGGGGATACAGAACATCGCCGAACCGCCACAGGGGAGACTCCGTTCGCACTTACCTACGGAATGGAAGCAATGTTACCCGTGGAATTGGAAATTCCATCCCTCCGAGTCCTCTTGGAAAACGGGGTCAATGAGGTCGAATGGCTACAGAGCCATCACGACGACTTTCTCTACTCGACGAGCGCAGATTGAAAGCCATGGAACACACTCAAGCCTACCAAGGCAGAATGGCCCGAGCATTTGATAAGAAAGTCAAGATCCGAGACATCAGAGAAGGTGACTTGGTGCTAAAGGAAAAGCCTCCTACGGAGACCAATCCCCTCGGAAAGTGGGAGCCTACCTGGTATAACGATGTTGAATTCCAATTCGCGGAAAAAATTCGATTTTTCGTTTCTTTGAAAACCAAATAAAACCGGAAAAACGGAGTCGCCACGCCATTTTTGTTTTAAGGGCCAAAACTTTGAAAAATGCCTGAAATGAGAGATTTGGGTTCGGAGGTCACATTACACGCCGGGAAGAACGTTAGTGTTCACCCGGAATGCCTCGTAAAACGAGTCTTCCAAGCATTAAAAACCATTTGTGTGTGTGGGTGTGTGTGTGTTACTTTGGCCAAAATAAGTTGAAACTGAGAAAAGTAAAAATTGGTAAATCTTTATTAGACTTTGAAAAAATCTCATGATTTTTGGTATGATTTTTGGGTTGAGTTTTGGGACTCAAAGGATTTTTTGAAGTTGAAAAACATTTCTGCCAGAATGAAAAAGGCAGTGGACACTTGACTTTGAAATGGATTTAAGGGCTTTCAAAACTTCATAATCTAAGGAAACTCAGAGAATGAAAGTTGTTCCAGACACCTTAAATAAGATTTAAGTGAAAGAATTTTCCATTTTGGAATTGATTTAGTGGACCAAAACCTTCTGGAAATCTCAGATGTGGAATCTGGATTTCCAGAGACTGATGAACTGACCTTTAAAAGAAAAATTTGAAAAGAGGATTTTTACTCACGAAAAAAATAAAGTAAAAATATTTCTGGAAAGCTATGGATGTTGTCTACAAAACGTGTTTTGTAGTCAACACCAAATTCCAAGTTTATCTGTGTCCAAAAAATTAGACCATGGACAGAGGTCTTAGAAAATTGCTACTGGACAGCAACTTTCTTAAGAAGAAAAACATGATTTTAAGGGGGGTTTTGCATACATGCTTGTCCCCATTTCCCTAGGTTTTGATTAGTGATCACTTGACATTTTAGTGGTGAATCAACTATATCAAACCATCCTTGGGGTACATTAGGACTTAAGCATTTCATTTGCTTGGGAAGGGGGATTTTATCCTTGAAAATGAAGATTTGATGTATGAAAATGGTTTTTAGGGCTTTGAAAACATGTTTGCAAGTAAGTAAAAACACTTTGAAGAGAATGTTGATCCTTGTAGAAGATCAACCATGGAGATGAACTTCCATGGTGATCTTCTTGGATCTAGGGCAAGAAGATGAACAAACTACATTTTGGAGTTTGAAAATGCATGCATGGATGAGAGAGATTTAGGGTAAGGAGAGGGAGGTTATACCTATCTTCCTTGTGTTTTGTGTTTGAATGGATTCAAGGCTTGAATGTGTTTAGGATTTGAAAGTGTTTAGGGTTTGAAAGTGTTTAGGGTTGGTGATTAGAGTTGGACAAAGAGAAAACAAGTAGATAACAATGAAGTCCTCTATGTTTTCTCTCTAATCCTCCTCCTAAGGGGTGATTTGAGCTTGGGTTAGTGTATGTATGAGAATGATTTGAAAGTGTTTTGAATGAGTGGGATTTGGGAAAGATTGAAGAGAAAATGGTGGCAATTCAAGTGAATTCCCACTGTTTTCTCCCTATTTTTCGCCAAGGTGCAGTTGTTAAATGTGTTGTGGCTCCTTATTTCTGTGACTGAAGGCCTCAATTTATAGCCCTCTGAAATTGGCAAAGTCATCCGCGCGGATCAAACCCTCAGTGTGCACTGTTCATTAATTACAGCTGCAGGCTTTGGACACAAGGAATATTATTTTTAAAATTCAAATTAGGCAGCCAGTTTTTGTTCCAGCAGCTTCTATTTTTGGTTTTTGACCATTTCTTTTGTTTTTTTGATTCTTTTCCTTGGTTTATCTTAAAATGGCAATCCCTAATCTACCCTTGCTTGGTTAGAAATGTTAGAAATTGTTAGAAATGTTAGAAATGTTAAAACTTTCGTTAATTTTCTAACGAAAATATTAACAACTCAAATTGGAGCAATTACAGCAGCCCCTCGGCGACGGCGCTTTCGAAGGAAGCGGGGTCGTCGATAAGAGTAAGGCTCCATATTTGACAGGATGATCAAGTGATCGAGTGGCTGGACCTAGCGATAGGCTACCTACGTATCCTGAATGGGAATCAAGCCGGCCGTAGTTCGGGTCTTTGACCCTGGAGATGATGGCGTTTTAGGTGCCTCGAACCTTGATGAGCGAGTTCTGCGGTCGATTGCGGAGAGAAACTCTGTTGGGGATAGGAATGACCATTTTCGATCTGGTGGCTGAGATTGTATATCCGCTCTGCTGGGGATAGGAATGACCATTTTGGTCTGGTGGCTGAGATTGTATATCCGCTCTGCTGGGGATAGGAACGACCATTTTGGTCTGGTGGCTGAGATTGTATATCCGCTCTGCTGGGGATAAGAGATGACCATTTTGGTCTGGTGGCTGAACCTAATGATAGGCTACCTACGTATCCTTAGGAGGAATCAAGCCAGTCGTAGTTCGGGTCTTTGACCCTGGAATGACTATTTTAGGTGTCAACCTGGTAATGATGGCGTTTTAGGTGCCTCTGACCTTGAAGATGGCGTTTTAGGTGCCTCAGACCTTTGGAGATGATGGCTTTTTAGGTGCCTCGGACCTTTGGAGATGATGGCTTTTTAGGTGCCTCAGACCTTTGAAGATGATGGCTTTTTAGGTGCCTCGGACCTTGAAGATGATGGCTTTTTAGGTGCCTCGGACCCTGATGATGATGGCTTTTAGGTGCCTCGGACCTTGACAATGAAATGTTTTCCCTTAATGGTTTGGGATGGATGGTCCTTCGATGGACTTCGTCTGCTGCCGAAGGAGAGGGTGACCGTTTTGGTCGGGTGGCTGGACCTAATGATAGGCTACCTACGTATCCTTAAGAGGAATCAAGTCAATCGTAGTTCGAAACGCTGCTGGGGGTTTCGTTGGAGAAAAATCGGGCTTACGTTTTACGGCCGTTGATGATAATGAGGAAAGAAACGGGATTCCGTTAGCTTTGCTGGGGATTTTGTTAGCCTTTGCTGGGGAAGTCGGACTTACGTTTTACTGCCGTTGATGATTTTGATGAAAGAAACGGGATTCCGTTATCTTTCTCGGAGAAATCGGACTTACGTTTGACTGCCGTTGATGATTTTGATGAAAGAAACGGGATTCCGTTATCTTTCTCGGAGAAATCGGACTTACGTTTGACTGCCGTTGATGATTTTGATGAAAGAAAAGGGATTCCGTTATCTTTCTCGGAGAAATCGGACTTACGTTTGACTGCCGTTGATGATTTTGATGAAAGAAACGGAATTCCGTTATCTTCTCGGAGAAATCGGACTTACGTTTGACTGACGTTGATGATTTTGATGAAAGAAACGGAATTCCGTTATCTTTCTCGGAGAAATCGGACTTACGTTTGACTGCCGTTGATGATTTTGATGAAAGAAACGGAATTCCGTTATCTTTCTCGGGGAAATCGGACTTACGTTTGAATGCCGTTGATGATTTTGATGAAAGAAACGGGATTCCGTTATCTTTCTCGGAGAAATCGGACTTACGCTTGACTGCCGTTGATGATTTTGATGAAAGAAACGGGATTCCGTTATCTTTCTCGGAGAAATCGGACTTACGTTTGACTGCCGTTGATGATTTTGATGAAAGAAACGGGATTCCGTTTTCTTTCTCGGAGAAATCGGACTTACGTTTGACTGCCTTTGATGATTTTGATGAAAGAAACGGGATTCCGTTATCTTTCTCGGAGAAATCGGACTTACGTTTGACTGCCGTTTGATGATTTTGATGAAAGAAACGGGATTCCGTTATCTTTCTAGGAGAAATCGGACTTACGTTTTACTGCCGGGAAGCTCTTTTGAAGAGGGGGTTAACTTTGGTTGACTTTGGCTAACACTGTTAAGTTGAGGACTGAACTGCAGAGTCCTGAAATTTTAAAGGGCAAAAGGGTCTTTTTGACCCTTCCTTTTCGTCCGCGCGGATCAGAACGCGACCTGGACAAGTTTAAATGAGGGCCAACGCCCTTTTCAGTTCCCTCTTCACCATTTCCAGTTTTCGAGAGAGAGAGACGAGGGAGAAGAAGAAAACCGCCATTGAAGGCCTAGGAAGCTTCGAAATCTTCCGATTTCTTCGATTTTTCAAGCAATGGAACACGGGGAAGCTGCTATCCAAGGCCAAGGACGTGGCCCGGTTGCGGAGAGACGATTGGAGCTCGTTCGAATGAGGAGGCATTACACCCTTTCGCAATCGATTGCGGAGGAGCACTACCCCATTCGTGGCAACATTGGGCCACTGATCCGAGTCTCCGAACGGTATACTTCGAATCTCTTCACTTCTTTTGTTGATTTCTTGCTTGAAATTGATTTTGTGATTGATTTTTTTTTTTTTTTGAATATCCGAAAATTTTGATGTTCTGGGACTTGAAATTTGATTTTGATGCTTTGCATGTTGTAATGGGTAATGCATTTTGTTTGAAAAAAAAAAGAATGGGCATTTTGCCAAAAATTTTTTTTTAAAATTCGAAAATTGCATTTTAAATCTCAAAAATTATGTGTGTTTTTTTTTTTTGACACTGAAATTGAATTTTTTGATGATTTGCATGTTTCAATGTGTTTGAAAAGAATGGGCATTTTGCCTTTTTGTTTTTGTTTTTTTTTTTGAAATATGAAATGATAAGGAATTGGCCCGAATTTGGGACGGACATGAATGTATGCATGTATGCACTCTTGTAGGATTTTTTTTTTTGTAATGGGATGATGAATGAATGTATGCATAGGATTTTTTTTGAAAAGTGGGACGGATTTTTGATTCCGTTGATTGAATGAATGATTTGTGGAAAAACTGTTTATTTGTGCTATTTTATGAAGAATGGGACGGAGTTTTTACTTCCGTTGACTCGATATTATTGACATGCTTTTTTTTTTCTATGTATGAATGAATGAATGGTTGTTGAAAATCTTTTCTTTTGTGTAAGAAAAATGGGGCTGAGTCCATTGTATGCCGTTATGCTGCCCGATTTTTTTTTCAAAATTTTATGTCTATGATGCATGTGTATGCTCTTTTTTTTTTTAATGCAATTTTTTTTTGAATGCAATTTTTTTAATGCAATTTTTTTGAATGCAAATTTTTTAAATGCAATTTTTTTTTAATGCAATTTTTTTTTTTAATGCAATTTTTTTTTTAATACAATTTTTTTTGAATGCAAATTTTTTTAAATGCAATTTTTTTTTTGAATGCAATTTTTTTTTTTGAATGCAATTTCTTTTTGAATGCAATTTCTTTTTTTTTTTTTTGAATGCAAAAATTTCTTTTTTTTTTTTTACTCTTTTTTTTTTTTTTCAATTGCAGGGTGGAGATCGCTTCGTGACGCAGCAGCTGAACAAGATGAAGACTCGAGGATCAGTGGAGTCTGTGGTTGACCTGTGGGACCGGCTTCCAGTCTTGGGCCGAGGAGCTTTGATGAGTCCTAGACAGATCGTCATTGGGACCGGGCTGTATGAGTTTATCGAGTGCCTGAGGGGGCTGGTCAAGTTCTCCAAGAGCAAGGGCCTGATTTTTGCTTTGGCACAACATTGGTGGGACGCGACCCACACATTCCATTTTTTCTGGGGGGAGGCCACAGTCACACCTTTCGACTACGCAGCGATCACAGGTCTGTCCTTTAAAGGACGGAGCGTTGAGTAGAGGGATGGCTATAGTGACAGGGACCTGCAAGAGCTTCTGGGCTTTACCCCCATTCCCAAAAAGGGGATGGGGATGGAGTATGCCGTGGTCTACGGGAAGATCGTGGAGACCATCGGGAATTACGAGGTTGGGGACGAGAGAGTGGGTGCGGTGCAGGTTGCCAGGGCTTTCTTGTGGTTTGCCTTTTCGAGCACACTCTTTGGACACGCCGAGGGGACGGCGATGTTTGCTTTGCTGAGGAGTTTGGAGGATGTGGAGATGGCTGGGGAGGTCTCTTGGGGAGAGACAGGGCTGGCAGAGCTCTATTTTGCCTTGGATCGATATAGCCGGAAGGCCGTCAGTTCTTTGACATGCTTCGAGTTTCCTCTGGAGGTACAAGCTTTCTTTTTGCTTTCTCTCTTTTCTTTAAGCACGTATTCCTCATTTTTTTGCACCGGATTGATGGGATTTTTCCCTTTCGCAGGTATGGGCTCTGGAGTTCTTTCATGTCACGATGTGGCGGCAGCCGGCGGAGTACATCGGGGCGTATCCGGCCATGCTCTCCTGGAGCAAGCATGCTCGGGAGAAGATAGGTTCTAAGGGGCGCACGACCCTTAAGTACAGGGAGTGCCTGCCTTTGACGAGGGCTGAGACCGATGAGAGGATGATATTTTATCCCTGGGACCGCTTCGATGTGGAGCAGCTGAAGGGTGCCGAGATATGGACCGTGCAGCGGAGGATTTTGAGGGGCTTGACTTGCGATGTGTATTATATGGGAGAGAGAGTGACGCGTCAGCATGGCGTGAACTCGCCTTTGATGGCTCCAGTGGAGCCTCCTGCCGACATGATGCATCCGAGCGAGCGGTCGGAGACCTGGGGCGATTACCGAGGTGGCCAGCACTTCTCGGCATTCGTGGCGATTGAGCAGTATCCGGTATTCATCTTGAGGAGGTTGAGGATGCCCCAGGTCCTTGAGAGAGAGGGGGTAGGGATCGTACGGTACCCGCGGACGGACTTTTCATATGTCCAGGATGGGGTCTGATTGAGGGTGCAGATCCCTCAGCCTGAGCGACTTCCACGAGCTTTTCAGCCTCGTCCGGGTATGAAGGTATGGCTTCTCCTTCCCACCTCTTTTTTTTTTGCTTCTGTCTTTCCCTTTCTTTCCTGTCATCATTTTTTGCCTCAACTGTTTCTGACGCTTTTGCTTCCGTGCAGTTTCCGGAGGTGGTCGTGGAGAAGCTGACAAAGCAGGTGATCGTGGCTAAGAGATTCATCAGGAAGATGGTTGCTTGTGGAGCCCCTCAGGCTAGAGCAAGGCGAGCACAGCCGGCGCCTGTCGAGCGGGAGACTTCCCCTGAGCCTTCTGAGCGTTCTTCCGAGACTCCTCTTTCTCCTCTCATAGATCCCAGCGTGGTGCTGCCTTCGGACCACGTCATTCTCAGGGATCCGTACGGGCAGGGGCATGTCTGGCATCACGGTGGGTCTTCTTCACACGTCCAGGAGTCCGACGCATTCACCTTCGAATATGACTTCTTTGCGGATCTTGGTCTGCCGTATCAGAGCGTGCCGGTTGGTCCTGACGAGCCTTCTTCCGGGGAAGAGGACAATGATTCTGAGCCCGAGACATTCATGCCTACCGAGGAGGCGGGCCCGAGCCGCAAGAGGGGTCGGGGAAAAGCACCGGCCACCGAGGATTCTGATTGACTTCTGAGATTGATTTCTGGGACTGGGGCTGGGATTGTACTTATTCGAACAGATACATTTTATGCACATTTTTTTTCTTTTTTTTCGGAATGTAATAATTTAGGATTTTATTTTATTTTATCTATCATGAATGCAATTTTATATGAATGCATTGTTGCATGAGCCCCGGTTTTTTGGCAAGGGTGTGAGTGTTTGGTATGTGAGCTGTTTGGGTAGGCTTTGCACAGGTTTCGAGCAACCGGGATGAAAATATTCCTCCGTGGTGCAGCAGTTTGGACTGTTGCAGATTTTTTTCTGGTGATGGCATTCATGTCCGCGTGGATAGGACAGCTTTCTGACACTGTCCTTTAATTTTGCTTCAGATCTGGTTTTCCTTTATTTCAAATTCAAACACCTTCTTCAACCACCAGTTCAAACAGCCATTTTCGGGGAGAAGGAAAAAAAACCATGGAGAGAATTGTGAGCATGCAAAATCCACCCAAATTATCCCAAAATTCTCAAATGCAATTCTTCACCAAGTTTAAAGAGTGGTGCCGGGAGATTATGCATGAGAGGAGGCCATTCTTTGAAGAAAGGTACAAGATACGATGCTTGTGGTCTCTCAAGGAATTGATTCCGGATTATGAGGTTTTGAGAGCTTCTTCCTCATTTTGGGACACTAGAAGGCATGTTTTTTGCTTCTCTTACAATGAAATGGTCCCGACTGTTGAAGAATTTCGGGCTTTGCTTGGTGGTCCTGAGGTGGAGGATATTGCAATTCCTTTGGCTGGAGGAGCCTCTTTTGTTGACAAGCTGTGCAACCTTCTTCATCTTTCCCCGGAGGAAGCACAAGGTATGATCTGTGGTCCCGATCATTTTAACATTTCTGGTCTCCCTGATAGATTTAGGGGCTTAGGCTTGCTTGACGATGCCTATTGGGATGCCTTTGCACTTTGCATGTTCGGGACCTTGTTCATGGTTTATTCTTTTGGGATATGTCATCGGGCTCTGCTAGATGTAGTCGTTCACTGTTGCTTGGGCAGAGACGTTGTACCTTTGATCTTGGTAGAGACTTTTCATGCTCTCGACAGGCTGGCTACCGGGAGACGGTATATGCACGGGGGCAGCCCGTTTCTCTTGACTTTGTGGCTGATGGAGCGCCTGGGGGTTCTTCGGGAAACTTCTGATATGATCAAGCTATGGACATTTGCCAGGAGAGGGGTTTTGGTGGATTTTGATGATCAGGGCTCGTGGGAGCGATGGATGGCTGGTCGCCAGACTGAAGATATCAGATGGTCGGTGCTTCATTGGCGTGTGGAGACTCGGAAAGTATTTCAGGATGGATCTCCCGTGGTTATGCTTCCGGGGCTTTCTCAGTCCAACTTTTACATTCCGGCTTTGGTTCTGAGACAGTTCGGTTTGGAGCAGGTTCCTTTGGAGGACTTTGATGATATAGCCACTAGGGTGGTGGCTTCTGCTTCTATGGATGATCCTTCGGTGTTTCCATTTCTTTCCCGAGTATGGAGGTACGACGCCTTTCCTTCTCGGGTTATCCTCAAGCGTCCGAGACCTGTGTTCCTGACCACTTGGTACCTGGATTGGTACGAGAGGCATTTGGGAGAGACTCAGATGGCTATTTTGAGACGGCGTGAGGCCATTGTGGGTGCGGAGGACTTGACAGTTTTGGAGAGGAGGAGGGCCGAGGCGAGGGCCAACCCTCATGACAGGAGCAGAGATGTTGTGACTGACTATGAGGCTTATGCCAGGAGACAGGAGAGGAGGGCTCCTATGCTACCAGCTAGGCTACAGGAGATGAGAGATGAGGCTAGGGCCACTAAGGCCCTGACAGAGGCTGGTTTGATAGATCATGTTCCTATACCAGAGCTTGGTAGGAGGAAGACCGACATTTTTCCTATTCAGAAGAAGAAGACTCGAAGGGGGAAGAAGAGGGGAGATGCCAGTACGAGCGGATTAGAGTGACCTCGAGTTTTCTGAGTATCCCTTTCTTGCCGTAGCAGACACATTAGTTTGATTATGTATTTTAGTTTCTTTTAGCAGGTTGCCAGTTGTAGGAATGAACCGGGCTTAGACTCATCAAAAAGTTTTTAACTGTAATGAATATGTGAATTGCTTTAGAGTTTTTCGAGACGCTTTCATGGTCTGATCAGTGTATTGATGTCAAAGTTTGACTTTTATTTGTGCTTTAGACCGAACCGTTTCCGGCTGCCTACGTTCCCTTCGGACAAAAGGGCTCAGGTCTCCGTAGTTCGACCCGGTTTTTTTTTCTTTTCTTTTTTTGTTTTTTTTTGTTGTTTTTGTTGTTTTTTTTTTGGTGCAACCCTGTTTTTTACCTAGGCCGCCCTTTTCGGGTTTTCAACCTAGTTGGGTATTACTCTTTTAGCACTCTTTCTCTTCTTTTTTTTTGTTTCTCTTTTTTTTTTGACTCAGTGTTTTTACGCGTAGTATCTGCGCAGCTTGTCACCATTCACTGGGTGTACAAAAGGATTTCCGTCGAGGTCTGCAAGTTGCATGGCTCCTCCGGAGAAGATCTTCTGGACGACGTATGGCCCGACCCAGACAGGTTCCCATTTGCCAAGCGGGTTGACACGGACTGGGGGCTTCTCTTTCAAAATGAGATCACCTTCTCGGATTTCCCGATGCTTCACTTTCTTGTCGAAGGCTCTGGCCATTCTCCCTTGGTATGCTCGGATATGTTCCATTGCTTTCAATTGTCGCTCATCTAGCAGGGCCAATTCATCATGGCGACTTTGGAGCCATTCGACCTCGTTGATCTGGCTTTCCAACAGTACCCGGAGTGAGGGGATTTCTAGCTCGATTGGGAGTACGGCTTCCATTCTGTAGGTAAGAGCAAATGGTGTTTCCCCTGTTGCAGTTATAACTGATGTCCTGTAGCCCCAGAGTGCCAGGTGTAGTTTCTCGGGCCAATCTCTGCCTCGGACAGCCATTTTTCGGATGATGTTTTCCAAAGTCTTGTTTGCTGCCTCGACGGCTCCGTTGGTTTGGGGCCTGTAGGGAGATGACTTGTGACGGGTTATTCTGAATTCCGCCAGCAGCCTGTCGCATTCCCCTTCAAAGTGGGATCCGTTATCGGAGATAATTTCGGCCGGCAACCCGTATCTGCATATGATGTTTTCTTTGATGAAGAGGGCTACTTTCCTTGAGTTGAGGACCTTGTAGGATTTGGCTTCGACCCATTTTGTGAAATAATCTACCGCTACCAGGACGAATTCGTGGCCGTTGCTGCCTGATGGTGTGATTTTGCCTATGACATCAATTCCCCAAGTGACGAAAGGCCAAGGGGTTGTCATGCAGTATAACTCGTGAGGAGGCAAATGATTTAGATTTGAGTACCGCTGGCATTTGTCGCAGCTTCTGACGAACTGGATACAGTCAGTTTCCATGGAGATCCAGAAGTATCCCATTCTTAGTATGATTTGCATCAGGGCTCGAGCATTCATGTGGGGGCCGCAGGTACCACCATGTATTTCTCTCATGAGTTCCGTAGCCTCTTGTTCGCCGATACATCGCAGGAGGGGGCCTTTATAACGCTTCTTGTACAGCATATTTCCCAAAAGAACATAATGGGAGGCGAGTCGCTTCAGGGCTGAGAGGCTTTTTGCTTTGATTCCTTCTTTATATTCCCCATCTTCATTTTTGAAGGAAGCTTCGCCATTCTTCAGGTATTGATAGATCTGTGTGTACCAGGGGTCACTGACCGGTTCGGCCTCCGCTTCGATTTCAAATCAATAAGCGGGGTTTTCTCTTCTTCCGACTCTGAATGGTTTGACGGACTTCCCTTCGGGTATTTCAACGAGGGAGGCTAGTGTTGCCAGGGCATCTGCGAATCTGTTGCGATCTCTGTGCAAGTAATGAAAGCTGATTTCCTTGAATTGAGTTACTAGCTCTTCCATGTAAGTGTGATATTTCTGTAGACCCGGGTCCACGGTCTTCCACTTATTGGAGACTTGATTGATGATGAGGGCAGAGTCACCGTATACTTCCAACTCTTTGATATTTCTTTCAAGGGCGGCCTCCAACCCAGCTATGCAAGCTTCATATTCAGCAGCGTTGTTGGTGACCTCAAAGTTCAATCTTACTGCTATGGGGGTGTGTTCATCAGTAGGGTCGACCAGAAGCATTCCTATTCCGTTCCCCCTTTTGTTTGACGCCCCGTCGAAGAAGAGCTGCCAGCGATTTTCTCCTTCTAGAGCAAAGATTCCATCATCGGGAAATTGAGGTTCAGGTCCTCGGGACTCATCACTTGGAAAATAAGCCAAATGTTCTGCCATTATGCGTCCTTTTACGGATTTCCTTGAAACATAAGTGATGTCATATTCAGCCAAAAAGAACGACCATTTTGCCAACCTCATAGAGATGGAAGGCTTGTCGAACAGATATTTGATGGGGTCTATCTTTGAGACGAGATGTATCGGGTGAGACTGCATGTAGTGTTTCAGCTTTCCCACTACCCAGACCAGACCTGCGCAAGTCTTTTCACAAGCAGAGTAATTGAGTTCGCTTCCTGAAGCTTTACGCTCACGAAATAGATGGCGTTTTCGACCTTGGAATCTTTCTTCTCTTGAGCTAGCATAGCCCCAATTCTTTGTATCCTTGACAGGTTAGATATAGCAATAGCGGTTTTTTTGATGTGGTGGGCAAAGAATCGGGGATTCACGAGGTACGCCTTGATCTCGTTCAAAAGCGGCGGGCATTCTGGAGTCCATTCTGTGTAGGCATTTTTCTTCATCAACTTGAAGATCGGCTCGCAAATCGAGGTCAGCTGATTTACAAAGCGACTTATGTATTGCAGTCTTCCCATGAAGGATTTCACTTCTGTCAGTGTCCGGGGTGGCTTCATTTCGACTATGGCCTTGATTTTCTGAGGGTCTACTTCAATTCCTCGTTCTGTCACCATATATCCTAGCACCTTGCCTCGTCTTACACCGAAGGTGCATTTGGCTGGATTCAGTCTCATGCTGTGGTCTCGGAGGCGGCCGAAGAATTTCCTCAAATCAACAAAGTGCTGGCCATTTGATCCTCTAGAGTGTATTATCATGTCATCCACATAGATCTCAATTTCTTTGTGGATCATGTCATGGAACAAAGCTGTAGCTGCCCTCTGGTACGTGGCCCCAGCATTCTTTAGTCCGAACGACATGACCGTGTAGCAGTATTGTAAGTGCTCCAATTTGAGCTTGTTAGAATTTTCGTTAGAAAATTAACGAAAGTTATAACATTTCTAACAATTCCTAACTATCCTAACATTTCTAACAAAGTGAGGGTAAAATGGGCATTGTTATTTAAGGTTAAACCTTAAAAAGAATCTTAAAAAGAAAAACAAAAGGAATAAAACCACAAATAGCAATGGCTGGAGACACAAAACTGGCTGTTAATTTGAAATTTCAAAAAGATTATTCCTCTTGTCCAAAGCTGGAGCTGCATTTAATGAACAGTGCACGCTGACTGGATCCATCCGCGCGGACATCTTTGCATCTTCAGGAGGGCTATAAATTGAGCCCTCCAGTCACAAAAATAAAGAAGGAAGAACACAATAGCAACGAAGTTCTGGCGAAATATAGAGAGAAAACAGTGAGAATTCTCAAGAATTGTCACCTTTTTCTTTCCAATCTTTCCCAACTCATACTCATCCACTCACTCTCATATTAAATCCCTAAACACTCATACACTCAAGCCAAACACTCAAGAACACAAGGAAGATTGGTAAACCCTCTTCTTCCTAACCCTAAATCTCATCCATGCATGCATCTTCAAACTACAAAATGTAGTTCTTTCATCTTTTTTCTCTAGATCTAAGAAGATCACCATGGAAGACCATCTCCATGGATGATCTTCTACAAAGATCAACATTATTTTCAAAGCTTTTCTTTCTTACTTGCAAAAATGCACTTTCAAAACCCTAGAAAACCATTTTCAAGCACTAAATCTTGATTTCAAAGGGTAAAATCCCCCTCCCCAAGCAAATGAAATGCTTAGTCCTAATGTACCCCAAGGATGGTTTGGTATAGTTGATTCACCACTAAAATGTCTAGTGATCACTAACCAAAACCTAGGGAAATGGGGACAAGCATGGATGCAAAACCCCCTTAAAATCATATTTTCTTTCTTGAGAAGTTGCTGTCCAGTAGCAATTTTCTCAGACCTCAGTCCATGGTCTTAATTTTTGGACACAGATGAACTTGGAATTTGGTGTTGACTACAAAACACTTTTTGTAGCCAACATCCAGAGCTTTCCAGACATATTTTTACCTTATTTTTTGGGTGAGTAAAACTCCTCTTTTCAATTTTTCTTTCAGAGGCTAGTTCATCAGCTTCTGGGAATCCAGATCTCATATCTGAGGTTTCCAGAAGGTTTTGACCCCTCAAATCTTCTCCAAAATGGAAATTTCTTTCACACAAAGTTTATTCAAGGAGTCTAGAGAAACTTTCATTCTCTGAGTTCATCCAGATTATGAAGTTTTAGGACCCTTGAATCCATTTCAAAATCAGGTGTCTGCTGCCATTTCCTTCTGGCAGAAGTGACTTCTCAACTTCAAAAGGTTTTTGAGTACCAAATCTCAAACCAAAAATTCTCCAAAAAATCATGGGATCAGTTTAAAGTCTTAAAAAGACATCCCAATTTTTACTTTTTCCAGTTTCAACTTATTTTGACCAAAACACAAACACACACACACACAAATGATTTTCAGCTTGGAAGACTCGTTTTACGAGGCGCGTCGGGTGCACACTAACGTCCTTCCCGACGCGTAACATGACCTCCGAACCTAAATCTCTGATCTCGGGCTTTTTTCAAAGTTTTGGCCCTTCAAAATTAAAATGGCGTGGCGACTCCGTTTTTTCCGGTTTTATTTGGTTTTTCAAAGAAACGCAAAAATCGAATTTTTCCCGCGAAAAAGGCAACACATCGTTACAGTGGCGACTCATTGGGGACTAAGCTTTTTTAATAAAAAAATGGTATTCGGTATATTGGTGGAAACCATTAAATTTCCCGTTATCGCCTCCTAACACGAGTCGGGGATAAATTGTGGTCTAACAATCCCACGTACCGGTATCACCGTTTTCAAAAAAAAAAAAAAGGCTTTTGAGGGTCAAGCTTCCGTCCCGGCTTTGAAAATCATTTTTGTGTGTGTGTTGATTTTTTGCACGGTTTTCATGTTGTTTTGGCCGCCTCGGAGAAAGTCAAAATTTTATTGTCGGAATAATGTCCCTAAACTGTCGGAATTTACGTGCTTATGTGCTCATAAAAAATTTTCAAAAAAAGATTTTCAAAAAAAAGAAAATTTCCAAAAAAAATCATGCATCATATTTTTAAGACACATAAAAAAAAATCTCTATTTTACTCAGAAAAAGAATATAGTTGCTTGCACACTACGCGCACGTGACCGTACACGCACACTACGTCCTTAACCCGGGGAAATCCTTGTCGCGGTCCGTTTGGTCTTATTACGCCTCTCGGATGAGCACAGGACTACCCAAACATCCCATGGAGCCTCGTGTCGACCATGCACTTGTCCGTGACACACTTTGTCCGAGACCCGGTTGGTTTTTAGTCTGCGTGTCATGCCTGTCCGTGTATAGACCTTTCCTTTCAAGCCTTTGTCGGCATACCGACTCAATATCTCTCGGGTCCCTAATCGGTCGCTAATCGGTCGAGAAGTTGCCGGTTTTCCACCGCGAGACTTTGACCAAGATATTGACCGGCGCCTTGACTTCGGCTACGGCGGCACAAATTATACAGCGACTCCCGGCATTGACACCGAGTCATCAAGGATTAACGGTTATTCCATGCCTAATTACGGCTTAGCGACGACAAGTCAAGATCAATTGCGGACCTTTATCAGTCCAAATCTTGCCGACGTTTCGTCGAGCTCTCGGACACGATCTTGACTCTGACGTCAGCTTTGTCCGTAATTTACATCGAATGCTCGTTAAGACTCGATTACCCGCCGGACTTCTAGGATCGTTTTTCTTTCGGTCGGTGGGACCCGCTTGCCCTATAGGACCCTCGCCGGGTGTCCATCCGCTGGGAGGTCGAAATACGGGTGGAATACGAGGGGCTTATAGATGTAGTGACGGGGCCCGGCGATCCGGGAATCGAGTAGTTTGCGAAAAAGAAGAGCAATCTTTTCCAACCGATTAGGTTAATAAAACATGTTTTAAGTAAACGTGAACAAATAGCGCATGTTGCATGAGCCTAAAGCCCAAACACCTACCCTCCTTCCATTCCCAGGACATCGAACCTTCGTGTCCTTTCCCCGCTGACTCCGCACAAAGCTTGGTTTCGGGCACCGGGTCACCGTTTGATCGGTTGGGAAGAGTCAAGCGCATCGTCGGCTTCGCCATTTGTTCCGACTCCGGGTTTGAGAATGTACGCATCGGCCGGTAATGATGGGGATAACGTTGCTCCGTCCTCCAGAATCCCTCAGACAGGGACCGTATGTGGATCCGGTTGGTAGAGCAAATGAGACTTCGGCATGAGGCTCAAATTGATGACCTGCGGGGGTAGTCGCAAGTCATGGTTTGACTATCGGTCTCAATTCCGATGGCACCTTTACCGCAAAGACGAGAAGAAGGTTCTCCTCCTCTTCTTAATAGTCCAGGATGCATCAAGATGCTACCCCAAGATTCCTATGTTTCCACCGCGGGACTCACTGCCCGCCGACTTACGGGGCAAGCTGGCCCCCAACAGCGATCGGGGACGAAAGAGTTCGGTATCTTGTCGGTTGTCCCCTCTCAAGGTGATGATCCCACAAATATCGGCTGAGTGATGAAAATCAAGAACTTGATTAAAGAAATATGGTCGGCCATCAAATCCACGGAAGAACGCCGGAAACGGACGAGCGGGCTGGATTGAAGAGGCCACACGCCACTTTGGGACCTTAACAATATCCCAGCGGCGGGGCTACCTTGAAGGACAAACATATGCCCGTTCCCAGGGACCTCAATATCTCTCATTATCCGGCGGAGTCAATCACTCGCTACCGAGGCGAGCCCGGCGACGAATCCCCGGACCGGTTCCACTCAAAGTCATTCCGGCCACCGCTCAACCGAGGTCCCAAATCCGCCACAGTAGTAGAACACATTTGGTGGGATATTTGTGGCTTGTCCCGATTGCCTTGAAAGGGACTATCGGGGCTGGATACACGAGGACCGCCCTCCTAAGAAAAGAAAATTTCCTCCCGGCAAAAATTGAAGGAGAGATTCGAGGCCGGTGATAACGGTGTGGGAACGCTCGGGGAGCCATGCGGGGATTTGATTATTATGTACTCTACTCCGGTCGGTCTTCCCCAAAGCAAAAAGGGGTGAAAGAACGAGAAAAGCCTTGCCAACGACGGAATTGAGACCTTCGGGTGCAGTCTTGCGAGACGGAAGTCCAGCCCCCTCGGGGTCGACGAGTTCGGTTTGTCCGGCTCAGAGTATCCACCGATGAAGAAAAACCGACGCCGGTCTGGCGCTCCCACTCAATCAACATGTTGGCTGGAGATGGCAACCGCCACAAAAGGCATCGGTATAACCCGGGGGCTTCGGCAAAGACTACGCCTCGCAAGAAAAAGGCACGAAGTGACCGGCTTGATGACTCTCCATCCGAGACAAGGACCAAATCTATGATCCTCACCTATATGGGAGTATGATCACCTTCTGCGATGAAGATTTGCCAAGAGATGTCTCCCAACACAATGAAGCTTTGTACATCACTATTCGGCTCAACACCGTGTCACTCCACAGGGTATTAGTGGACAATGGATCATCGGTAAATGTCCTTCCCCTCGGCATGATGAGGGCCCTCCGCATAAATGAAAGGCGCGTGATCCCATCTACCCGGACTGTCAAAGCCTACGACGGTTCGTCTCGTCCCGATGCAGGGGACGGTGACTCTGGAACTGCAGTACGAAACCCAAATGGTGCCCGCAAAGTTCCATGTAATGGATATCCCCTCAGGAGTTCACGGCCCTACTAGGGCGCCCTTGGTTGCATCACATGAAAGCCGTAGCCTCCACTCTCCACCAATGCGTCAAATTCATCAGCCGGCGGGAGACCTTGAAGTCATAAGGGGTGACGGTTTCCTCATAGGGAACGAAGAGCGAAACAATAGCCAAGAACGCCCACGGAGTCAAACAGGGGCTACATCCTTCAAGAGGCAAGTCTCGCCGGCATCCTTTGGAATCCCGGCAATGCCAACTATGTCGACACACTCAAGCGAGCGGACTCAGAAGAAGTTCGATTCATCAAATTTAATTGCTATTTCCAACACTTGGAGTCGTCTTGGAAGGAAACGCTGAACGCCGCCATGATACGAGCACACAAGTCCCGGTCCTCAATCACGAGATTTGTCGGTATTCTACAAACCCATTCTTTGGCCTCGCCGGGCGAGGAGGTTTTCATGATAAAAGTCAGCAAACACCGACGGACTCGGCTCGAATCTATGAACGTCGTGTGGGACGTCCTCCTTCTTGAACTACACCGCCAAGCCTTTCCGCTCGAGTATGGGACATGAGATTTTTCTAGCTGCTCACCGAGACGCAATGCGTCCTTACATCTGGATTGAGCGATCGGATTGTGGCGAAACGGAAGTCCCAGAATTGAGGAAGATCCCTACATCCACATGCTCGGTTTCGGATGCCAAACACGGTTGATTACGATTCGAGACAAAGAGATGATAGTAACGGCGAAGAGGGAGCACGAGAGGCCATGCCTTTCCCGAGTTGTGAAGCCACCAGCAGCGATGCCGCTAAAGAATTGGGAAACTCTCTCGGGCCCGTCCGCGACCAAGGAGGAAATGATCACCAAGCTTGGATTGGTCCCCCGTCCTTTCGTGTCGGCCTTTGTAAAGTCCTCAGGAGTCTCTCATTGTTGAGTTCGAGTCTCTCGAGTCGTCCGATGGCCTCACGCACGAAGACTACGAGTGCGTAGCCAACGTTGTATTCCCCTTCGTCTTCAATGAAATGATGAACCTTTACGAGTATCCCTTAATTGCCACTTTAACTAATGATGAATTAACTAATAATCTAAAAACAGTTAATAACGATTCACTAGATGAAGAGGCGAGACACATTAAATGAACAATATATCAAAGAAATCTTTAAGCGGGTTGTCAGGAAAGAGGAAAATCGAGCCCCAAGCTGCCGAAGAGATTTTGACAAGTGTGAATTTGGGAGCTACGGAAGAGCCTAAAGAGGCCTTGATTGGTAGTTTCTTCGAAGGGGTGAAAGGGTTGCCCTAATCGATTTGCTAAAAGAATTCGTGGATGTGTTCGCATGGTCCTATAAAGATATGCCGGGCCTCGATCCTTCCATAGTTGAGCACCGAATACCGCTCGACCCGGAAGTCAAGCCGATAAAGCGAAGCTAAGAAGAATTAAGCCCGAATGGTCCTTACAAGTGAAAGAGGAAATAGAAAAGATGCTCGGGCGGGGTTCATCGGGGTCATTGAATACCCAACATGGTGTCCAACATAGTGACGGTGACCAAGGCCAACGGAAAGATCCGATCTTTGCGTAGACTTCAGAGACTTGAACAAAGCCGGTCAAAGACGATTTCCCCACACGAAACATCGACATTTTGGTAGATTCCACGGCTAACCACGAAGTCAAATCTTTCGTCGATGGTTTTGCCGGCTACAACCAAATCAAAATGGCGAGAAGAAGATCAAGCCAAAACGGCCTTCACAACCCCTTGGGGCACATGCGCTACACGGTCATGCCATTCGGACTAAAGAATCTTTGGGGCTACGTACCGAGAGGGCGGCTACGGCTCTGTTCCATGACATGATCCACAAAGAAATTGAGGTCTATGTGGACGACATGATAATACATTCGAGAGGATCGAGATGGCGACACTTTGTTGATTTGAGAAAATTCTTCGGCCGCCTCGAGACCACGGCATGAGGCGAATCCGGCCAAGTGCACCTTCGGTGTAAGACGAGGCAAGGTGCCAGGATATATGGTGACGAACGGGGAATCGAAGTAGATCCCCGAGAAAATCAAGGCGATAGTTGAAATGAAGCCACCACGGACAACGGAGTAAAATCCTTCATGGGAAGGCGCAATACATAAGCCGCTTTGTAAATCGGTGACCTCGTCTGAGCCAATCTTCAAGTTGATGAAAAAGAATGCCTACACAGAATGGACCCTGAATGTCAACTTGCCTTTGAACAAATTAAGGCATACCTTGTGAATCCCCGATTCTACGCCCACCGCATCGGCAAAAGCCACTCTTGCTATATCTAAGCTGTCACGGATACGACAATTGGGGCTATGCTAGCTCAAGAGAAAAAAGATTCCAAAGTCGAAACGCCATCTATTTCGTAAGCGAGAAAGCTCGAGGAAGCGAACTCAATTACTGCTTGCGAGAAGACTTGCGCGAGGTTTGGTGCAGGTAGTGGGAAAATTGAAACACTACATGCGGTCTCACCCGATACATCTTGTTTCAAGGATAGACCCCATCAAATATACGTTCGACAAGCCTTCCATCTCCATGAGATTGGCAAAATGGTCGTTCTTTTTGGCCGAATATGACATCGCTTATGTTTCAAGGAAATCCATAAAAGGACGCATAATGGCGGAACATCGGCCGATTTCCCAAGTGATGAGTCAGAGGACACTGAACCTCAATTTCCCGATGATGGAATCTTCGCTCTAGAAGGAGAAAATCGGCGCAACTCTTCTTCGACGGGCGTCAAACAAAAGGGGAACGGGATAGGAATGCTTACGGTCGATCCTGCGACGAACACACCCCCATGCGATGTAAGTGAACCGAAGTCACCAACAACGCCGTGAATATGAAGCTTGCATAGGCTGGGTTGGAAGCCGCCCTTGAAAGAAATATCAAGGAATTGGAGGTGTACGGTGACTACGCCCTCATCATCAATCGGGTCTCTAACAAATGGAAGACCGTGGATCCGGGTTTGCGAAGTATCATGCTTACATGGAAGAGTTAATAACTCGGTTCAAAGAAATCGGCTTTCATTACCTCGAGAGGCCGAAACGGGTTCGCGAGATGCTCAGCTACACTAGCCTCTCTTGTCGAAATACACGAAGGAAAGTCTGTTAAACCATTCGAGTCGGGAGAAGAGAAAACCCGCCTATTAGCTTCGAAATTGAAGCGGAAGCGGCGATCAATGATCCTGGTACACTCAGTTACCGGTGCACGAAGGATGGCGAGGCCTCTTTCAAAAACGAAGATGGGGAATATAAAGAAGGAATCAAAGCAAAAAGTCTCTCGGCCACAAGCGGCTCGCCTCCCATTATGTCCTTTTGGGAAACATGTTATACAAAAAACGTTATCAAGGCCCCCTCTGCGATGTATCGGCAAACGAGAGGCTACCGAACTCATGAAAGAAATACATGGTGGTACTGCGGCCCTCACATGAATGCTCGAGCTACGATGCAAATCATGCGAGAATGGGGTATTTTTGGATCACCATGGAAGCCGGCGCATCCGGTTGTCAAAAGGCTGCGACAAATGTCGGCGATACTCAAATCTTAATCACTTGCCTCCTCCACGAGTTATCTTGCATGACAACCCCTTGGCCTTTCGTCACTTGGGGAATTGATGTCATAGGCAAAATCACACCATCGAGCGATATGACCACGAGTTCGTCTGGTAGCCGTGGATTATTTCACCAAGTGGGTTGAAGCCAAGTCCTACAAAATCCTCAATTCAAAGAAAGTTGCCCTCTTCATCAAAGAAAACATCATGTGCTTGGATACGGGTTGCCGGCGAAATCATTTCGAGATAATGGATCCCACTTCGAAGGGAATGTGACGGAGTTCTTTGGCGGAATTCCGAATAACCCGTCACAAGTCATCACCCTACGGGCCCCAAACCAACGGAGCCGTCGAAGCGGCAAACAAGACTCTGGAAAATATCATCAGGAAAATGGTGTCCAAGGTAGAGATTGGCCCGAGAAGTTACACTGGCACTCTGGGGCTACGAGAACATCGGTCGAACGGCAAGGCGGGAAACACCTTTTGCCCTCACATACGGAATGGAAGCCGTACTCCCAATCGAGTGGAAATACCCTCGCTCAGGTATCTTCTTTGGAAAGCGAATCAACGAGGTCGAATGGCTCCCGGAGTCGCCATGACGAATTGGCCCTACTAGATGAACGCCGGCGAAGGCCATGGAACACATCCGGGCCTACCAAGGAAGAATGGCTAGAGCCTTCGACAAGAAAGTAAAGCATCGGGAGATCCGAGAAGGTGATCTCGTTCTAAAAGAAAAGCCCCGGTCCGTATCAACCCTCTCGGCAAATGGGAGCTGTATGGGTCGGGCCATATGTCGTCCGAGAAGATCTTCTCGGAGCGCCATGCAACTTGCGGACCTCGACGGGAATCCCTTTGTACACCCGGTGAATGGTGACAAGGCTGCGCGAGATACTACGCGTAAAAAAAAAAAAAAAAAAAAAAACAAAAAAAAAACAACAAAAAAAAAAAAACAAAAAAAAAAAGAGTGCTAAAGAGTAATACCCAACTAGGTTAGAAACCCGAAAAGGGCGGCCTAGGTAAAAAACAGGGTTGCACCAAAAAAAAACAAAAAACAAAAAAAAAGAGTGCTAAAAGAGTAATACCCAACTAGGTTAGAAGCCCGAAAAGGGCGGCCTAGGTAAAAAACGAGGGTTGCACCAAAAAAAAAACAAAAAAAAAAAACAAAAAGAGTTCACCAAGTTGAACTACGAAGACTGAGCTCCTCAAAATGAGGGGAACGTAGGCGGCGGAAACGGTTCGGTCTAAAGCACAAATAAAAGCCATACTTTGGCATCAATACAATTGATCGAGACCATGAAAGCGTCTCAAAAAAAAAACTCTAAAGCAATTCAAATATTCATTACAAGTTAAAAGCTCTTTGATGAGTCTAAGCCCGATTCATTCCTACAAGCGGCAACTTTGCTAAAGGAAAACTAAGATACATAATCAAACTAATGTGTACGTCATGGCAAGAAAGGGATACTTGGAAACCTCGGAGTCACTCCAAGCCACTCGTCTTGGTCTCTCCCTTCTTCTTCCCCCTCCGAGTCTTTCTCTTACGAGCCCAGGAAAAATGTCGGTATTCCTCCTACCAAGCTCACGGTATAGGAACGGGGTCTATCAAACCGGCCTCTGTCGGGGCCTTAGTAGCCCTAGCGTCATCCCTCATCTCCTGTAGCCTAGGCGGTAGCATAGGAGCCCTCCTCTCCTGTCTCTTGACGTAAGCCTCATAGTCGGTCCACGGCGTCTCCGCTCTGGTCATGAGGGTTGGCCCTCGCCTCGGCCCTCCTCCTCTCGAAGCAGATGCGGTCCTCCGCACCTACAATGGCCTCACGCCGTCTCAAAATAGCCACTGAGTCTCTCCCGGATGCCCCTCGTACCAATCCAGGTACCAAGTGGTCGGGAACACCGGTCTCGGACGCTTTGAGAATGACAGAAGGAAAGGCATCGTACCTCCATACTCGGGAAAGAAATGGAAACACCGAGGGATCATCCATGGAAAGCAGGAGCCACCACCACGATGGCTACATCATCAAAACCCTCCAAAGGAACTGCTCCAAGCCAAAGCTGTCTCGGGACCGAGCCGGAATGTAAGCTGGGTGAAAGCCCGGAAGCATAACCACATGGGACCCGTCTGAAGCACTCTGCGAGTCTCCACCCTTGATGAGGCACCAACCATCGATATCTTCGGTCTGGCGACCCGCCATCCAAGCGCTCCCACGAGCCACGATCATCAAAATCTACATCGACACCTCTCTGGCAAAAGTCCAAGGCACGATCATATCGAGAGGTTTCAGAAGAACCCCCAAGCGCTCCATCGGCCACGGGGTCAAGAGAGCGGGCTGCCCCAGTGCATATACCGCCGTCCGGTAGCTAATGCATCGAGAGCATGAAAAGTCTCCCCAAGAATCAAAGGAACGACATCTACGCCGGGCGACAATGAACGACAACATCCGGCGAGAGATCGATGGCAAATCCCGAAGGAATAGACCATGAACAAAGTGCCGAACATGCAAAGTGCAAAGGCATCCCAATAGGCGTCATCCACCAAGCCTAAGCCCCTAAATCTGTCGGGAAGACCGGAAATATCAAAATGGTCGGGACCGCGGATCATGCCTCGTGCTTCCTCAGGGAAAGATGAAGAAGGTTGCACAACTTGTCAACAAAGAAGCTCCTCGGACAAAGGAATTGCTATCTCCTCCACCTCAGGACCTCCAAGCAAGGCCCGAAATTCTTCCACAGTCGGAACAATCTCGTTGAAGGAAAGGCAAAAGACATGCCTTCTAGTATCCCAAAACGAAGAAGAAGCCCTTAAGAGGTCATAATCCGGAACCAATTCTTTGAGAGACCACAAGCATCGTACCTTGTACCGTTCTTCAAAGAAAGACCTTCTCTCATGCATAATTTCACGGGACCAATTCTTGAACTTGTTGAAAAATGACATTTGGGACTCTTGGGACAATTTTGAGGGAGCTTTTCTAAGGCTTTCCATGGTTTTTCTCTCTTCCTCCCAGAAAATGGTGTTTGAATTTGGAGGTTGAAGAAGATATTTGAATTTGAAATAAAGCAAAGCCAGATTTAAAGCAAAATCAAAGGACGGTGTCGAATCTTTGTCCCCATCCGCGCGGATACGTTTGCTCCCCATCGAAAAAAATCTGCAACAGTCCAAGTTTGCTACACCAAAAGGGAATATTCCGTCGGTTGCTCGAAACTGTGCAAAAACCTCCCAAACCAGTCCATATACCAAACACCCTTGCAAAAAAAAAAAAAACCAAGGCTCATGCAACACTGCATTCATATTGCATTGCATTCATAAAATAAAATCCTAAATTATTACATTCCAAAAAAAAAAAAAGAGAGTGTGCATAAAAAAAAAAAAAAACAAACAAACATAAATAAAATCCTAAATTATTACATCCAAAAAAAAATGTGCATAATCTGTACAAATCTAAATCTCAAAAAAAAAATCAATCAAAAAAAAAATCAATCGGAGTCTCCGGCACCCGATGTCTCCCCGGCCCCTCTTGCGACTCGGGCCCGCCTCGTCGGGAGCCACTGAAAGTCTCGGGCTCGGAATCGTCCTCATCTCCGGAAAGAGGCTCGTCGGGACCAGCGGCACACTCGATAGGGTAAACCCGGATCCACTGAAGAAATCGTACCCAGAAGGTGAAGGCGTCAGACTCACGAACATACGGAGACGACCCACCATGCCGCGAGACGTGTCCACTGCCGTGCGGATCCCCAAGAATGACGTGATCCGAAGGCGGTGCCGCGCGGTGATCAATGAGAGGAGAAAGAGGGGTCTCGGAAGAAGTCTCAGGGAATAGGAGAAGCCTCCGTCGGACAGTGCCGGCCGTGGTCTCCTCGCCCTAGCTTTGAGGTGCCCGCAAGCAACCATCCTCCGTATGAACCTCTTGGCTCAGATCACTTGCTTCGTCGGTGTCTCGACGACCACCTCAGCGCACAAAAGCAAAGCGTCAAAAAAAAAAAAAAAAGAAGTGATGCTAGAGATGATGAAACAAAAAGAAAGAAAAGAAGGGGAAAAGGTGAAGCCATACCTTCATACCGGACGAGGCCGGAAAGCTCGTGGAAGCCGCTCGGGCGAGGGATCTGCACCCTCAATCGGACCCCATCTGGATGTAGGAAAAATCCGTCAGGGTACCGCGGGATCCCAAGCCCCTCCCTCTCCAAAACACGAGGCATCCTCGGCCTCCTCAAGACGAACGTCGCATATGGCTCGATCGCCACGAAGTCAGAAGTCTTGGCTGCTCGGTAATCATCCCAGTCACGGACCGATCGCTCGGATGCATCATATCGGCGGGAGGCTCCACCGGTGTCCTCAAAGGCGAGTTCACGCCATGCGGCGCGTCACCCTCTCTCCCGGATAGTAGGCGTCGCAAGTCGGGCCCCTCAAATCCTCATTGCCTTTGTCCGGATCTCGGCGCCCTTCGAGCTGCGCTACCTCAGCGATCCCGGGGGAAGAATATCATCCCCTCATCTGTCTCGGCCTCCGTCAAAGGAAGGCAATCCGCGTACTGAGAGTCGTACGCCCCTGGAGCTTATCTTCTCCCGGGCATGCTTGGACCAAGGCGCATGGCCGGATACGCCCGACGTACGCCTCGAGCTGCCTCCACGCCGTGACGTGGAAAAACTCCAACGCCCGTACTGCGAAAGGTAAAAATCCAATCAATCCGGTGCAAATAAAAGTGCGTGCTCAAAGGAAAGAGGGAAAGCAAAAAGAGCTTATACCTCGAGCAAACTCGAAAGCGATGCAGGGGAGCTCACGGCCTTCCAGTTTGTATCTATCAGAGCGAAGTACGGCTCGGCCGGCCCGGCCTCCCCCAGGAAATATCTCCAGCCGTCTCCATGTCCTCCAAGGACCTCGGCAAGGCAAAGGCTGCCGTCCCCTCGGCATGCCCAAGAGTGTGCTCGAAAAAGGTAAACCGGAGGAAGGACCTAGCAATGCGCTCGGCGCTAAACCTATCCTCCCGCCTCGTAACTCGCGATGGTCTCCACGATCTTGCCGAAGACCACGGCATACTCCATCCCCATCCCTTTTTGGGAATAGGGAAAATCCAAGAAGAGCACAACGAGATCGGCATCGCTGTAGCCATCTCTCCACTCAATCTTTGCGTCCATTGAAGGACGGACCGTGATCGCGGCATAGTCGGAAGGCGTAACGGTCGCCTCGCCCCGGAAGAAGTGGAATGTGTGGGTCGCATCCCACCAATGCTTTGCGCTAGAGCGAACATCGAAGCCCTTGCACTTAGGGAACTTGACCGGTCCCCTCAAGCACTCGACAAACTCCCGAGCCCCGTCTCGACAACGATCTGTCTCGGACTCGGCAAAGCTCCTCGGCCCGCATTCGGAAGCCGGTCCCACAAGTCAATCACAGACTCCACCGATCCTCGAGTCTTCATCTTGCTCAGCTGCTCCGTCACAAAACGGTTTCCGCCCTGTAAAAAAAAAAAGAAGAAGAGAAAAAAATGTCAAAAGATTGCATTTGCATTAAAAAAAAAAAATTTTTCGACAGCATAACAGCATACAATGAGCATAGCCCCATTTTTCTCGCATGAAAGAAAACAGTTTTCAGCAAGTCCCAATGCATTCATCAAAAAAAAAAAAAGGATGCATTCCTACGGAAGTAAAAACTCCGTCCCATTTTCAAAAAAAAAATGCATACATGCATACCATCCATCTTACATGCCACGGGAGGAAAAATCCGTCCCACTTTTCAAAAAAAAAATCCTAAACATGCATACATCTCATATTGGCCAAAATGCCCATTCTTTTCAAACAAAGTGCATGCATTGCATCATCATTCATCAATATCAAAATTCAATTTCAACAAAAAAATCATCATCATCATCAACATGCAATATTCAATTTCAAAAAAAAAAAAGAGAAATCACAATTCTTCGAATTTTCACATGTAATTTTCGAATTAAAAAAAAAAAATGTGGCAAAAATGCCAATTCTTTTCCCAAGCAAAATGCACATTTTTGGGACACTCACAAATTCATTGCAACATTGCATATCATCAATATCAATATTCAATATTCAAAAAAAAAAAAAAATTCAAAAATCATCCAAAAATTTCAAACAAGAAATCGACAAAAGGATCAAGAGGATTCGAAATATACCGTTCGGAGATGCGGATCCGAAGCCCAATGTTGCCAAGCATCGGGGTAATGCTCCTCCGCAACCGATTGCGAAAGATTGTAATGCCTCCTCATCCGGACGAGCTCCAATCGCCTCTCCGCTACCGGACCACGTCCTTGGCCTTGAAAAGCGCCTTCCCCGTGTTCCATTGCTCGAAAAATCAAGAAAATCGGAGGAATTTTGAAGCTTCTAGGGCCAAAAATGGCTGCTCTCCTCGTTTTTCTCTCTCTGCTCTCGACAATCTCAAAAAAATTGGGTGAGGAAGAAGAAGGGCGTTGGCCCAATTAATACCCACGACTTTCCATCCCTATCCGCGCGGATGAGATGGCAAGGGTCAAAATGACCCTTTTGCCCCTTAAAATTTCAGGACTCTGCAATTCAGTCCCCAACTTGACAAAGTTAACCAAAGTTAACCAAAGTCGGCCCCTTGTCAAGAAAGATCATCCCCGGCGATCAAACGTAAGACCGAGTGCCCCGAGAAAGATAACGAGATCCGTATCTTTCATCAAAATTACCCCGGCAGTCAAACGTAAGGCCAAGGTGCCGAGAAAGATAACGAGATCTCGTATCTTTCATCAAAATTACCCCGTGATCAAAGCGTAAGGCCAAGTGCCCACGAGAAAGATAACGAGATCCCGTATCTTTCATCAAAATTACCCCGATCAAAGCGTAAGACCGAGTGCCGAGAAAGATAACGAGATCCCGTATCTTTCATCAAAATTACCCCGGCGATCAAAGCGTAAGGCCGAGTGCCGAGAAAGATAACGAGATCCGTATCTTTCATCAAAATTACCCCGGCGATCAAGCGTAAGACGAGTGCCCGAGAAAGATAACGAGATCCGTATCTTTCATCAAAATTACCCCGGCGATCAAAGCGTAAGACCGAGTGCCGAGAAAGATAACGAGATCCGTATCTTTCATCAAAAATTACCCCGGCGATCAAACGTAAGACCGAGTGCCCGAGAAAGATAACGAGATCCCGTATCTTTCATCAAAATTACCCGGCGATCAAACGTAAGACCGAGTGCCCCGAGAAAGATAACGAGATCCAGTATCTTTCATCAAAATTACCCGGCGGTCAAACGTAAGATCGAGTGCCCGAGAAAGATAACGAGATCCCGTATCTTTCATCAAAATTACCCGGCGGTCAAAGCGTAAGGCCGAGTGCCCGAGAAAGATAACGAGATCGTATCTTTCATCAAAATTACCCCGGCGGTCAAACGTAAGACCGAGTGCCAGAAAGATAACGAGATCCGTATCTTTCATCAAAATCTTCCCGGTAAAGCGTAAGACCGAGTGCCCGAGAAAGATAACGGATCAAGTATCTTTCATCAAAATTACCCCGTGATCAAACGTAAGACCGAGTGCCCGAGAAAGATAACGAGATCCCGTATCTTTCATCAAAATTACCCCGGCGGTCAAACGTAAGACCGAGTGCCGAGAAAGATAACGAGATCCGTATCTTTCATCAAAATCATCCAGCGGTCAACGAAAGATAACCAAAACCGGATCAAGGCGAAGTACGTCTGACGATTTCCCCAATAACAAAGGCTAACGAAATCCCAAAGTTAACGGAATCCCAAAGCCAACGAAATCTCGAGTAGTACTCGAACTACGAAAGGGCTTGATTCCCACTAGGGATACGTAGGTAGCCTATCGTTAGGAATCCAGCCCTGACCAAAGCGGTCCTTCTCCTTCGGCGAGACGAAAGTCCACCGAAAGGCCATTTCAAAGGTTAAGCCGTCATCATTAAGGTCCGAGGCGCCTAAAAAGCCATCATCATTAAGGTCAGGCGCCTAAAAGCCATCATCATCAAAGTCCGAGGCGCCTAAAAAGCCATCTTCAAGGTTCGAGGCACCTAAAAGCGCCATCTCCAAGGTTCGAGGCACCTAAACGCCATCATCGAGAGTCCGAGGCACCTAAGACGCCATCTCTCAAGGTTTGAGGCACCTAAGGCGCTATCACTAGAAAGCGATAAATCGCAATCATCCCCGACGAGAGACCGAAAATGGTCATTCACAT